>OZ035832.1:34299611-34674611 GCA_964034765.1 Knipowitschia caucasica
CACTATAGTAGCAGAGAATATAAATAAACAATTGTAAAGGTTTATTATCAATGGTAACGTTGGTATACAGTCTCATAACAATTTTTAATTTTCAATAAATAATGTGTACTTTTTCATTTCCTACTGCTTATAGGCTTTACAGCTGAATTTTCACAAAGTGAAGTTGTTAACTGCGAGACAAAACAAGCCTGACAGATTATTTCAACCAGTTCTCATCAGTATTCGACGCATAAAGAGGTAGTTTCATGCAAATCACAGGCTAAACGCACTTTGCTGGTGATTTGGACAGTAGCGCGTGGCCCCGACTGAATGTGCTGTCAGATCTTTTCATTAGAATCCTTGGTAGCAGCTTGCCTCTGCGCACTCCCTCCATCACCACAACAATTACAACCGGAGAACAGGCTCATGACAAGTGCAGTCTTATTGGTTTAATTGCTCTGAAAAAAACGTGTTTGTGCATTGATGATGAAGGAGGATAATGAACTGGATCTGTCTCCTTTTACTAATAGGGATACATATGATGACAAATGTAGGCTAGGTTTTAAAGGGAAACTATGAGAAAATTAATGTTACACGACTAGAAGAGAAAACACACACTCTACTCAGTCCTGTTTGAAAATCAAAAAGTGACTATTAACCCTCTAGGTGCCGCAATTTACATAAGTTGACGGTCAATTTAAACATTACTGTTTTACATTGTGTTAAGATTGTGTTAAACAGGGTGTCAAAATTCCTTCAAACTCCCTGTCACTAGTTGACAGAAATGTCATACTACAGCCCCGAAAGAAACACTTGATGCTTCTTTTGAAAGTATTTGAGTATGACACGTTGAATCCGTGCAGATATCATGTGACGCAAGTTCGGCCCCAGAGCAGCGTGTGTGTGTTGTCCCAAACCAACACAAACTGTGGACCCTTTCCACAATGTCAGCGGTGGGAACAGTGCTTCACAGAGTATGGGTGGTCATCGGGAGGTTCGGAGGCATATTCGTTTGTGGCGAACAAGCCTGGAAGTAGCGTCGAGGCCCCCTGACAGACAAGCAATTCCCTAGGACATGAATCTATATAGTAGAACATATATGGTGAAACGAGTATCAAGGTGAAAAATATAATGCATTTTTTGTCCTCCATTTTGAGAGTTACCAGCTGCAAACACAACCATGCAATTGTAAATAACGTACTTTCACCTCAAAGGTTACCCAAACAAATCTGTGGGCACTGGAAACTGCTCTGAGTGTGATGTCATAGTTATACAATTACATCATACTATTACAGGACTGAGAAATCCGAAGGGGCGGAGTTACATATTTGCGTGCATGGATCTTAAAATCAACTCCAGGTATGTTTTTGAGCAGGGGACAATGTTGTAACATGGTGAAAAGCTCAAAAAAGTCAATTTAGCAGAATGTGTCTCCTTTAAAAGGAAGCAGACAACAAATAAGTTTGAACATGGCCATAGTGTCAACCCAATTACTATCATGTTTTTGGGAATCATTTTTAATGTGTCTGTGTATACAGCTGAAATACGGCATATACACATATTTCAAAAGATGTTCCTGTCTCCGAGGAGCAGTGTGCATGCTGCTGTTTGTCCAAGCACACATCCCAGGCCGGTAGGGAATACTCTGCTCTCGACAGGAGAAATAGAAGGAGAAAAGCGCTGAAGTTGAATTTAATCAGAGACTATAATCCACACACCACCATCCCTAGCCTGCTGCTCTGACAATACATCCCCAACTTCAGCCCAAATCCACGGAGCCCGGACCCCCATCGCCTCCCTGGGGTCTGCCCATCTGCAACTACACAACATCCTGCAATATATTATTATCTTTAACCTCTTTTCCTCTTCACCTTCAGTGTAGGTTGCAAAATTAATCAGTTAATTCAGCCATTCACTTGCACATGACTTGCAAGTCAGGGACTTCTTTGATAGGATCCATAGTTTGCATAGACTTGAACATGCTAATAATACGTTTTATGGCTCGGATATTTCTATATTCACTGCAGAAGGTTTTTACTACTGATTACTTGTTTGATCAAATGAATAACCCATTTCACAGATGTTTTTTTAGATGTTTAGTCAACAGCTAATTTGCTTAATCAAATAAATAATCAATCAATTATCAAAATACAAACTAAATTTAAGTTTTTGACACAAATCCATACATTAATTAGTACTGAGTGCTGTATTAGATTCCCCCATCTCAGCGGCCCTATACTTAGCAACCAGTTCTGTTCTCTGTGTCCAGGAGTACAAGCATTACCAATGTGATACTGCTAGAGCTGTATAGCAACATGCAGGTATTCGCCGATCTCACTGGTCTGTTCACGCACACATGACAGCACTTACACACACCTACACATTTTTGTTACCTGTGAGTCCCTAAGACAGGGCCGTTCCATTCCATATGGGACCCTCAGAACTCCTAAAATCTTGCTGTATTTTTGCCAATACTGGGGTCCCTTTAGAAATACCCTGCACTGATCTTTTTACTGGGACTACTTTAAGTAATGCAAAACATTTCAAAACATTCCAATACTAAATCAATACAAAACAGACACAGGATTAGGATTAGGACATTCTAATATAGATTTTATTTTCCGAATTGCAGTGATTCTATTTTTGACGAAGAATTTAATGCCACTCCATGTCCGATGTCTAAGGTCATCTGGTGAGGCGTTAATGCAGGCCAGGCAGTGAGACTTCCCAGGGACTTTTCCAGTCTGTATGAAAGACATCATGGTCATCTCCACAGCCTTCACCTCAGATGCAGACCATGGCTTTCCTACACGTTCTGGAGAGAGAGAAATAAGAATAAATAAATCTTCATCAACAGATAAATATCCTTCCTGGGGAAACTTCTGTATTGAATGTTGCAGTAGTCTAGTGGTTAAGTCGCAGCGCTCGCAACGCGGTGGCTTGGGTTTGAATCCGGAGGAGTTATGTGACACAAGTTATTATGACAGATTGCTCAAGAACGGTAAAAACAAGCCGTTTTTTGCAGATTAAAACTGAGCCTAATCTTTAATCTAGACTATATGAACACTGAGGGCCAAATGAAAGATTAGATTTTGTAGGATTAAACCACTTTGATAGGTAGTTTTTGTAATTAATTATAACAGGATGAGTGTAATGAACAAGTTTATAAAAATATAAATTATTTCTCATTGTTTTGTGTCACAATAAGTACTGAAGTATTCACAATTTTCTATGGCAGACTGTACAGTATGCCAGGCAGGCCCCAGGCCTATCCATTTATTGTTAAAAATAAGAAATTCTCTACATTTAATTTATATTAATGTAAACAAGTCATTGATATTGCCTTTTACCTTATTATGAAATATACATTTATACCTACTGTAATCTAAACCTTTTTTATGTGGTTATGTGGTCGGTATCGGGGCCCCCAAGGTCTCTGTTGCCTGGGGCCCCGGGGTACCCTTGGAACGCCACTGCATTTCGCCAACTCTAAGTACTCATCGCATGCTTCATTATGTGCCGCTCTGTCTTCTTGCCACTAAGCGAGTGGCGCATGCGCACGCGGATTTAAACAAAGATCCTCCTATTGTGGGCGTTCACTCAGCTGTCAACTATATCTAAAAGGAGCGAATGTCTTAATCTGACCTAAATCAAAGCCATAGAATTACCATGGAGGTGCACTCTAGCCAACCGCATACCCTAATGCAATAGGAATTAGCCCGATAGCATCTCTGGTAGTCCATCACTCTCTGACATTTGCACTCATATCAACATGCTAGTCTCTTTGAACCTAAGCTAAAAAAAAAAAAGAGAACAAAAATCAAACACGCATTTCTACCCAACGTTCATCCCACCGCATGTTTACACTAGTCCATTGACTGATTGCTCGGCTTTTATCTGATTCTTTTTGCGAGTGCTTTTTCCCCTACGCTCCCCTCTTTATCGACTGGGGGAATTGTCTTTGGGAACGCTCTTCGGGGAGAAAACTCATTCGGATGATCTGGGTCAGATAGAACCAGCCAGCAAAGACAATTCCGACAAGAGAACTTTAGAAGCGCGGTGATGAAGACCAGATGGAGTGCGATTGATAAACAAAGTGAAGTCGATATCCACTCTTTGCCAGCCTTATACTTTTTGGACTTTCAGTGTAATTGATTTTTTTGAGCTCTTTTCACAATGGTACAGTACAGCATTATTCCCACATCCAAAAAAATTGTTGAGAGATTAGTTTGTTTGCTGGGTAATAGTGTTTCTTTGGCTGTAATCATGCACAATATAAAATTAATGAGTGGATAGCACTCTTGTTTCTCAGCAAGAAGGTCCTGGGTTCGAATCCCGGTTGGACCAGGGCCTTTCTGAGTGGAGTTTGCATGTTCTCCCCGTGTCTGCGTAGGTTTCCTCCAGGGACTCCTGTTTCCCCTACCACTAAAACATGTGCAATATTGCGGGTGAATGAGTGTGTGTTTGAGAGTGCAAATGTGGGACAACGGATGCCAATAAACCCATGGCTACAATCTGGAGTGATGTGCTTATAAACATGTACTGTCCCAACCAAATAAAAATAATAAAAATCTTGACACTAGCAAAAAGAAGCCAGCACTTCCCAATAATGTCGATGCTTTATACACATTATTTGAAGTTATAAACTATGAAATGTAAAAAAAAAAAAATAACACTTGTAATGATATGTAATGAATTTAACAGGTTTCGTAAAGTGGTGTGTACATGCATGCACTTCCCAAACTGACTTACACTGAATAAATTTCACTGAGGTATGAATCCACAGTACATCGTTTGCAAGGAAATGGCTTCCGTTCGGTGGTGTAGCGCTATAGCTTTGGGGGAATTGGTTGGCAAACAAAGACATGCATCAAAAATATCCAGCTATTTCAGGCCTGTGGTAGATCAGTTTTTCAGACCTCTTTATCACACGCCTGTGAGTGGGAAGGAAACACTGGGCCTATATACGACTCGGATAGAATTTCTCAATACGCAATTTGCTGTTTGATGCGCTTTATCGAAGATTTGTGTCTTTGATTTATTTCTTTCAAACATGCACACGAATGAGAATAAGCTGTAAATGGTTTGAAAAAGTGATTGGCTGTAACAATAATTAAGTAAGTAAGTAAGTAATTATTTATATACCGCCTTTTCACTGCAGAGCTGAGTCTCAAAGCGGTTTACAATTGTTATTTTATTTTATTTTTTATTTTTTGGGAGCGGGGTCGCCAGTACAGGAGGCGCATGCCAGAACTATTTTACATATTTTTAGCGGTAGGGGAAACCGGAGTACCCGGAGGAAACCTACGCAGACAGAGGGAGAACATGCAAACTCCACTCAGAAAGGCCCTGGTCCGACCGGGATTCGAACCCAGGACCTTCTTGCTGAGAGGCGAGAGTGCTATCCACTCAGCCACCGTGCCGCTAATTAATAATCCAATCCCCTGCAATATCTTGTGGGGTTAGTTGATAGAAGCTCAGAATACATAACAAATCCTTAAAAGCATATGTCCTGTAATATGGGGTTGTTAATAAAAATCTCTAAATTTCACTCAATATTTTATGTTTTTATCTGTTGGGAGAGATCTGAGTTACAAATAATAATAATTCTACTCTCCCCACTTGGAATAAAGATTCATATACAATGAAAGCACTTGGGCATTGAAATCTCCCGTCTCTGAAATCCATGGTTACAACTCACCATATGTTCAGTTTCATACTGTAATCCCTCCTTTGAAGGCAATGACAGAAGCAATTGTTCAATTTGACACCTGTTTTTGAGACAGGGGCCTTCAGGGTCTCCAAATAATGTCTTTACTTTCTTATTTATAATGTAGAACTGCCATGATAACATAGTGCCTATGGTGGCCCCTTTACATCCACATTCCTTGTTTCAGTATGAAGATGAATTTCTGAAATGTATTCTCATAATTAGGTAATGTACTTACCAAATGAATACTCATTACGTACTATTGCTATTAGAGCTGTGATGGAGGGTAGGCAGTTCAAATCTACCTGTGGCCTTTGACAAGACATTATAGTAAAACACAAAGCTACAGTTTTGTGATGTCTTCATTTTATTTGACCTTTTTACTGCTATTGAAATACAGCCGAGAAATAGGTAGGTCTTGAGTGTACTGATATGATATGAATATAAAGGCCTAAATCTATAAAACTTTCACATATTCCCTCACGTCCTGAAATTCACTAAAATTCTGTAATCAAACCTTAAACCCCTTCTTCCCCTTGTTGAAATATATGACACTGCAATGACTTTTTAATGATATATGGCAGGAATCATTTTGAAATTATTCACTATGGTGGTTTTTGACAAATTCACTCAACAAAATGTTGTAAGCTTTGTGTTTACCGCGAATTTAACCAAGTTATTGTCTTGCAGAGAAAAATCCAAGAACCAATTCAGTCTAAAAAGTATATTGGAGTTTCTAAACAATACATATATTTTAAATATATAAAAAAGATCTGTTTAATTCCCAATAGACACTTAAAACAAAACAAAAAACAAAAAAACTACCAAGATTTACACCTTTATATTTTCAGCCCATTTTCCTCACCAAATTGATATAGTGACACATTATGAAATTAACTGCTGTCATTTTTATGCTTCCAACAAATCCGCAGCATTAAAAAGTTGTCGAGATTAATGTAGGCATTGAGCGTTTTATGTCTCTGAGTTTAAAACGGCCATCTGCCAAACACATTGCATTGTTTGTTCTCTTATTTATTTACCTCCTCGCCCCACAAATACCAAACAGCCGTGTCAACAAATATTTATCCCAGCTGTTGGATTTATAATCCCGTAAACACACACATAATCTCGGACAAATGCAAAAATCTACATTCGATCCGTTGTGACAAAAGGTACAAGCTGTTGGTCACATGTAGGTCGAAAGACATGAGCCAAAAGAAAATATCTGACTGAGCCTGATTCCCTTTTGCAAAGAAAGAAGCATGTATGTATGAGCAGGCCAATACTGGCATTACAATAAGCGTATGTAGCAAGAAAACCCCATGTGTCCAAAAGTATTATCCAGGTTTCTTTGTACTATGTTGTAGACTGAAAGTAGCGGCCTTTTTTGGCATTTCAAAAAAGAAAAAAAAAAGTCAGTCTTTTTTATAGCAAGATCTCAAAGGTTTTAAGATGGTGGATATGGTTTCAAAGGGTGTAACCTCTTTCGGACAAACATGTACCATTGCTTTCAGAGCCAAGATGGAAGACCCACAGTCCATATCTATTTGGAATCGAATCTATTTGGACCTTGACTGAAGCGCCTTTTGACACTATACTCCTGTTCCTTCAAATATTCGGACAGTAGGTGCATGATTTGAAAATAGACGCAAGCGACAGTAGCTCAGTTGGTAGAGCATCAGGTCTTTGGACCTAATGGTTGTGGGTTCAATCTGCGACCCATGTCATCTGCCCCCACTCATATTAAATGTCATTGCCTGAAGCCCCCGCTGAAAGACCAAGGCCATGTCTTCGATGATGGAGAAGCCAGGAGGATCAGTGAGGGACTAGTGCTTTGAGACTTGGGTGGCAGCTCTGATTGCCACCCCCTGACCCAGAAATGGACTTATAAAGGGGAAGAAATTGACATGATGATGACCCAATCTCCCTCCACTTTCCTTTCTGACTGGTCTACGCCTACAATTCCGTAACAATCAATCAACAGTTTTCATGTCATTCCATAGCCTAAAGGAGGCTTGATTTGGAGGCTTCGTGAAAGCAAACAACTGAGCATGCGCGTAGCTACGAGCATGAGAGCCGATGATTGGCAGCCCTTGGCATCACTTGATTGGTTAAAGTGGACGGCATTGTGGATTTTGAGCTATAGCTAGGAGAAGGGAAGGCGGGACTTACCCGTAGTATTAGAATTAATACAATTACTTATTTTATATCAACATTTAAGGCCAGAAGGTCAATTTAATATGATTCTTAAAATTTGTAATTAATTTAGAGCTCCAGATTACCACTTTTAGTAACGACACATAGACTTTTTAGATTAAGCTGGATCCGACCTACAAGGTGCATGGTAGTGATGTTCGAATCTACTTCCACATCATGTTTATTTAAAGAAGGACACCACTTATTAATCAGTGTGTTGGAAAACGGCTTCAACAAAATGCTGTAATTAGCAAAATAGCAAATATATAACAATTGTCATAAGGCAGGGATATAAAAACAAATGCACAGTTAGACAACATATTAGACAATAGACAAACAATAGAAACAGATTTGAGAGATGGTGCTCCTTCCTACACACATGCCTGGATCCCTACTCGACTCAGATCAGACTCAACAGGGGTGCAGCAAAGAGGGTTTTTTGGCTGGGCTCATGACCGGCAAAAAAATGGTCGAAGGTGGAAGCCCCCTCACTCGCTATCGCAACAACCCTGGGTAATGACTTTTGTTGAAATTATTTATTTGGAGCTTTTGTGTCCGCAGCACGTAAAACAATACAAAATGAATAATGAATATATATGGACAATGTGTATAAATGCCAGATAATAGCACAAAAACTATTTATTTGTCCTGGAGTCCTGTGTGTGTGTTGACCATGGATCTATAATAATAACTGAATAGGGTATTACTAGTTTATAGCTGTCCCACCCATGGGCACAGGGGGCGCCCGTGGTACTGCAGACTAAATTCATGCGGGCTACCCAGAAAAAAGTCAATGTAAACTAAAACAGCTCAACCTCAGCTGACAGAGGACCTACAGCTTTCACAAAGGTCAGATTTTGTGGGGATTTTAGTGTCCCTTGTCATACTGATCTTTTTTTCTTCTTAAATCATTCGGTTTTCTTTAAATCTATCCTTTACTGCCACAAACTCTGCTGTGCTCCGCTCTACCACTGCTCTGATCAGCAGCTCTGATTGGTCCGAGCCCCTCTGTGCACGTGCATGAGAGCCACACATACGTATTTGGCGCAAAGCATCATGGGAGCTCGTCCACTGCGCAGAACCAGGAGGACCAGACGATGCTCAAATATAGGCAAATTCTGCTAATCTCCCGGTCTCTGGGCTACTGACCTCGAGCCATTCATTTAAATAGGAAGCCATCTTGGATCACCGGGGCTTAGTGTTGACAAACATCATTGAAATGACTAGTCAGCAGTGTTTGGAAATGTTTACCAAGTATTAATGGAATACTGCATGTAGTGGCAAGAAGAAACACGATTTGATAACCCAACGGTGCGTGGCCTTCCTTCGTAAATATATATGTATTTTTAAATCAAATCAGAACATTTCAATCAACATGAAAATAAGTAAAAACAACTCTTAATTACAAATTCTAATTTGCTATGAGTTGTAAAAAAAATGTCCCCTCACAGGAGAACGAATAAAAACTAAGCTTCCAAAACTAATAAGACACAAGTTTGGTCTCTCTTTAAATGTCAGTAAAAGATAATCTGTCTTTCATCTGTTTTTCATCTAGAACACGTCCCACTGAGAATCTTCTACACATGAAGCTCATGCGGATCTTCAGACTGAAAGACCGAGTGCCTGCCAATCACACAGCTCTGCCAGCCTCGAGCCTCAGCCAATCACACAGCTCTGCCAGCCTCGAGCCTCAGCCAATCACACAGCCAGGCCAGCCTCCTGCCAACCCTCTCAGAGCAAAGCGGGCAGTTTAAAAGGCAGCCACTTCCTGACAAACAGCGCTTCCTGAGGTTTTTAAACACCCACCACCTCCCCAGCACCCCCTCTGGCTTCTGGCTCCCGCTCTGGCTCCCGCTCTGGCTCCCGCTCTGGCTCCCGCTCTGGCTCCCACTCTAGGCTCCCACTCCGGCTCCTGCTCCGCCTACGCCCCATTCACACCATACTCTAGCCACCACCAGTGATTGACCCCGGGGGATCTGAGATCATCTCAGCTGCAATCGATCTCATAGCTGCAAGTGTCACTGCCGGGGTCAATGCCCCAAACAAATAAATCATTTTAATGTATTTATCGTGTCTTTGGTCTCTTCAGATTTAACTAACAATTGGCAGGCAATGCATTGAGCAAGTGAGATAATTCAAATATTTTCTGCAATTTGACAGTCACATTAACAATATTATAAAAGCTACTAAACCAAGTAATTATAGCTTCAGATTGATTTGAGATTGTTCATCTTTCAACACAACGAATATCTTTCTACGCACGTAGATTTTTTTTCTCAGATTAGTTACTGGATCACCTTCTGGTCCCAGGCCACAGCATCTACCATCAAACCAGTAAGAATGCTCTGTAACAGAGCCATAAAAATATTGGACAAAAAGCCAATAAGAGCACATCGTTGCCAGGTGTTGCAGAGACTAAATTTTGTGTTTTTATATCTTTTTTAAACTTTGTAAAAGTAATTTATTGTATAAATGTTTGCATAGTTTCTCTGAGGTCCATGACACAAGGGTCCTCCAACGGGAATGTGAAAGTGGAGAACCACATTCAGGTACATTCACGTACAGACGGCCTTCTCCGTCCAGGGGGCAAAGCTCTGGAACGCAGCATAAACTTAACTCTGACTGGGGCTTAAACATGAACTGAAGCAATTTTTTAAAACAAACCAGTTGTGTGATCATTAATGAGTTGGAGGACACCTGCCTTCGTATAATGTGAATTTAATAATGTAATGTAATGTAGCCTTGGTTATAAATGTTGTAGTGTTTCACATTGTGTACACTTGTCGTATCAACAAAATCCCTAAATTAATAAAGCTATTATGGATGGAGCTAAAAAACAACTCGAATTCTATTTTGGATATGGAAATACATTGTAACATGACTAAAAAGTAAAAAGTAAAAGTTTTTTTGCATACCATGAGAACTTCATTTACATCACTATTTGCTAATATAGTACAGTAGTGATTTTATTTACATTTCAATCGCTGTTCAGTTCGTACATTTAGTCATGTAACTGTATTTTTAATTCACAAACTCAGCTTTGCAGTTATTGGGGTCACACACATGTATTCTGTGAATATGTTGCCCCACCTCTCTGAGTAGTGGTACTTGGGATGACCTCCACGATATAGGGATCTGTAAATTGTAATTATTGTCTTATCAAAGCGTTCAATCAGATTAAAAAGGGGCGCAGGGGGAGGAGGCGCTAACGAAAGGTCAACGATGAATACATGAGAGATGGAGAGTTTTGAATAAAGCCTGAAAACACCAAAGTGCAGGGGATGAAAGATTAGACTCGTAATCCGATTAGCTGATCGTCGTAATTGGTCTGCGCTTGTGTCTGTGCTGTCACAACAATGTTAAAGACGCAGAGGGAACATGGCGGTGGTTTGTTCTCTCGCCTCATGGAAAGTTCCGAGTTAAATTTCACAATAACATTTTGTGTGGGTGTTTGCATGTTCTCCTTACATACAATTATGTTGATTAGGGGGTTTCTAAAAATGGTATGTTAAACATATGTTATAAATATCTTGGTTTCACAAAGAAAATTTCCGACTAGGATTGGAACCCAGGACCTTCTTGTCGAGAAGGGAGAGTGCTGTCTATGGTGGATGGTGGAGAAACATTGTACCACCAAACATGTTGTATTGAAAGCCTTCTATATAGATAGATAGATACTTCATTGATCCCCATAGCAGCAAAACTCACATCCATCCACACAAACAAAACAAATAAATTGATCATTCCAAAAAGTTAACCAAAAAATTGATAATAATAAGAAACTTCACTTCAGGTCACAGCAGCAGAGTTGGTGCTGCCGCTGGGGGTGGAGCAGGACAGGTCAAAGCAGCAGAGGTGGAGCCGCTTGGCGTATCCTGTTGTGTCATGCATATTGTGATTTGTATCTAATCATTGGGCTCTGAAAGAGACCTAGCTTTAATGTTTATCTTTGAAGCTGAAGTCATTCTGTCAAGTTTTTCTGGAAACAGAAACAAGCCATTACCCTAAAGGGCTATCACAGGATCGCTCTGAGGTGTCGCGAGGAGAGGACTTCAAATAGTAAATTTTTAGCAAGAAATAATTATTTTGATTCACAGCTTCTTACCATGTCATTCACATTACATACAAACAATTAACCATTGCTGTCCCCTGACTCCTCTGGCCATGACCTCAGAAACTTGCCCAACAACTGTATATTTTTCTTTTTTGAATTTGTGGCATATGGATTATTAGAGAGCGTTGCATGGGCATTTTAACATGAAGAAATACATGAATGTGTGCAGGCATGTACTCACTTATTTTATTATATTGTTTATTTACAATTTTTATTTTTAGCTTCAATCAGCGGTTCAATTATAAATAATTGAACCGCTGATTGAACCGATTATTTATAATCGGTTCAATTATAAATAATAGTCAAATTGCCACAAAACCAACTTTACTCAGCTATAGATAACTGTGTTGAACTGAAGGACTGGTCTCACCAACTAAATTACTTCTTAACATTACGTTTGTGAAAAGATAAGCAACATCAAAACCACAGCAAAGGGATAGAAGTACATTGGGCAAAAAGAGGGAGATAAGCAGGAATTTCCTGTTCATCAGACTCAAGTCTCCCTGCATGTGAAACACCGACCCGTCTGCATTTGCAGTTCACGGTGTGCAGGGTGAGGTTGGTCCTAGCTCTGTTCTGGATCAAACGCCGCTTCAGACTTCTGTGTTGAGCGCTTCTCTCACACTCGCGGACAGTACACATCACAGAGAGCTTTCAACTTGTCAAAACCATAGACGCTCTGAAGTAATGCAAAGCTGGGAAAGCTATTGAGCGCTGATGAAACGCTTCGTCACACCCACATGGTTAATACAAAAAGCGAATCTGTGGCGGCAAAGACGGAGACACTGACACATTTGTCACGTGACCGGCAGTCGTGGACCTGTGCCTCAAGGTGCTTTTCCATTCCTCACATCCAGATGGTGATTCGGACAACTTCCCAAATTGAACCAGATTGCGCACATTTCTTGCAGATTCTTACAGGCAAGCGCTCTAATTGCTTTATTAAGCTAGTTGGGCTGTAATAAGTTAAATGATGGATAGATCAATAAACTTAATTAGGATCAGATAATTTTGTTTTATTAACATTAAACATGCTCGTTTTTATGACTCAAATATTTTTATAATGTAAAATGAAAATATTTGTTCCAAGTATTTTATTTCAAACAGCCCTATGTGTAATAAGTCATCTCTGTTAAGATAAAGCTCAGGGACATCACTGGATAAACTACTAATCGATTATCAAAAGAATCAAGTGCTGACTACATACTTTATACATACTACAACTTCTCGAAGATGTGAGGCTGGCATCTACTCTGGCAGTTTTCCAACCCAGGTTAAAAACTGTTCTGTTTAGCTGTGCAGACAGCTGAAGGATTTTATAGATACTCTTTTTTTATGCATTGTGGCTATTTATTATTTTAATCCCATGTGTTTTAATAACTTGTGATTTTATTCTGTTTTTAGTTTTAATGAAGATTTTAATGTCTATGATTTGCTTGATATGATGTGGGTTGTGAGGCGCTTTGTGTTGCCTTGTGTAGGAAAGGCGCTGTACAAGTAAAAGTTGATTGATTGATACATACATAACAAGTTCAAAGATTATAAAGATTAAGTTTTTTTTGTGTTAAAAAGCTAACGTAACAACCTTTATGATATTAAATTTTAACTCTACTCTCAATTTCTTTGGCATGTGATCCAATCAATGCATCTATGACACACGTAGGGATTAAGGGGCCAATTTAGAGCACAGATTATCTGGCGCTCTCGGCTAAAGGGGAGATGTTGGAGCTGATTATCTGTAATGTGAGGATTTCATAGATATAGTCCCAACCCACCCATCGATTGTGGGCTGATAGGAGGGCTCTTGCTTGTGCCGTAGTAATAACAGGCTGACAATTACAAACGATGCATGGAGGGGTACATCGGGTTATATATTTAGGTAGAGAAAAGACATATAGCGAGTACAAGGCAATCAATCAATAATTTCAAACTTGTGTATATTTTTTAACACAATAGATCAGGATGAAACAAAAGTATAGTTTGAAAAGGAATTGTCAAGTATTATGGTTGTATGTGCATCCTACAATATGTTTTGCTATTTTTGCTATTGTGTGTGATTAGTTAAAAAGTATAGACAACAATTGTTTCTAAAGTCAAAACAACATGGTATTTGATTTTGTTATTCAAAAAAACACAGTTCAAATGTTTTAGTTATTTTGCAAGCACTGAAAGTTATTTATTGACTAACATTATAATGTTGAGGTTTCACACTTTACCCCGGGTTGTACAGTAAGCAGATGTGACTCTAATTTCAAACCAATCACAATACACACATAATCCAAAGAGTAGCATTATTTCACTATATAATGCAAGCAGAACATAGTACTCTCAGAGGACCAGTTAACAGAATACATGCAATTTCTCCCCAAGTGTCGAGCCAACACTGGACAGAAAGGCTTTAGATTCATCAAGTATACAGGTATGAACAATGCAAGTTGTTGCATTTTGGCTCAAAAGGAAAACTTACTAGTTTGCGCGTAAGAGGTAAAATTGTAATTTGGACATCTACAGTGATATTTTAGCATTTTATGTTGGATTTTTTCCTACCTAAAAAAGCTACAAAGTAGACTTTTAAATTTCAATTTGGAGAGACGAGAAACGAAAATGGTTTTGAGTATTTATTGAGGTGGTTTGGCGCCCTAGGCCCCGGTGCGGCCTTCAGATCGGAGAGGCTCCTGCGATGGAGCGCGTACAATCCCCCGGGACCTAGGCACTGGTGGCGGCATTTTGGCAGATTGGAGGCAGATTGGAGGCAGATTGGAGGCAGATTGGAGGCAGATTGGAGGCAGATTGGAGGCAGATTGGAGGCAGATTGGAGGCAGATTGGAGGCAGATTGGAGGCAGGGTGAAGAGGAGGAGGAGGGGAGGCGGTGGTTGCGAGGCTTCGAGAAGGCAGAAAGTGGGAGTTGCTCCGCTTTTAAGCGGCTGCCTGTCCGGCACGGATGATTGGAAGGGGGCGTTTGCCGAGCGATAGGCTGGGGAAGCGAACCGGCCTGGAGGGGGTAGCTTATGGCTGACGTCTACCAAATTGAATTTTCGCGAGCTACATTTCAATTTGGAGAGACGAGAAACGAAAATGGTTTTGAGTATTTATTGAGGTGGTTTGGCGCCCTAGGCCCCGGTGCGGCCTTCAGATCGGAGAGGCTCCTGCGATGGAGCGCGTACAATCCCCAAAAAGGCTGAGTGTGTTGATGGAGTTTTGCAGCCTGGTTTGCAGGGAACAGACGTCGTGGCTACTCTATGCTGTGACCGCTATCGCTATGCTGTGACCGCTATCGCTATGCTGTGACCGCTATCGCTATGCTGTGACCGCTATCGCTATGCTGTGACCGCTATCGCTATGCTGTGACCGCTATCGCTATGCTGTGACCGCTATCTCTATGCTGTGAACCGTTTATGCGCTAACCATTTTTTGCTATGCTGTGACCGCTAACACTAACGCTATGACCGCTACCACTGACGCTATGACCGCTATCACTGACGCTATGACCGCTATCACTGACGCTATGACCGCTATCACTAACGCTATGACCGCTATCACTAACGCTATGACCGCTATCACTAACGCTATGACCGCTATCACTATGTGCTGTGACCGTTATATGCGGTTATCTTTGAGTGCCGGGACGTGAGCGCTCGCATCACGATCAACCGGACGCTGCGGCAGGGTTATCTTTGAGCGCTGGGACGTGAGCGCTCGCATCACGATCAACCAGACGCTGCGGCAGGGTTGTCTTTGCGCGCTGGGAACGTGAGCGCTCGCATCACGTTCCGTCAGACGCTGCGGCAGCGGAGAGTGTTTGAGAGAAGTGCGTGCCGCCACCAGAATCTTATTGGTTCACTTACTTTGCTTCGTATTGCTTTGCTGGGAGCTTACGAGGAAGCCAGTTGACGTTGTGCAGGCAGGATAGCGGACGCGTCTGGCCTGATGTAGGCGGAGAAAGCCGCAGAGGACCGGCGCCCCAGCTGTTGCGGAGAGGTGTGGGGGAGCCCCAGCGAGGCCGCGATGGTCCTGGAAAAAAACCCCCCAAAACCCACGGAAGGGGCACGTCCGTGTAGAAGCTGAGACCTGGAGGGGCAGAGACATATCGGAGAGGGCCATGAAGTTGCAGGCGCCCTTACGCTTAGAATCTTGGGTTGGAGAGTAGATAATCAGGATAGTAGGATGGTCGGGAAAAGCCGTGTCTCGGACCGCACGAAGGTTGAGTGTGCAGTAGTGAAACGCTTATGCAGAGAAGCCATGGAAGGCGAGCAGGAAGATGCTGCGAGGAGGGCAGACATGTACCTGGAAGATGAGCCGGAGTTCAGTGCCGCTGCAGGATGGGCAGCATGATTGGGAGCCTGCGATCAGAAGAGTGAAGAACACGGTATGGATGCCCTTGATTAGGAGTCCGATTGACGGCTCAGCGCAGCTACTCGGCCAGCTGCATCTGATAGAATCAGAAGATTAAGTAGAGAGATGAAGCACGACCGCCGAAGTGACCCTGGGAGCGAGTCCAGTGCCGCGCGGCATACTCGGCCGGGCTGCATCCATTAGAAGCAGGATAAGCTTCTGAGAGGGTGGGTTGCAGCAGTAGCAGTAGCAGCAGCGGCAGCAGCAGTAACCTCAGATAATAACGGCAACGACCTGTATCAGCCGCGGCAGCAGCAGCTGCAGCATCCGTAAGATAATAACGGCAAAAACCCTGTATCAAAGCCACGGCAGTAGAATATGTTGTAGCTGTTTAGTGTTTCAGTAAGAGAAGCGAAGTGAAGAGAGATGACGAAGTACAGGAAGCAGCAGCAGCACGGCAGTAGTAGCAGTATGAAGCAGCAGCGGCAGCAGTAGCAGCAGTAGCGGTAGCAGTATGAAGCAGCAGAAGCAGCATCAGCGGGAGCAGCAGCACCACGAAGCGATTCATACGAACAGACAGACGTGTCGCGCCAGTGTGCGCTGCTTGTCTCCATGAGCCAGGTTACATACGTGTCTGGAAGAGCCGAGCCACAGAGACAGGTGCAGCCTGGGAGCCTGCGGAACGGCAGCGGCACATGTAGTAGTAGAGCAGCAGGAACAGGCAGCAGGGACAGACGGCAGCAGGAGCGGCAGCAGGAACAGGCAGCGGCAGGAGCGGCAGCAGGAACGGCGGCGGCGGGATCGGCATCAGTAGGAACGGCAGCGGGGACCGGCAGCAGCGGCGGTCAGAGAACCAACCCACGGTTGTTTAACAGCCTGAGGAAATAAATCAACCCGAATCCGAAACATTCCTATGCGAATAACAGACGTCCCCTGGAGCCATCTTCTGCTTTGGTTATGGCAGATGCGCATGAACGATCACTGATCCATGCGTTCATAGCTCCAACACTACTTCACACCCATTGCAGATTCACGTTCGGCCCTTTTTCTTCCTGCTGCACTTTCAAAATGCAACACTGCAGTTAGTTACCTAATTTAATACCAGCGACCTAGCTATTTAATGCATGGTTTTACTGCAAGTGGCGGAACATATCTGAATAATGCACATAGCTCCTCGTATATCCCTCAGACGATAGAGATTGATGCCATTTAATATGCATTGCCCCTCAGTTAGCTCAAACACATGTGAAACGGAGCCTGCAGACCAAGCTCGGGGCGAAAAAACTGGCGCCTGCAGTCAAGTGCGTAGGGCAAAAACCAATCGCCTGCAGCCCAGAACTCCGGGATTAATCTGTCCGCGGTCAGCACGCTCACTGTACTCACATGCCAGGAGACTTGGGAAAAGCAACGGGACAACGCGGCACCGCCAATCGAGGCAGGGACACGCACGGCACCGCCAGACCTTCTGCGTGCGGCAGCAGACCACAAGGAACGAGCCGCACAGAAACCCGCGGAGGGCCCCGCGGAGCAGCCCGCAGAAAGAGCCCGCAGAGGAGGAGAGCAGTGGGGATATGCGAACCACAGCAGTGCAGGGACGTGGAAGAGGAGCAGACCAGTGCAGGGACGCGGAGGAGGAGCAGACCAGTGCAGGGACGCGGAGGAGGAGCAGACCAGTGCAGGGACGCGGAGGAGGAGCAGACCAGTGCAGGGACGCGGAGGAGGAGCAGACCACAAGCAGCCAGACGGAGGACGCCAGGGACGCGCCGAGTAGCGTGAGTAGACGAAAACGATTACTCCAGACGATTCTCTGCAAGGCTTCAGGAGCTTGCGAGGCTTCGAGAAGGCAGAAAGTGGGAGTTGCTCCGCTTTTAAGCGGCTGCCTGTCCGGCACGGATGATTGGAAGGGGGCGTTTGCCGAGCGATAGGCTGGGGAAGCGAACCGGCCTGGAGGGGGTAGCTTATGGCTGACGTCTACCAAATTGAATTTTCGCGAGCTACATGACGCAATTAAACAGACAAGCTGTTAAAATACTGAACATAAACAAGGATGCCGCTGCGTCAGGAATACTCATACATTTGGGAAGCTGTCGTTCTCCGGTGTGATGGAGGTGACACTTTATACTGCACTTCTAAAGGAGAAGTTTGGGGACTTAAGCCATTCATCAAGAAAAGTGTTTTCAAACTTTGGCTATTGCTACTTGGCGTCTGCCGAGATCCGATGCCTTTCGGTGATGAAGTGTGTCCTCAGGTGTGGAACGTGCGCAAAAGGCGGAGATGCGGCTCTTTCTGATAGTTTATCTCCGGGCCAGAGGGGCAAAGGGGATAACATGTTTGTCCCTAATGGTGTCCCTTTGTGATTTTAATTAAAAGTTCCATTAATCAGTGCTCCTAAAACTATTTTGACCGGCAGCGTGTTTCAGAGGGATTACATTTGTATCCAAAAAAATCCTTGATAATGTCTTTGGTCAAAGCTTGGGTCTCATTTAAATCGAGTAAAGAGTGTGGTGTTAAAACTATTTCCTTTTATTCTGTATAAGTACGTGTATTATTGTATTTCTCAAATCAAAATATTTAAAGTTTCTGTGAAAAGAGAATCCATTACATTTTTCTTACATTCTTTGATCTCAGTGGGTCTTCATCAGGGACAGTCTTCACTCAGAGGCTTATGTGATGCTGTTTAGTATTGTAAACACTGATACTTCAAGATGAAAGTACTAGTATTGATTATAATCTAATTTCCCATACTTTTGACACCTATCTGAGCAAAGCACTATTGTGGAAGTGCCTTTGTGAAGGGCAGGATGGCTCCACACTGGCTCCACTTACACACCTTTGCTCTGAGCAGCTGTGCTTCGTGGTAATCACATAGTTTACACAGCTGGCCCTGCTCCAGCTGCTGTGCAAGGTGAAAGCAGAGGCTCCCCTGTCCACTCCACTCAGGCAAGGCCTCTGTTCCAAGGATATACATTTGTCTTTGTATATTTACTTTTGTCAAGCACCTGATAAAAAAAAATGTCCATACATGTTGTAGAATGTTAAAAGTGTCAACTACAAGTTCCATCCATCCATCCATTTTCTACCCTTTAATCCATTTCTGGGTCAGGGGGGTGACAGTCAGAGATGCCACCCAAGTCTCATAGCACCAGCCCCTCACTGACCCTCTGCAGGTGGTGAGTCCACAGGAGGACGGCTGCTCTCTGAGTGTGAGCATAGCCTTGATCTTTCAGTGGGGGCTTTGGGCAAAGTGGGGTTAAGTGTCTTGCCCAAGGACACAACGACAGCAGTCATCAGTGGGAGTCGGTGGAGAAGGTGCAGAGGTGGGAAATGAACCCACGACCTTCTGGCCTTAAGGCCAATGCTCTACCAACTGAGCTACTGTCAACTACAAGTTGATCTTTGAAAACTGGTTCACTACTGTTCCTCTCATCCTCACACTTGCTCAGGAGGGAAAATACTGTTTTGTTACATGAAACTTTCATGTGATTCCTTTTAGATTCATTTTCATCATTTTTTGCATAAAGAAAACCTTGGTGTTTGAGGACCTTTTTTGCGCAATGTTGCCCTGAAGCAACAAACCAATATCTGGTTGAGGGGGGTGTGGGGGACAAATATTGTAATTGATCTGTTATCAGAGACCCATAAGCTCTCAAAAGGTGGTTTGAAATATTTTTTTTTCTCAAAAATAAAAAGTCATGCCATAGAGCAGCCATTCCCAAAGTCAGTAACACCGGGGGCCCCTTAAAAATCTGACGGGTCTGCGCTGCCCCCCCAAAATAATAACCAAGAAGACAATGTTAAAAATAGGCTCTTCTCCATCCATCCATCCATCCATTTTCTTCCCCTTAATCCATTTCTGGGTCGGGGGGGTGGCAGTCAAAGCTGCACCCAGTACACATAGCACCAGCCCCTCACTGATCCTCCTGCAGGTGGTGAGTCCACTTTGGGCAAAGTAGGGTTAAGTGTCTTGCCCAAGGACACAACGACAGCAGTCATCAGTGGGAGTCGTGAAGTAGGTCTTACGGTGGGCTCGAACCCACGACCTTCAGGCCCAAAGGCCAATGCTCTACCAACTGAGCTACTGTCGCCCTATAAATAGGCTCTTCTCGTTATTTTATTTGGGGGATATAGCCTCTGCTACAAACGTGTAAATAACCATCCCCACTTTGTAATACACAAATGATTACAATTTGATGATTCAAGTCAAATAATGAACACAAATATTGTAATATTACAAACAAATATTGTTAATTTAACATACAAAAATTATATAAAACCTTTTATTTTATTTTTTTATGACCTCTCACGGCCCCCTGCCCCCGTGGGCCGCGGACCCCACTTTGGGAGACACTGCCATAGAGGGTTGGTTATCTGGTTCTTCCATACCATCCAAATTATCAACGTGCCTTATAAGATAAGGTGAAGGTTTAAAAATAATTGTACATCTTATCTATATTTCACCTTACATTTCCTTGAAACCTCAAAGTGCTGTGTGTGGTGTACTGTGATGACTGCACCAGCTGCCAGTCTCTGGAGAAGTGCGTCCCATGTTCTGGAGATTGCACCTTTGTCTCTTTTCATATTGTCTGTTCTGTGTTTCTTGATTACTATTGCTTTTATGATCTAGCACTTGTATTTAGTTGATTGATTGATAATTCTTATGTTTGCAGTAATCTGTAATTGAAAAAGATGTATTTATTTGTTCTTGTATGTTTTTGTCTTTGGACAATGGTTCCAGCATCATACAATTTCTCCTGGGAATCAGTGATGTAGATCTGTGAGTTTGCAGTGTCCTGTGGTCAGAGTCTCTGAAGCAACAGCGTAAACTAACCAAAGTAACCAAACGCATTATCAAGACGGGTTCTGCGTCAATATTAGTGCTATTCATTGTGTACACATCTTGTACAATATGTTCATCACACCTTTTGTTAGCACATACCGTATTTCTCTTTGTTCCTCAGGCCATGTTGTTTTTCCATGATGCTGAAAGTGCACCCAAGTAGCAATTTCACTTGCTCCATTCTCATTACAATCATTGACATTTTCACTGTGAACAGAAATTCTGTGTGATGAGACTGCTCCATAATTGACTCTGCGACATCTGGTATTATAAATTATAGCCCAGCGCAGTGTCGGAGACAGACATGGAAATGGAATCCAAAGGATATTTTTGTTGTCATTGACTAACATCCCCACTATGCAAACTGTATGTCAAGCTGTTCAAATCAAAGACGGAACACAATTCAACGTTTTATTCGCAAATATAAATGCCGTTTGTTAAGAAATATTGAAGTTAAGCGAAAACAAGCAGTAACAGCATCAACATGCAAACAGGTTGTCAATGCCCTATCTTTATTGAAACAACGTTTCATTCATCCAAAGTTGGTTTTCCCTACTGCACAAAAGCTCTCCTTGGGGGATAAGTGTATCCAAACAAGCTGGAAACCTAATATATAAAAGTCGACAAATCGTTTAGCTTTGTTTTCGTGCACACGTGAGAAAGTGTGCAGAATCTTGGCATGGCCTTTCAGTGTTAGAACAGCTGTCTGATCCAAAGACACACAGGAGGCGGGCACCAGTGTCCCAGCCACGGTAACCACGTCCATAATTATCCCACTCTGTTTACTCTGTTGGCACGGTGCATCACGTCCGTCCAACTGCCTGTCCTCTGTCCGCTTTGTGTTGACGTGTTTTCAGCTTTACGTCAGTCGCTGTAAGGTAAAATAAACAGTGATTTGAATGCAGTGTTTTGCACAGAACTTGCAAATAATAATGTTGAGCGCATGACTTGGACAGGCTATGAATGCAATGGCAGGGATTGCTTTGGAAGGAACACATGGCACTGGCAACTATTACACAGTAATGCTAATATTAATGTTATTGTCTCTGAAATAGACGCTATTGCATTTACAGGTGGTCAGAAATACTTTTGCTGATTCTGTATGTTCATTAAGAGATTGAGCCCTGGAATAGACAGTATCCTCAAAGGGTTTTCTGGTTCTACAGCCCCACTTCTTGTAGAGCATAGTAATGGAGTAGTACAAAAGTATACAGCTGTTATTAGGTTAAATATTAGTGCTGTCAGTTAAACAACTACAACATTAACACTGACCTTTTATAGAGCAGAACAGTACTGTAGAACAGTACTGTATCAGAGGACTGCTGTACAGCAACAGCAGTCAGATGTACTGTATATGTTTGTCCTCATGGTCTCTGTGTCAGATGCAAGACTTGAAAAAGAGTCCGAAAACAAAGTCACTCCGCGTGGGTCATTGGACTGATGAAACTTGGCCGAGCTCAGGCGGTGTGCGTCTGTGCTCTCGAGCCATTTACGCACGAGCCGTGGTTGAAGCTGGACATATCACGACAGCAGACACAACACACTACACAAGGACATACCGTGTAGCAGATGTATGTATACATTGCCCTACCTACAATACTTTCTAAACTGATCATTTAAGTATTTTTTTTTTCCTGCCAATTAAAGAATAAAAAATGAAATCAAGATCATTAATTCATTATGAATCACATCTGCGTCATGAACCAAATGTGAAATTGAAAAGGGACAATGCACATTAATGAACATGCAATTATGCCACGAATCTGTAGTTCTTGGCAGGATAAGACCAGCACGAGTCATTATAAAAAAATACAAAATGAACAGTTTTACAGACTTCAGTATCGTAACCCTAACTCCTAATCCAATGACTTTTGATAAAGTGGCACCATCAAAAGTCACAATGTCTTTTTTTATTTTGATTTCTGCCCTGGACCTGTATGCGTTTGCTCGAAACAGTTTCTCTATTTTCAGCTGTGATACTGTTCCAAATCTTGAGTGACTGTTCCAATTAGCTCAAGGCTGTGTCCACTCCAGTCCACGCTCTGGTCCCTTGTGCACATTCCCAATAATTCTTTCATTTATTTATTGGCAGAAGAGAAAGTCCATGTTAAGATTTGTTAACCAAACCTATTTTACTTTATTTCATTTTATTTTTAAGTTAGGGAGTTTAAGCAGAAGGTGGTAATGAAACGATTATTGACATTAATGTTTAAAATGTAAACATCTTTCCGGGGGAAAGATGTTTTGGACTGGTTTACAATTATGTTTTGTTATATAATGATATTTATGTTATACTTTTCATATATAATTTCCTCTTTGGGCAATGACAAGCTTTTGAAAAAACAAGTTTCATTGTAAACAGTTCCCAGAAGGATAAATGAGTTTTAAGTCCATGCATATAACTTCTGCATGCTGAGGACACATGAGCAGTAAAGTAAAGTCATGGCATTGACATAATTACCTTAGAGTGCAGATGATGGTTGCCCCCTGGAGGTGTGGAGGTCCTCTCCTTGTGGTCTAATGATTACTTAAGGGCTATTAGTCTCCCTCCCCAGTCATCTGTACCATCGGCAGCACATTTATTATTGCTGCTTCCCTCTGACTCCGCCTCCGTAGGGGACTGAGAAGTGGAGTTTGTCATCAGCGGATGGCTCATGGGCTAAAAAGTGTTCCAGCAAGTTAATATTACACTGTTTATGAACAACTGTCCCAGTGGGCAGCTCTGGAGGGGTGTGGGAGGAAAGGTCATCATTCAGGAAAACAAGAAGGAAGGATTTTTTTATACCACATCAAAAAGGATACAACTATTTTATGTAAAAGTCTGATACTGAATGCAGACACAATCCTATTTTGTCATATTTTGTATATTATCTTTTATTTTCAATATCTTTATTTTTTAAAACATGTAAGATATATGTGACAAAAAGGAACAGTACAATAAGAGAATAATAAGAGTGTTCTGTAACTGACTTGAGTTTTTACATTCCACGATACTCAGCTACTTTTGAACTCAGGTAACTTACTGTGTATGGGGTTTCAAAGAAATATTATAATCCATTAACTTCTTAACATATTCTTTGGATTATTATTAAACCAATGTATGTAATGTATGCAAGTGCATAAAAGTATAACTATAGTGGCTCAATGCTTTCATGTACAGATTATCAACTTTTAGTTCATCTCCTGGTGAGCTCACCATCTGTCACTACATCTGTTGACACTTTTATTTTTTACAGCCATGTTTTTTACACAAAAATGCTACTTATTTTTCTTTTGACTTGCTATGTTATAGGCAGACTTACGATAGTGTAGTTGCTGATTCCATTTTTTTAAACCACCTCCATTAAACCCAGAGTGGCCTTCTCCTCTGCTCCATTGAGTCTTGTAGATTTGCTTTGGCAGGTATTCAGTGACCTCATCATGGCTGCCGGCACACAGACGTTTTCCTCTCCGCTTGAGATCGGCTGTTATCTCCCCTCCCTCCCTCCTCTCTCTCCTCTCTCTCCTGCTCTTTCTTTTCATGGATTTCTCCCTTGCTCGTCACCTCTTCCCTTCAACAGGTGTCAGCGCTGAGTGAACTGCACAGAATTGAGTCCTTGGTGTGGTGCAGGCAAGGGGAAGTGTGGCTGATTGTGAGTTCCCGTAGGGGGCAGATACAAGTCTGTGTAATCGTGGTTACGTGCATGTGTAAAAATAGTACCAGGTAGCATGCAGATTTCAGTTGGATTTTTTTTACTCTGCATGCTCATTCTCAACAATACCAGCCTCACATCACAATTAGATTCCTTCATGTAAATGCATCACACACATTGAAAACAATGCACTAACAAATGATTTATTGGATATTATCAAAATCTCTCACGGTAATGTACTCAGGATTATTGTTTTTTGAGTAACCTACACAGGGAAAATATGCAAATTCCACAGTGAAAGGAGGTGTCTGAAGGTAGATTAGAACCAAGTACCTTCTTGCTTTGAGCGATGGGGGCACTGTGCCGCATTTTAAAAAGTTTTAGTTAACACTTGCACAAATGACAACTGGCATCCCTTAATAACTAGATCAGTGTTTTTCAACCTTTTTTGAGCCAAGGCACACTTTTTTTATTGAAAAAATCTCACGGCTCACCACCAGGAGAAAATGTAATGATATATATTAGCCTATTTTCACAATGTAAAGTCATTCTCATCAAAGTGCTTAAATCCAGGCCTTGACATTAAGCCCTGTTAATAGTTCTCAATACAATGATTTAATAAGTTTGGGAATAAAGTGGCACTAACTGTGTGGAAAAAAAGTCCACTCTCAGCTGTCCACGAGTCCATGGTTCTGTCTACGAGTCCATGGTTCTGTCTACGAGTCCATGGTTCTGTCTACGAGTCCATGGTTCTGTCTACGAGTCCATGGTTCTGTCTACGAGTACATGGTTCTGTCTACGAGTCCATGGTTCTGTCTACGAGTCCATGGTTCTGTCTACGAGTCCATGGTTCTGTCTACGAGTCCATGGTTCTGTCTACGAGTCCATGGTTCTGTCTACGAGTACATGGTTCTGTCCACGAGTCCATGGTTCTGTCTACAAGTCCATGGTTCTGTCCACGCGTCTACGGTCCGTGCTCAGTACTACGGATGTGCGTTCACTAAGCTGTTGTCAAAGCGGCTGTCAGTACAACACGGCTTCAGCTGCCCCGGGGTCAGAGCGGAGGATGTGAATCCTGTTCAGAAATGACATAATTCCTTTTCAAAAACGTCTTAACCACTTTCACTTCTCACTCGCCACAATGCTCCTCGCTACCCGTTTCATCCTGTGGTTGCGTCCGATTCTTACATTTCAAAGTGCTTAGCTATCTGCTGCCACCAACTGATATGAAAAAGTACTGTGGTTACTCCGCAGTTCAAAACAAATCAGCACTCGGCAATGGTGGATGCACTTATTTTTAGACAAAGTAGACGAATTTCTCACGGCACACCGGACAATATTGACACTGAAGTGTCTTGTTCAGTGTTTTTCAGTGGTTGAAAAACACTGAACAAGACACTATATGAAACAGTCAATCCTTATATTTTGTTTTCCCTCAGTCATGTCAAGTATATCTTGAAATTCCTGCATGCACCATCTCAAATGCAAAATAACTGCCATACAACTTCTATCAATAGCAGTGTTCTCTGCAAAGCCATATGCACTTCGTATCGCAACCACTTACCCCCCACGAACAGGCCCGGCTGTGACGGATATAAAACTCAACGGCACATCTAAAACATATTTTTCCAACAATCCCCTTCTTCTCACTTGGTGTCTGTGGCTAACGAGGGAACAGGCCATGTGTACAAGCAAAGCAAACGTCTGTCTGTCTCTTGTCTGCCCCTCTTAGTATAGGGCCTGTATTATGTTACCGGCTGTATTCTGTTGCCTGTTTTTTTGTTACTATATTGCAGATGTTTGAATTATCTCGCTAAATCACATACACATCTTATCACAATAAATACATTTTTGCATATTTCAATCTTATCTGTGGCAGATAATTTGAATACTAAACAGATAGAACACTTTTTTGTATTCCTTTTCGGTAAATCTAATAATAGCCACTGTCTTGGTAGAGCATTGGCCTTTGAGCCTGAAGGTCGTGAGTTCGAGCCCACCACAAGACTTTCTCCACCAACTCCCACTGAAGTCTGCTGTCGTTGTGTCCTTGGCAAGACACTTAACCTCTGGGAACACAAGATGCCACAGTGGGGCGGCTGCGGCTGTAAAGTGCTGTTGTGTCCTTAGGCAAGACACTTCACTCACATTGTCTAGAATGAGTCTGGTGTGTGTGTGAATTGTTGGTGGTGTTCGGAGGGGCTGATGGCACATACTGGTTGCCGCGCTTCTGTCTTTGTGCCCCAGGGCAGCTGTGACTACAGTAGTAGTTTATCACCAACATGTATGGAGTGAATAAATAATGACATGTGAAGCATTTGAAAGTGTCAAAAAAGTGAATGCTGGGTGTAAGGCTATTCTGCTCAAGCTCAATTACTAGTTTACTAGTCCTACAACAATCGAAGGAAGAAAAGGTGGGTGGGTTTATACGAGCTTACAAATTAATTAGAGCTAAACCAGGCTGGTTCAAACATGCAGCATTAACATGTGAAACGTAGGTCTAGTGAAATTTTGCACAGACTCAAAACATTTCATAACTTGATTAAATGAGTGAAGTCTACTACAGCTTGGTTGTAATAAAAAATTGCTACCACACAGAAGATGGATTCAGAGTTTAAAGGGGAAGGGAACATCGGTTATGGTGATGCACACCCTCTCCTTAGACCCAATCTCAGCCTACTTGAGTGACTAGATATTTTGTATTGTAGAGTTGATGGAGTGACAATAACTTCTGTTCCATCTATAGACTGTAAATATTAAATCGACACACGCTCCATAGTCGGTATTGTTTGCCCATCACTAAAAAGTAAAGATGCGGCGGAACAAAAAAATAAAGAGCGTCACGTTATTAAATTGTCAATAGTTAAGATGTTACTTTACTTTTTCTCAGAAAAAGTAGTGTCATACCCAATACTGGGCAGGTGAAACCAGAGCACCCGTAGGAAACCTACGCTGGACATGCAAACTCCATGCAGAAAGGCCCTGCCTGGAGTTTTGAATCCAACATAAAAACGTATTGCGGTAAAGTGCTAACCACCGTGCCACCATGGTTCCCTTTAGGTCCAGTGGTATCCATTGAGGCGATTGCTGTAATTGATTGATTGAAACAATCATATAGTTCTTCCATATTGGATGTCCAAAAGCCCAAGCCCAATTTGTCGGGAAGGGTGTTCTAGCACCTGTGTGTGAGGGAGCAATGATAATGTAGTATGTGGCATATTGCCCTTGCTATTGTATTACCTGGACAAGTTCAATTTGTGTTGCAGGAGAGGCAGTCAAATCACCTCTACATGCTATGAATAAACATGAGGCTGAGCCACCTCTGGTGTTTATGAGAGGGACAGATGTGCGAGGTGTGGCGCAGTGGAGGAGAAATCAGGGGATGGAGACGTGGGGCTGTGGGTTTATGGTGTAAAAAAGGTGTATTGATGATCAGTAAACCAGTCATATACACTTCCATGCATTTCCATTCATTTAAAACATTCCTGACATAATTCTAGCTCTACTAATGGCAACAAATCAGTTTTTTAAGTAGCTGTCAATTATTTTAGTATTCCATTCCATTTTTCAGAATCAGTATTATTTTTATCGCCATTGTAAGTAAAATAAATAAATATAAAGGGAGGCATGAATATATACAAGTTCACACTTCCATAGACTTAAACTTTTTTTATGACTAAGATAATTTCACAAAAATTGTAGAATTAAATAAAACTGTGTTTGCAAAGAATTCTTTTTGAAAAAATTGGGATTTGTCTCAGCCAAATTTATATAATTCACTGAAATTCAGGATCCAAACAACTTTTTTATTTATTTAGCAGAGGTGAGCAGCGTATAAAAGGGGCCGACGTTGTCGGACCCACCCTCGCTCACCTCTGATGTCAACAAGCGTCAACAAGCATGGCAGTGCGCTGTACCGGACTGTGTCTCCAAACTGCGCTTCTAACACGATTGCTCGCATGTGGTCCTGGTGTAAACAGGCTTTCATGTATACGGTAAGCCAACAAACATGATGTCGTTTGCGCACCTTGTTTTGTGTACAAATAACATTATTGTTTACAGTTTGGTGAGCGTCCGGGAGGCCATCCCCGGGGGTCTTTCTTGTGTGATGAAGTGCGTATAGACTGAATGTAAGTTGTGATAGCGTAGTGGTGAGCGGGTTATGGAGAGTAACCTCTACTTAACTAATGCTTTCAGGATCAGCACGGGCCTCTTCTTCACCCCTTCATGTTCCATGCCTATGTGGTGTATGTGTGGACCAACGTTGGATCAAAGAATGTGCCTGGCATAATGCCATGTCTAACGTAGAAATTTATTTTAATTCAACTTAACACATTTAAATTATAATAAATTATCTTTGTAAGTTATTGTCTCTGTCCTCAATTTCCTCCACACCTGTGTTCTTTTATGTGCGGGAGAAATTGGGCTTCCTTATACCTCTAAACAATAGGGTGGCGTTGCAATTGGTGTCCGAGGTAGTGAAGTAGTAAGATGTCCACACCAGCCATCATCTTGTGGACTCACCACCTGCAGGAGGATCAGTGAGGGGCTGGTGCTCTGTGTGTGCTCTGGCCACCCCCCAACCCAGAAATACTAATACTAACTTCAGCGACAACCTCATTGTCTGAGTTAAGTTTCCGTTTATCTTCCTGTTTATACTCGGCTACTGTGGCCAACAGCTCGAACATGGCTGGGTCGACAAAATGTACTTTTCAAATTTAGCAGATATGGTAAAATACAGGTGCGCTAAAAAATCTATTTAGTACTGTACAACTTATTTCCGTAGAACCATATTATTAAAAAGTTATTGGTAATTGTTTTTACTTTTTACAATGATTACCTTGTAAATAAATGTTATTATTTATTTATCAGTGTAAATAAACCTTCAATTAACTTGATCTTGCTTTGATCTGGGCTCCTGTTGAAAGATGTTTTGCTGCTACCGATAGATAAGACAGTCAGGTATTGTTGATACCAGACTTATTAATATCAACATATTTATCATCTTAAAGCATATATTGAATATTGCTAACAAGAATTCCCTCAATAAATTGTGCAAGAACTGAATCTTTTAGGGTATCTGAGGAATTAGAGAAAACATTAATTACCTAGAATCAAATTAATTTCCTTCTATGTAACCACTGGCATCACTGGTGTCAAAAAACACTCTCACACATCCTCGTCAGGACATGTCACTGTCATTCAAGTCAAGCATATTTTCTTACCAACATGTAATTTATCATCTCCACTAATTACCACCAGCCGGAGTCCTAATTCGCCCTTTTCGTCATTATTTCTTCACTTTGTATCAACTGTCAACTGGTCTGAAGTTTGACATCTGCCAAAATGAGACATCAGAAAGCTTTTGAAACACTGGGGAGAAATATGTGTGAAGTTATCCGCCGATCAGAACAGTTCTTTGATGGTGTGGAGATTAGATAAGAGTATGTTGTTAATGAGGTGGATTACACACAGCCGTCACTAACCGGATTTTCAACTTCCATTTTCAGAGTGACATTTTTGACATGTTTGATCTGTTTTCATTCAAGTCTGGGCCAAAGTTTCAGGATTCAGGACGCATGTTAAAAAGTGACTAATGTGTCAAATTTAGGATTTTATGGTAATCCAAATGTTAGTTTTGAGAACAACATTTGTTTTTGTGAACTGTATGGCTGCCTAATGCATTATCCTTAAAGTGATTGTCTGGAGTTTGTCAGAAAGAGAGAGAGAGAGGTGCTTGATTTGAAAAAAAAAGACGCAAGCTCCCTCCCCCTTCCTTTCTGATTGGTCTACGCCAGGCATGTCAAAGTCAATTACATCAGAGGGCCACAAAACAAATTTGCTGCGAGCCGAGGGCCGGACTGGTTCAATGTTTGTTAACTCATTGCCTGCCAGCCTATTTCAGAACAGGTACTCCCATATTGCCAGCAGTTTCTGATGATTTTTATAGATTTTTCAAGACCCACAGAATATTGTGTACTATGACTATCTGAAATCCGAAACCAGATTCTGAAAGAATAGACTGTCTACTTTCATCAGCAAAAATAATTTTATTTCTAGCTTGTAATACCCAGTTGAGTAGAGGGAAGTTTTATTGAAATAACCAAAAAGCTGAGAAAAAGCTGTTTTCAAACCATTCAGAGAGCGCTGCTGCCACCTGCTAGCTCGATTCAATATGCTCTCAAGCTTATCCCCATACATATTAGATATAATAGACATCTGGGAACATGGAAATAGCGGAAAACGCAATTGACGTAATTGTGCGTCAATGGCAGACAGCGGGCCATGTAAAATTCATTCATGTGGTCTACGCCTACGTCTCCGTAACACATCTAAATGTTAATCAGAGAACACATTATACATATACATTATTAATACACATGCACGGAGGTTTTCAGAATTTTTTGTTACAGTTTTAATGAAAAAAATAATGTGTTTATGCACAAAACAAGCGATCGCGGAAAACCCAGAAGAAGCTATTATCGTGAATTGAACTTTATAGGACACACCTGCAGAGGATCTGATTATGGATATAGGTTCAGTATATAAATGATTATGGATATAGGTTCAGTATATAAATGATTGTGGATATAGGTTCAGTATATAAATGAGTAACTCAGCGCGGATGTTCAGAATTCTTTGTTCAGTTTTTCATGAAGTTCCAGAACCTAATAGAGGCTTGATTCGGAGGTTCCACAAAAACAAACAACTGAGAATGCGCGCAACTACAAGTATCAGCGCGATGATTGACAGCCCTTGGCATGACTCGATTGGTTAACTTTGACGCCATCGTGGATTCTGAGCTATATCTAAGAGAAGGGAGGGCGGGACTTGCCCGTAATATTAGAATTTTAAAAAATTACTTATTTTATATCAACATTTAAGGCCAGGAGGTCAATTTAACACATTTCCTAAAATGTGTAATTCATTTAGAGTTGCAGACTATCACTTTAAAGTTGGGGTACCTACATTTTTTTTTATTCATGAAGATCTGTTAACAAACTCTGAAGCTAAGCTTGGCAGGGTCTGGTTAGTACTGTGATGGGAGAAATGTTGGGTAAGTTACAAAAGTAATTAGTTACACATAGTTACTTCTTTAAAAAAGTAATTAGTTACCTTACTTAGTTACTTCTTCAAGCAAGTATCTAGGTTACGTTAGTTTTGGAATACTACTATATACTGTGTGACAAAATAATCATGTTTGTACATTTGCGTTATTTAAAGTCATTTAAATAAAGGTCAATTACAAATAAGTTGTTCAAAACTGGCCCAAAGGGCAGAACATTAGTATGAAAGTAAATGACTATGTAGCAAGAACAATCCCCACAGTAGCACTTCTCCAGATGGTTTTTAATATTTTTACTGACACTTGTACTGTCCAATCCATCTGCACATTTCACAAATAATGTTTGTGAAAGACGGGGTCTCTATAATAGCAACATCTCTTCTACAACATACACCTACTGTAAGTCTATCTATTTACCTCTTTGAGGTTTTCTGACAGCGTCATTCAAGTCCAGGTTCATATAGCATGTCGGTGTCGTGCTATCGGCAGGAGCTTCGATGAGACGCTCTGTAGAGACTTGTTTAATAGTTGAGTGTTGACCACAGATTGTGTGACTCTGTAAGTGTTAAAAAGTTGGAGGATGAGTTGGCTGCATATAGTTAAAATTGAGCATTTTGTGCACTATCCACAAACAAAAACACAGTTTACAGTGGACGCTGATAATTGTGACTACGGCTGCCTCGTGCTCAAAGTAATGCCGTATTTCCATAAATGAAATGCTCCTCGGTCGTCCTCGCTATCATGATTTATGTTGCTGCTTGTAATATTTAAAATCTTTGTCACGCCTGATGTGTCTGTTTATCACGTGGCAGTGGTCGCATCTCTCATACGTCACTCTCAAGTCAACGAGACAGCTAAAGTCACAACACTCACGGTTTTGTAACGAATTGTCACGCTGCTTGCTTAGAGGAAAATAAATGTAATCACATTACTATCTTTGCAGTTGTAATCCCTTATTGGATTACAGTAAAGCGTTACTTTCATTGTGTTTCTTACCAACACTGGATGGGAGAGCTCTGGGAACACCAGGGGCCGCCAGTGATGGGGCGGCTTTAAAGTGCCAAACTGTATGTTCACCCATATTTCCTGAGTCTGGTGTGTTACGTAAATGGTTGGTGGTGGTCAGAATGACTGAAGGCACATGCTGGTTGCTTTGCTTCTGTCAGTGTGCCCCAGGGCAGCTGTGGCTACAGTGTGAAGCATATTTAAGCGTCGAATTAAGCGCTATATAAAACCAATGCTGTAATTTAGCTTAACTAAGAGGGGTCTCATTCATAAATTTGTTATTAATGAACATATTGTTAAATTGTTTTCAATAAATATATAGTTTGACTCGTCATATGTATGCACTTGTTTACAGTTTCAGAATTTCTAGGTTTAAAAAAAAAAAAAAAAGATTTTCCCAAACCTGGGTCAGTAATTAAAACTAGCTTTAGGGCACAAATCTCTGCCTAGTGAATGAGGCGTTGATTCAGAGTCGATGATGGATTACAAAGAATATGCTAATTGCACAGCGGGAGGAAGGGACCTGGAGGCACCAGAGTGATATCTAAAGAAGGCTATTTTGACAACTTAATTTTGTCACGTCTTGCCATTACTTTGAGTTGCACTGATTAACCTCATTAAAAAGAATGGCAGCGGGAGCTCAAAGAGATTGTGCTAGCTTTTGTAGTTCTCAGAGAAAAGATCCAGTTGCGAGTAAAATCAAATGAGGAGCCAAAAGAACGCCACATGAAACAAAGGCGGGATGACAGTGACTTCGCACGAGTCTTGAGAATTGAAAGCCATAGTTGAATTCCGATTTGCAGTTTTTTACTCTAATTGGGAATGCCCTTCTCTCTAGTTTTGTCTTCTGTCGGAAAATATCCGAAGCCTTGTGAGACGTTCCAATTTACAACATTGTCTCCCAAATTTGACGTCAAAAAAGTAAGATGTAAAGGACGTGGGCAATTATGCACATCGTTTGCTGCATATTTGAAACACAAAGGCTGCATCCCAATTCTAAAAGTTTATATTTTTGAGTATGGTGCAACAAGGCATCCCCTTTGTATGATATATGTGGCTACATTTTTACACTAATTGGAAACCTTTGTTATTGATGTTCTTATTTTCTTTATTTGGGCAGACAACATGGACTTAGCTGAGCAATCAAACCTAATGTATTAATTGGTCCGACCTCTCTCGCCCTAGTCTACATGCTGATCACAACATTGATTGACATGCTCATTTGTGTTTTTAAAAAACTTTGTAGAAGGACCAAAACTGTGATTGTAAATATCATATGCACACTTTGAACAAACAGAACAACAACATTTTGTTTACTTTGGGTCTGTGTTCCTTGCGTTCATTCAATTTTTGTTTCTGACATCCCAAATAAAAAATGAAATTCTGGGTCATTTCTGTTTTCTGATTTGTGAAGCATATATTGAAAAATTAAGAAATTGCCGTTTTCCATTGAATCAAGGTCGTAATATTGGGTTGTGCATTGTTTTCTATAAACTGAATTTTGTGAAAACGTTGCAATATTCAAAATAAAATATTTGTAAAAACCAAAACACATAAAACCATAAATGTTTTAATATTCATTTTATTCCTTCATACTGCCCAGGCCATACTGCTCCGCCGCAGTCCCTCCGATGCATCCTGCAAACTCACAAATACAACAACCCGAGGTGAGCGAGTGCAACACATCCAAATCTTATGCCACGTAATCCTGCATCTTTCACGACCAGCACCAAAGAACTTCACTGCAAGGCAGGGTTTACCCTGCTGCAGTTTCCTCACGGTGGTGCTCTCTTCCAGACCACGGTCGTCTCCGCTTCATGTCCTCTTTGCTCCTTCGGTGATGCAGGGGCCGCGGCGCTGTTAACCTTCACCGTTACTGCTCCTCCAGCCCAGGACAGCCTCACAGCGCAGAGTGTCGCACTCAGCTTGTGCGCCCCATGGGGTGGTCTTGTGCGTCCGGGTTTCCTGTGCCCATGGCCAGCATCCCTCTCTCTCTCTCATACCGTGGGTTCCCCAAGGCTTCTCTCCTGCCTCTGGGACCATGTCTCTGTTTGTCTGTGATCATAAATGCGCACGATCTGCCAAACAAGTTTCCCTGATGTCGCTCCATTATTTCCCGGTCCGCTTCTCGACATGAGCTTGTTCTGATCCATGTCCTCCGAGTCCAGACTCAGGGCCCATGTCTGTTCTGGGCTGGTTCCTCACCCATGTCCCAGTTTTCCCGTGGGGGGGTGGGGGGTGGGGGGGGGGGGGTGGAGGGGGCAAAAATCCAATCATTTCGGGGCCACCAAACTGAAAACACTAAAATTGAATGTTGCAAACTAGATAAATGAAATCCGAGGCTTCTCACCCCAAACCAAGTTTTAGGTCGGAAGAAATTAAATTTTTTTTAGAAAAGGGATTTTTCAATTTATTTTTCCAACAATGGAAATAAGAAAAAGTCAGAGTTTGTTTTTTGATGTGCACGTCAGAAATGATAATAGAATGAACGGGAGGTACACGGACCACTTTGGGTCATCAGACATGTACAGTAAATAGGAACTGTGCTGCTCAAAAGTGATTTGCTTTTTTAAGTTTTTCTGCAGCTCAAAACGATGAAACATGCCTTGGGATGTAGGGTTTGTTCTTTAGTTTCTTGCAGATTTAAAACCTGTGAGTAAGTGTATTAACACATGCATTGTATTTACATGGCTGTTTCTTACCCAGTTGACATAAAGAAACACGACATAACTTCCTGAAGAGAGAAGTTCAGATTGTTCATGTCTTTTGAAATTAAAACACCAGAGTTAAAACCTGGGATTTTCAAGAGCAGAATGAGAATTGCTGTCACCAAGGACTGGGAGAGAAGTTTTGCCAAAGTTTTGCAATGATCACTTTGTGTTCACATGGGAACATACAAAAGGAAGTTGTCTCAGCTTTTAATCATGTTTTGTTGTTTTACCTTGTCATTTCAACACACAAAGCATTTTTAGCGCACGATTGAGTTAATCATATCCTCATATACATGCACACCATTGCTCACCCCCCAGTCCTCTGACTACCGGCACCTAGCACCTCGCATGAATTATACTCACTCTCTTGTTTTCTGAAATCTTGATATGAGGAAAATTCACCAACCTTTTATGGACAGTTTTGCTTGAAGGAGGAAATAAATAATTGCAATTTTGACTGCGGAGCTGTGACTTTGATGTGAGCATGTGACGCTTTGTACAAAAGGAGGAGATATACTCTTCTATAAAATTAGAACATATTTAACATTTCATATGAACCATTTATTTATTATTACATTATAGATAACAGAATTGGGATATATCCCCTTTAAGCTACACTTTATTCATCTCCCTAGGGCAATTTGTCATCAGCATGTGATCCATCCTTCAATGTACTGCAATCTATCAGGAGCTGAGGTCGCCACACAGCAGCGCCCAATTGTCAGCATAGCCAGAACCAGAGCTCGAAGATTTTACAGATGATGCATAATTTGGGTGGTACATGCTAACTCTATAAAGAAAAACCTGGACACGGAATCAATCCCAAGACCTTCTGATGTTTACGGAATGTTATAGATGAAATATTACATATACAAATACGTATAGTACAATTTTGTAACAACAAATTGAGCTTTTCCAGTGTCTGTGGCATTTTTCCTTACTGTGAACTTTCTCTCTGCTCTCCCTTCTCTATGTGCAGCAGTCGGAGGATTACAGCATAGGCTTAAGAAAACAATGGGCCTAACACAGGGCTTAAGTGGCCAGAACCAAACCAAATCAAACCTCGGTGACGTGCTGCCAGAGTAATCCTCATATTTTAGACCACTTTTCATTATTTTGGTCCTCCTCCGTAACTCATTTTTGTCTGATGAGTTTGTTAAAAGCTTTGCCTCTTGTCTGAATAGCAGCTTTCGGCTATTGTAATTGGCTGTTAATAAACGGTTAAATCCAGGCTTTATGCGCAATGACATTGAATGGGATAGGGCTAAGTAAGGGATAGTTGTTTTAGCAAATTTAGATTAGCTCTGCAGGCTGAATAAGAGATCATAGATGCATGAAGTGAAGATTCATGAAAATGTCGAACTAAGAGTCTCCTTGTTTCTGGTAAATATTTAATCAATTAATTTGCCAACGTACAGTAAACATAAAAATGGAGACAAAATTAACAGCTGTTGTCTTTTTAACTAGAATGACCAGAGGTAGATCCCCTCGCCTGCATGGGTTCAGCTTCACTTACATTATTTTCTAGCAGGAAGCTCAATATTTGATTCTTTGCCCTGAGTGTGTTTCTCCCTTTTTTACTTTTCTGTCCGAAAATGCTGATCTATTAAACCGTACTAATTATTTAATTACCGTACATTGTTCTCATTTTTGAAAGTTAGGCACACCACCTCCACTGTCACATTTGAATTTAGCCCTAACTAATTAACAGCAAATTAAGGGCTAATCGGTTTATAATTCTTGTTTACTTAGCCCTTAATTGCTCTTTAAGAAGCACTTATTAGTCCTTATTCTACGTGGCTCATTCAACATCTAGCTAAAAACTAACTGACACTTTAGGCTAGTGGTGTACACTAATAGCATTTACTTAGCAGTTAATTAGTGAGAGTTAATTCAAAGAAACGCACCAAAAAAGGTGTAATAAAATACTTGATGCCTTGTCATTGGAAATAAATTCTTATTAGACAAGTTTTAGTGTGAATGTGAAATAATTTTTTGTTCCCTTGTTTGTCTTTGCTGTGTGATTTTCGTTATGCTTCCATTTCTTTTGTTTTGTCCTGAAATTAAAAACCACAGTGAGAACTCAATAGAAAAAAATAATTTAAAAAATGTAAATAAACCCATGAACGGACCATTAACTGGAGTGAAATTACTTCTACTATACATTTGGTATATTGGGTAACAGGTTTTGACTGCTGCTGTGTCCACTCTTGAAAGTTATTAACAGTTTATAGTTAGTCTTACACAATTTGTGTATTTTACCAGTGGTTTTCTTGACATAAACAATGTCCTGAACTGCAGATGAACCCTCAGTCAGACAAGGAGGGGTCACCAATCTGCTCTGGACAGACACTCTCGGTCCAATCGATATTCTTCAAACACCCCAGCTTACATGGGACATCTTTACCCCTCCGTACAGGCCACACACCTGATTTAGATACCGGACAAGAGAAGAGACGAGCGCAGGAGATCTAACAGGGGATGAGAAACAAATGGGAAAGTTGGAGAAGAACAAAACACGTCCAAACACCGTTGAATAAAACGCATTCCCTCCAGGCCTGCACACTTCGTTCAGCTTGTTCTATCTTTTCCAATCTCGAGTGTGCCCCTCTGTGGGCAAGACAATGTCAGGTAAAGGAGGATGGTGTGTAGAGTGAAGTGAAAACAAAATAGAATTGCCCGAGGTGTATTCATTCTATGTTCTGTGAAAGAATGAGAAAAGATGGAACACAAGAGTCAGAGATACTGTATGTATGTTGTGTTGTGTGTATCATATATGGTACAAGAACAGCAGATGTCCAATGCGCCCTTGTCACCCCTTTTTGCATTTTGCTACTGGCACTGACAGTTATGCAAATGCTGTTGTGGGTGAGTGATGACCATTCAAATAATGACATATACCTGTGGATTAAATGTTGAAAATATCTTGTTAGGAGTAATGCGTTACAAAAACATGTCATGTAATTTTCCTCCCCTTGGTGGGTCGGGGGTAAGGCAATTAGAGCCGCCACCCAAGTCTCAAAGGACCAGTCCCTCGCTGACCCCCCTGCATCCCCCTGCATGTGGTGGGTTCACAGGATGATGGCCTCTCTGTCATCAAAGACACATTCTTGGTCGTTTAGTAGGAGTTTCAGGCAAAGGAGGGCCAGATGTGTTGCCCAGGGACACGACAGCAGACATCAGTGGGAGCAGATGACATGGGCCGTGAAGGGATGGAACCCACAGCCACTGTCGTAATTATTGTAATGTATTGCAAAATGAAGTCGTAATATTGTGTCCTTAGGCAAGACACTTCACCTAACTGAACATGAAACAGGTGTGTGTTTCAGCCATGTCTGGAGAGGATGGTAGAAGGTTTGCTGTAGCTAAATCAACTACAATGTATTGCAAAAGTATTAATGCAGCTTATGATGTTGCATTTTTTGGCATATTACAACTAAAAACATAGTCTTCACTAAAAGACCACAACAAAGCATCAGACAATTGTGAGGTGACGGCCAAAAAATGATGATACGCATAACAATAAATCAAAAAATATATAAAAGGTTTCATATTGCATACGTGATTACTTTGTGGAGCTCCCTTTTGCTGCAATCATACCAGGAATTATTTTGGGGGCAGGATTTCCCCATCTAGATACTGACATTTTTGCACATTTTATAACAAAAACTCAAACAAAAGATTAGGCAACTCACAGTGCTTTAAAAAACATGAAAAAAAAACAACATTACAATAATAAATAATGACAGATCATTAAAAGTGTCCAGTGTTAAAAGAGTCCAGACAAAATACTTGTAGGCACAGCTAAACAGATCATCTGGATTAAACATTGTCAGAGTAGAAGCCTGTCTCATATTCTCTGGAAGGCTGTTCTGCATACATCTGAAATGCTGCCTCCCCATATTTACTCCTGACTCTGGGCACCAGCAGGAGGCTAGTCCCTGTGCTCCTCAGAGTTAAGAAAATAGTCCTGACCTGATGGTAGGTAAACATCCACCCGAGGCTCAAATGTTGATGTGACCTCTTCTTTTTTCCAGAATTCCAGGACAGGCCATCAAATCCATAGTAATTATTCTATTCCGTTGAGATATTGTGTCAGGTGAATGCTTAAACTATAGCACACTCTGAAAATGGCAAGCTTCACATAATCAGCACTTTAAAGACGCCAGGCATGCTTTATTGATTTACGATTGCTTCCAACAACACAGGGCATTACTTTTACTACATTCATCCCAAGACGCCACCTGTAAACTCCTGAAGGACAAACATCTGCCCACCTCCTGGTTTGCTCTTGTTTACGCCAGCACGCAGACATGTACAGATCGGATTGCCACAGAAGGCCTGATAATGATCGACGATCTCCCATCATCTTTTGTCGCCTTCCGTTGAAATAAATCTCTGCAGACGGCAAGGGAGACGTGGAGAGACCCCACCTGGGACCATCCCACAAGGCTCTCAGACAGCTGCTCGTTTCAAAGACGGATTACAGCTTCATTTACCAACTGTAATTAATGCGCGCACATCCTCCTGTACGCATTAGTGGGCGAGAACAACAAGAAAGTACTCCTGAGCAGCGCTGGGAAGCGGTCCGTCTTTTAATGTGAAGATAATGACTTTATCTCCACTCTCTGTTTGTCGCAGCAGAGCACATTCATTGAAAGGTATGTTTGCTTTAATTATGGAGATACCAGTTGTTTTATACCTCTCATCCGGCTAGGGTGCGTATAGATATTTGCCGGAGGCTCTGACAGCTCTGAGAAACATCAAAACTTACTATAATATAAGCAACGGAAAAGGATTTGAGAGTTGTACTGTTTTCACAAGCACACAAGCTAAGTGAGCTGCAGTGTTGACAGAAGATGACACACATTGGGAGTCTTTGATGCGGCTTAGATACAAAGGCTACTTTGAGAAAAAATGTGCATTATTTTTGAGAAAGCATCGATTGAAAGAGCCCATGCTGCTGTGTTTTACTTTTGATTTTGCCAAGGTTCTCACAAAATGATGCCCTTCATAGTCTATGGAGAGTATATAAAGCAATGTCTTTGAGGAAAACATATAATGCGTTTAAGATACCCTCGGTTTATTATTACACATTTTAACAATATTGATCTCAGTGTAGACATAAGGCTAGCCAGCAGACGTTTATTTTTATTTTTACAGATTTGCACCTGCCCAATTTTGTCATGTCAATATATACTACACAACACCAGATCACGGAAATGTAGCAAAGAGAGAGGGAAAAATGAATGAATGATGGTTGTAGTGGTTTGGTAGAGGTCGGGCTATCCAGGCACGGTGGCTGAGTGGATAGCACTCTTGCCTCTCAGCAAGAAGGTCCTGGGTTCAAATCCCGGTCAGACTGGAGCCTTTCTGAGTGGAGTTTGCATGTTCTGCCTGCATAGATTTCCTCCGGGTACTCCGGTTTCCCCTACCACTAAAAAACATGTACAATAGCATTGGCATGTGCCTCCTGTACTAGTGACCCTGTTCCCACCTCTGGGGAGTGAGAGGACCAATGCCTGAAAATAACAATTGTAAAACCGCTTTGTGACTCTGGTCTGTGAAAGGCGGTATATAAATAAAAAATACTATTGCAATATTTAAGAAATCATTCTTCTACTGTCTGTATCCTTTGCAAACAAGACCTTATTCACGATTTCAACAAAGAAATATTAACATTTTTTTACACACTAAAGAAGAAAAAAGGTTCTCCAAAGTACATCAAAAGCAAGCCTCAACAAAAAGTTAATTACCAGTGAACTTTAAAAGACAAATTTTTCATTATCCAAACCACCTACAGAATTATTGATGACATACATTATAATTAATCACGTCAACCTGATTGAGTGAAGGTGTCCTCTCTTTTTCACTTTTCTGTTCTAAAGCTGTGAGAGTAGTACGAGTACATGCAAGTGAAAAGTAGTGGTAGGTACCAAACGTTGTGAGACTAGTTACATGGATTTAATCGTTCCAAAGTTCCATTAAGAGATCCTTTTGTCATTTCAAATTTCAGTGCATCACCAGTTACATAACAGTAGGAATGACAAGCACACAGCACAAGCGCACAGATACATTAAAAATAAAATAAAATTTCTGGAATGAAATTTCTTGAATAAAAAAGACTATGAAATACTCTTAATTCTTGTGCCAGAAATATAGATTTGTATGTATACATCTGGACGTGTAAGCAGCATGAGGGTATGGGATAAAGTAAAGTGACATGTGGTTCAATATTGCACATTTCAACGTTATTTCAAATTATTGCACAGATGCTAGACATGTGAGGTCAGATCGGCAGTGTTCATTAGTCATCATTGTTTGTTGCATAGTTGTTCAGCGGCAAGGAAAGACCTGCATAACCTTTCCTACACACAGCAAGGGTGGGCAGTTAGAAACCCCAGCCTTAACCCTATAAAGCCAGGAGCATGAAATAATTGTCAGAACATTTGGAGACTGGTGCGATACTGGGACCTGTAATCCATCCACTCACTCCATGTCACTCAAATGCCTATCGATAATCATCTTCACCACATCTTCAATGCTGTATTTTTTATTGCATGGAATCTTGATATAAGTTGTAAACATTTTAAAAGTTTTAAGTGCATGAATCCTCTGGATCAGGGGTGCCCAAATCAGGGCCCAGAGGCCAAAGCTGGTCCGCCAGCGGACCGAAGGCGGAGGAACGCGACCCTCTCATTCACCGGGGAGAACTCCAACACGTGGCGGCTGAGATGGGGGGCAATGAGAATGGCCACCCCAGCTCGCCGCCTCTCCCCGCGAGAAACACCAGAAAAGTGGAGCGTCCAACCCCTCTCAAGGAGTTGGGTTCCAGAGCCCAAGCTGTGTGTGGAGGTGAGGCCGACTATCTCTAGTCGGTATCGCTCGACCTCCCCCACGAGCTCGGGCTCCTTCCCCCCCAGTGAGGTGACGTTCCACGTCCCAAGAGCCAGATGTTGGGTGTGTGGACTGGGTCGCCGAGGTCTCCGCCTTCGACTGCTGCCCAGTCCTTTCTTAACTCTCAGTTTATAATTTTCGATGTAATGTATCTACTTTAAGTAATATTCTAATGTCAAATGTTTGGTTTCGCTGCTGATTTATAGTTCAAAGTTCATTCTATAGCCAGTTTATTATTACTTACATCTAATGCGCATTTGACAATCTGCCGCTGCGTCTTGTGCCAAAATTAAAGGGCATGTTTGTAACTTGTGGGTCAATGACTTTAATGAGGGTTTGTTGTTGTCGTCTCACTCGCGTCAATTTAGAGCCCAATTTACTGGCCTTTGGTGGATGGACATGTGTCTAATTGTAAACAACAGGTTTTTGGCGGAAAAAAAAAGTCACACTATGTAGGGAGTTTAGAAATTCATGTATCAAATATGATTCAAATGGTGATTTCAATAGAGGAAATTGTAAATCATAATAATTCCCCAGATTCACAACTATTATTTATGTCTTGACATCTGAGCTGCAAGATGAATATTGCCTGGTACTTGGGCACACTTTTTGTCTGTAGTCTGTACATTTATTTTCAACGATTGTTCTTGTTTCATGGCAGCAATGATGGAACCGAAATGGACCACCCAGCCCTGAATTTGTAAACAAGTCCCCAGTTTGCAGTTGGGGAGTTGGCGGTTCGGTGACTCCCCTTTGAGACGACTGCTGCTGTACACACAAGTACAATTTGAAAAAGGCAACCCTAAGCTGTCCCTACAATTCAGTAGTAATAGAAATGTGGGTTTTAACAATAGTTTACAAATGTCCACCATCCACAAACATGTCATTGAATTGACTCTTGTCTGCAACCACCAAGCAATGTTCCAATACCTACAGAAGCTTTCCGCTTGTGCATTCCACTGTCCCAGAATGAATAAACTCTCTTTCGTAGAGGATTGCGCTCTTGCAGACATTACTATCAGCAACAAAAGCCTACACAGCGCTACACGTCTAGTCCTCAGAAGTTTACAAATCAAAGGAAGAAGAAAGCTTGCAACTACAAAAGGCCCCTGACAATATGTAGGAGGTCAGAGCAGTGTCTTCCCAGGCTGTGTATAGAACTGACGGGAAAATGTCAAGCGTGGAATTCAATCATCGTAGGTGCAATCATTTAGAACTCGGCTCTCTCCAACAGAAGGCCATGAAGAGATAGAATAGTAACTAAATTAAAGTATAGTCCAAAGATTGGTCGATGGAGGAGACGGGATACATGACATCAGGAGATGATGCGTGGACGTGTTTGACAGCGCCCAAAAAGTCCAGATGGTGCTTGTTCCTTTGTTAACTTTGATGGATACTTAATATTCAAACCCAAGACTGACACAATCGTTGAGTGGCCCTCATTTACCATATGTTGTCATGCAAAAGTTCTGATTGTAAAGTGGTCCCCAACTCTACTTTCTAACTTGGGTGGAAAGTTGGGGATTTCTGTTACCTGCTCTTTAGTACCTGTGTTTTTACAAATCATGTTTGAAACGTAAAATCAATACTATTTCATAATCAATATTTGGGCGTTCGCAGTAATACCTGTGCAACTTTGAGGGAAAGTATACAATGATACACTGCAATCGCATGTGTGTGTATGCGTACAGTCACAGCAAAACCCAGCAACCTGACATGTCTGCTGATTCAAATCAATGGACTGTGCTCATCGGCGTATGGTCGCACCATGGAAGCTGGATTATTAGCGTTAGTGACGTAGTTCGGACACCTCTGGTCTTCCTGGTCTTTCACATGTGAGTGTTATGACAATCAGCATTGAACATGAAATTCTGCAGATTGAATAATGTTGCATTGATTATCTACTTTGCAATCACTTTTAGTTCCAATTACATTTTACAAAATCAACTTCTTTATCAGGGGACTGCGGGAAAAACTCCAAACGTTATAGTAGCAAATTGGACTAATAATCTATCCCCTCAAACCCCACATTCTCTCCCCTTAAAACACACATTGAAACTTTAATTTGCATTAATACAGAGTCTTTTGTTGAGATTTACTAAAAGCATGTTGTTATTTAATGAACAATGAAAGTGCTCTTGCCCACAGCACAATAAACCAAATTAACTGCTGGCCTTTGTGGGTGTTCCCTGCTCGCTGTATCCGCAGTCAGAGATTCGGCATTAGTCATTTAGAGCGCATCAGCTTTAATGGCTTTCTGTTGCAATAGACCAGAATGTGTAAACACTGCAAAAACTGGTTGCATCACGTTCAGTGGACACCAATATATTTTAGAAAGTGTAAGTTGTAATCAGAACATAAACAATTCTAAAGTTTCCATTGAAAGATGAGGTTACATGTCATACAGAAGTGATATGTTTCATTTTCATGTTCTGCTGATGTATCTGTCAGGCTCCTGTCTATTTATTCAGAAATGTTGCTTTCTGAATTACTCAATAGTAGTAATATTAATAATGATATATAGGAAACATTATTATTCTTATATTGTATACTAACCTGCACTTTATTAATCCCCGTAAGGCAATTCATCCTCTGCATTTGACCCATCTTGATGCCGCTACGTCAGGAGCAGTGGTTGCCGTAGTACAGCGCCCGGGAACCCATCTCCACATGTTGATGCTCGGCTTGGTCAGGACTATCGAAGCTGGAGGATTTACCTAGCGTGCATGTTTTTAGTGGTAGGGGAAACTGGAGCGCCCGGAGGAAACCTACGCAGACACAGGGAGAACATGGAAACTCCACTCAGAAAGACCCTGTTCCGACCAGGATGCGAACCCAGGACCTTTTTGCTAAGAAGCGAGAATGCTATCCACTCAGCCACCCTGCCGCCCACTGGTCCACTGTATTTCTGTCTGAAAAAACGGATCTAAAGATGTGACAGAAGCCCCTGGGGGCGACAGTGGCATTGGCCTTTTGGTCGGAAGGGTGTAGGCTTGAGCCCACCACAAGACTTTCTCCACCAACAAGAAAACAAGACTTTCTCCACCAAATGTAGGAAGAACATTGCATATGATCCTCAGTACTTGCCTTTGGAGTACTTAGTGGAGGTAAAGCAAGCTTCGCGGGCTGGTAAAATTGACTGAAAGCGTATAGACTTTTGATGATATGGAGAGGGGAAGCCACTTTGCATGTAGAGGAAGGGCGTAATATGAGATCGAGTGCAGGTAGAGATAGGGGCATTAATATTTGAAAGGGAACAGATGGGAAACACTTCCACTTTCTATTGGTTTATGGAAACACCATATGGAAGAAAGAACAATAACCCAGAAACTTACAGATGGATTCAATTAACTACAAAGACTACTGTGTAAGATCTGAAAGTAAGAGCTGAAGATTTCACAGTTGATTGGAGGTGTACCAAATAGACCAGACTGTAGTGATTAGATATGGGGAAATTACTCATTATGTCAATAAATGGAATAAAGGATGTTGATCATGTGTGAGTGAAGACAAAAATCGTCCAGTGTAAATTCCAATCTCCTTTCAACTATGTTTTTGTTGTGATAACAAATGTTGTACAAAGTGGTTTGTAGATTCATCCACTCTAATATTGGAAACTTTGTCCACTTGTTCTTCAGAAAAGGTCAAATATGATTTGTACACGTCAACCTATTTTCTGGAGACAGCTATACAAGTCCATTTAGCATTTTAATAGTTAATTAAACAGATCTATAAATAGTCTCATAATTTTGAATTACCAAAAACAAATGCCTAATATTTATTCTTTTATTTTTACTTTTATTTAAACCCATTAAAGATGAATGATGGAGAAAAACCAGAAAATGGGTTGGGAAAAGGGCTGGAGATTTGAATGCACCTTTGTTGTACGTATATGAAGGAAACCTCTGAAAGTGCTCTAGTGTTGGGACACAGCCTCCAATCAGGTGCATTGGGACAAACAGTTCTGCTCGAAAGTTCGTATCGTCCATAACTCAGATGATTTGTTGTGAGAAGCCACATATGATCAAATGAATGTGTTTTGTATTATAACTAAATTTAATGACACCACAAACTCCTCTTCTGAACCTGATTAGACCTTTCCATTCTCCAGTTCTCCTTTAACACTAGGACTCCCACAATTACAAAAACTACTTGAGCCTACATTGAGGTTTTTACCCTTTACTCACTTTCATTACGTGCTAGATATCACTTTGGTTCTAAGCATGTACTATTCTATTAATGTTTTATTTTCTGTTTTTATTTGAATGAGGACAGTCCACATTTCATATTGAACTGTGCTGTAAAAGTCTCAGTTTTAGCTACAAAGCAAGCTTTCTATAGCCCCTGGGTAAGGTGTAAAGACGCTAAAAGGCGCCCCAAACAAAGTGCAGTTGGTTCAGTATAGCAGTGTTCCCCAATCTTTTTGAGCCATGGCACACCTTTCTCATTGTAAACGCTTACACAGCACCACCACCGGTTGAAACTGATACAAAACTTAAACTGTGAAACCTTCATTAAAATCACAAAGTCATTCTTATCAAAGTGTAATATGCAGAAAATAAAATTCTTTTCACATTATTTTGACCAAGTAGGTCGGATTGGATAAAAGGCACACCAATGTGCCACAGCACACTACATTTGGTGAAAAGTCTAACAGGCCCTTTCAAAGATATTGTATTGATTTGTTCATCTGTTGAATAGCAAGGAAAAAAACTATTCATCTTGCGCTCATTTGTATATTGATGAAATATCTTTATAACCGGAATTCTCACTGTAAAAACATTTTTCACTTTGTAGAAACAAACACACTTTGTGGCGTGGGCTGATTGTCTGCAAAAATAATAAAATAAGTATATATATTTTTGTATTCATGTATACAAACTGGCAGCTTCCCTTCTGTTACTCTACCCCAGGGCAGTTACAGAAAACTGAATAAAGCTTTGTAAAGCATAGCAGCAAACAAAAATGCGTAAAATGTTCCACATGCATGTCAGTATAGAGATCACCGATCCAAACAAACTCTGCACCCTATTAGACCCGTGTGCATTTCCTTTAATCACATCTGGTCTCAGGATATTGTGTTATAACTGCAGTATATCATTGTAAAGGTCATTTGTTGGCGGCGTGACATGTTTTCACACTGAGTTTCTTGACATAGTTCCGTCTAATAAGCCCTAATTATGTATGATGATGAAAATAAACTGTCAGACTGTAAATGTCAAAGTTTGAGTTTGTTGCCACACGATTATCTGCAGCTGGTTTCATATTCTCTTGAGGTCACGGTACAAGTTCATCATCTTCCAGCAGCTTTGATAATGATCTGGTTTACTGTGTGCTGAACCGAGGATATACCTAATGGGTTGCCTTAATAGAATAATGGCTGAAGAACATAGAAATTAGAGCCAGGTCCGAAGATGCTAATGTTGCTAAGCGGAAATTACGTCTTCACCGGAAATACTACCAATATTGAAGCAAACAGCAAACAGCTGGCGGTGTGACAATAGTTTGAACTCAAAATCCAAACTTTGCAATATCTCCGTGTTGAGCGGTGGACCACACGTAGAAGGTGTCAATATGAGCAACTTAACCCTACAGAAATCTAGTTTAAAGCTAACCAGACTAAATTCAACCAGCTAACCAAGCTAAAGTTCAATTCGATGCATTTAAGTTTAGGCCTCAATCACAATAGCAGTCGTCCCGGAGGACTATACAAAGTTGTTGATTCACCAACGACAGGTTAGAGAATAAAACATGAAGCTTGTTTAAACCGAACCAACTAGGCTAATGCTAACCAGGAAATACAACATGGGTTCGTTACCAAGGCAGATTCCCATCATACATTTGGCATTTGCTGTGCACTTTTCTTTCTTAGGATTGGATTGGATAAGATGCTCTCTAAGTAGAATTTTGAGATCCTCTGTGTTACTTTTAAATGTAGAACTTTAGTTGTCTGCACAATTTTTTTATACTGATTATTATTTTCAATGTTCAATTTACTTGTATGTGCAATGTATCATTTATCTTTGTGGCATATTGGGCCTCATGTATGAAACGGCTGTGAGATTTCATAACACTTTTAAGCAACTTTTGTTAAGGTTAAACTCATCATTCTATCAATGTGCAGAAGCCTGTACTTTTCCCTTGTTTTGTCTATCTGAAGGCCAAGCTACATGGCACCGTGGCAGCTGCTGATTGGAGGTCTCCATGCCTCCGCTCTGTATAATACACTTGCATTCTGTTGTATCTGTTGTTCGTGCTGTCTCTACCATCGACAATAAAACATGTCTTCTGTCGGAATTTATGACACGATCCCAGACTTGGCACATCCTCTTCAGGTGGTTTTTACACAAAAAGTGTTTTTTTAAGCCAAAATTGAGAAACCTCAAGAGAATGCATCTGGATCAGCACTTGGACAATCTGCACAGCCCCTGATTCCATACAGGCCTGCTGTGAGCTGTTGAGACATGGAAAACACCATCGTCCTCTTTTGCATGGACATCATTTGGAAAAATTGGATTACACAATTTGGACATAATTTGGACTGAATTGAATTGCTGAATCTGGACACTAAAGCTGAAACGTGTGATTGAAATAACACGTCACAGAAGAATTCATGGCTCGACACAACAAATGCAGCCTGAAGAAATCAACACGGAGAAGTGGGAGAGACTGTTTTCAAAGCAATATCTGGAACCATCGACTGATGAAGTTTGGTATTTTACTGAAGATTGTTGACAAGTTTTATGAAAAATCTGAACATGTTTTATGAGTTTTCTGAGTTTTTGAAGTATTCCGAGTTCTGAGTTTTTTGAAGTACCGAGTGAAGTACCGAGTTTATGAGTTTTTGAAGTATTGAGACATGATGTTATGTTGCTGTTTATCGATCCTGATGGTCACACGTGAATGTATGACCAGAGGGGGGAATGTGAGATTTCATAACACTTTTAAGCAACTTTTGTTAAGGTTAAACTCATCATTCTATCAATGTGCAGAAGCCTGTACTTTTCCCTTGTTTTGTCTATCTGAAGGCCAAGCTACAAGCACACCGTGGAAGCTGCTGATTGGAGGTCTCCATGCCTCCGCTCTGTATAATACACTTGCATTCTATTGTTTCTGTGATCGTGTGCTTTGTTCGTGCTGTCTCTACCATCGACAATAAAACATGTCTTCTGTCTGAATTAAAGACGCGATCCCAGACTTTGTCATCTTCTTCACGGCCAAATCAGGGTGTAAATGATCCGTACGCAAAAAATTTACACTTTTCCGCATTTATCAATCTGGACGTGAGCGTACGGTACGCACAGAATTTACACCAAGTCAATAGGTGGTGTAAATGTGTACGCTCATTTCACCCTTCATCACAACACGCCAAAACACGCATGAAATTCAAGATTTGGACAACAATAAACATGTTCCCACTCTGGCAACATTATAAACTGCGTTTTCATGGAGCATCATGTTTCGGAATTTGAATTTGCGCATCAGAAAAAGTCTAACACTTTGGAAACACGCAAACTTTGAATAAATCACAGATCATGATGAGGAGCCTCTTCTGTTTCTATGATTTTAAATCTGACTTCTGTGTGTATTATTTTGATCTGTATGTTCTTAAAATGTGAAGCGCTTTGTGATCCTGGACAGTGAAAGGGTCTATACAAATACACTTTACGCGACAGGGATCTGGCCCTGCCCTGCGTAATTACGCACGGCTATTTGTATTCCTCATTTACATCTGGTAAAGCAATGTATGTTTTCATTAGATATGTGTAAGCCTCACACAGACACACATCCATGGACCAATGGACTATAGTATTGGTCACTCGAAATGTCTCACTGCCCTGTCCACCCGCTGCGCACTCTTGGGGGTGCATCCACAGCAGGTGCCATGAGAGACGCGCCACATAACTCCTCAAATGCTGTCATTCAGAAGTTTTGGCTCCAGAGTTTCTCTGTAAAATCTGGACCGCAAACGCTCTCGCAAGAGTACAGCGCTTCAGTGCATTCACAAGACGCTGCAGACGCTTCATTGATGAGAGCCACGCTGCACAATATGAATTCATTCATTCATTCTTTATTTATTCACTTCTATCAAAACATTTCTGCAAATTTGTTCAAAACGCAGCTGAATAAATAGCGTAGCTTATATAGCGTATATTTATTTTTACATAAGCATGAACAACCTGTGGCAGACACTGCGCCGTACATGTAATTATGCATTTGTTTTGCCTCATTCACCTCTGGCAAAGCAATGTGGGTTTTCCTTAGTTTTGTGTATAAAGCCCCATAAATGCACCTGATCTTGCTCAAAACTGTCTCAGGCACTGCCCTTTACTCCGCAGAGCAAAGATAGGATGCGACGCGCACCAGCAGTATAGTTCATTCATTCATTCAGGTCATTTATTATTTATTTATTTACGTCGAAATTTCAGGAGAGATGAGTGCTGCAGTGGGTCTAGACACTAAGGAAAAAAGTGTATATATAATATAGCGTATATATATATATTTTTAAACGTGAATAAACTCAAAAGTGCGTGCTTTTTGCGGCTTCTTAGCCGACTTCCTGGTGACCTTTCGCAAAAACAGGGTGTGGAAAAGGCAGTTTCTGAATATTTCTAGGCGTGACTTTCATAAATACGCTGGTTTTGAGCACGGCATTTATCAACAGCCACAGGTGCGTACGCTCAGATCTGAGCGTATCTCACACGTTCATAAATGCCACGTCAGATCTTGCGTATCTGGGATCTACACCCAAAATGTACACCTTTTTCTGCGCAATTTTCATACATGAGGCCCATTGTCTCTAGATTATTATTGCAATTTTACTAGTACTTTTTTTTTATTCCACCACACATCAGTTAATATGAAGTATCAGCAGATACCAAAAAGCCAGAAAAGCTGGATCAGTGCATCCCTAATGTGCCCAGTCGAAAAAGTAATACATTCCTTGAGTTTCAAAGAGACATGACCCAGGTTGCAGCAGCTTTTGAAGAATAATTGTTGAATTGTAGAGCTACAGTTCTTGCTGTTTAATTTAGTGTACAGCACCAGGGACGACTTCATGTTTAATTTGACTCCATCTATAATTCATCCTAAAGCTCAGCGACCTACAGTTTGAATAGTTTCAGTCACTGCCCAACAGCTATCCTCTCAACCAGGCCTCTCTCATTTAAATGTACTTTTTCCCCGACATTTAGTTCTCCCATGTTAACAGATTCATTAGAAGAGACAATGCTTTCAGCTTATTTGCGTAGTCCGGCTAACAACGTCAAGTGACTGGGTAAAAGCTGAGGGATACTTAAACAGGCGACTATCCATGAATACCTCTTTTTTCCTTCTCCAAGACACAATGATTGTGATTTGTTTCAGCTGCAATGCTAGTTGTTGCGAGTAGCAAGGTTGTCACTTGAATTTTATATGTGGCCAATATAATTTTCAAATTAAGTTTACAGGTGTGCATATCATATCATATTTGATACATGAATTTCTAAGCTCCCTCCATAATCAGTGTGATTTTTTCTTTCTCAAAAAACCTGTTGTATACGATTAGACACTTGTAATGCACATGTCCATCCACCAGAGGCCAGTAATTTGGGCTCTAAAGTGATGTGAGTGAGAAATTCAAATTGAAACTTTTTTAGGTGAGAAAAAATTCAAAATTGTTACTGATACTTCAAGGGCAATGTTTAGTGGATTCATGCAATGTAAAACTTTAAAACATTTTACAACTTAATTTGTACTAAACCGATGTTGAAATTGTCTGTATCAAATTCTATACAGCGGGTATTTACGGTAATATATTTTCCACTATGTTTTTAATTTTTCCATTTGATTTCAAGCCTTATGAATCAAATAAAGCAACACCCAGTTAGTTATCATATCTATTTATAAATGCTTTTTTTCTGATAGAAAACACTAATATTGTATGTAGATGGTTCTGTTCATACTGGCGAACAAAAACCTTATGTATCAAAAGTGATACAAATCAATAGTCATATTTGCAGATTCAAATTTAATAGGGTTTATAGGGTTAATAGTCTAACAAATATCTATTTGAATCAATTTAAATGCCTATTGTGCTATTCCTTGTTTTGATCACAGCTTATAGGCCCAACGTATATATTCAATTAAAGCGGTTGCCCTGTTCTTTTATCACAGCCCGTCCAGCCCACACACCCCGGGGGACAAGTCTGGTAATTACACCTGGTATAGGGGCTGCACTCACCTCCCACTGGTACAGGATGTCATGGCAGAGGGAGGAGAGTGTCTAGCTGTGAAGATGAGATCCAGGCTTTTACTGCAGGGACCTACAGCTTCCTAGTGTGCTGCGCGCATGTGGAACTGGAAAGCATTCGTGCTTGGAATTGAGATATTACTGAAAGTGAAATTTGCAACCACTCACAGATGACTTAGATCAGGGGTGTCATTCATACGGCCCGCGGGCCGGAACCGGCCCGCCAAGAGATTTGACACGGCCCGCGGCTCATTTATGTAAAAATATAATAATAATACATTTTAAAAAGCCGCTCCGCGACGCGAGGCTACGCGAGGCTCAGGGGTGAGTCCAGTGCGTCTGTAGTGGCTCCACCAGAGCGGTGCTGGAGGAATAAAATCTTAAACTACAAGACTCGGCGAAAAATACGGCACTTTGAGCGGAGAATTGAGAAAACAGAAGATAAACATGTCTGGCCCTGAAGACACAGCAGTCTGTTTGTGCCCAGAGCGAGAGGTTAGTTCTGCTGCTGTAAAGGGAAGCTACCTGTGCTAACAACATTAGCATTAGCATCGCAGCCGCACAGTGAGAGAGAGTTTGTTAAAACTCTCACAGGCTGCAGACATGGTCTGAGAAACCACTCGCTTTTACCAACATGTTGCCATTGATAAGAGACTGATGTTACTGATGTCACATATTCATTTGTGGTGTTACTGAAACTATCAGAGGAGTTTTGAGCGCTGCTGCTGGTTCTGCTGTTGTTGCTGGTGTGTTGGACAGTGTGGACTGGTACCGATGCTAAAAACAGGTGTAGTGACAAAGCTGCAAATGGAGGTGATGATTTTTGGACATTTGACTGTATTTTACACAGAGACACTGCTGCAGTCGTTAAGAATGGATCACGTTATGGAAGTTGTTTTATTCATTTCAACTGAATCATGGTCAGTTTGATGCTTTCTCTGTGACAATAACATAACCCTGGACCTTACCACACTGAAGATGGTTAATGTGACAATAACATACCCATGGACCTTATCACACTGAAGATGGTTAATGTGATAACATAACCATGAACCTTACCACACTGAAGATGGCTAAGCTGAGGTGCTGTGTTAAAGTGCTTCTTTCTGTCTACTTACTTTACCTTTGTGAGCAGGTTTTCTCTGTAATGAGCCTTAAAACAAAGCTAACATACAAATATTAATATACATATTGTGAAATACCATTTTCAATGTAATATTGTAAATACATTACATTATTTGCACTATGGAAAACTCACTGTTACATTTAAGTTTGTAACAGAAAACTATAAAAGTATTAAAGGATAGTGTTTTAAAGGGAGTTTTAAATAAATGGGTTTATGTGCACAAAAAGTTGGACTTTGTACCGTTTTTGGATATTTTTGTAGAGCATCTCCTGGTCCGGCCCACTTGAGATCAGATTAGGTTGTATGTGGCCCCGGACCAAAATGAGTTTGACACCCCTGACTTAGATTATACAGTAGAAGATTTTTCATTATGTCTTTTATCATTCTATAGTCTGTGGCACTGACTCCTATATACATCGGTGAAACTTGGAAAATGAAGTCCACATACATTTCAACAGCTGCTTCGCTTCGCTTATCAACAAAATTCCGTGTGTCGAAGCGTTTCATTGGTACAATAGGTTTCCCGGCTTCGCATCAGTTCAGAGAATTACATTGCACTTCCTTGGTGTGACTGTGTTCAGTGGATAAACACCAAGTAGCTACAGTATAAATGATGCATCAATATTTCTTCAAAATAATGGGTAGTGAGGAGAGTGAATCGTGTTGGTGAATTTGGAAAAGTCGCCAAATTCGCCAACACTGTGAGTAGAAAATGGTATATTTTTTAATGTTATCTTCCATTAATGTTTCATTGTGAAAAATACATTATTATTAAAACGCGATGCTTGCTGTGCGCTCAATTCAGAAACTTCAATGATTACATTTGATACATGTTGTAGAATGTTAAAGTGTCCTGGATCATCACCACAGTCCTTCTAGTTGGACACAACAGACCCTCCTGCATCAGCAAGGAAAAACTCACAAAACCCAGTGGGAAAAAAAGTGAGAATCCTCGTGGAGACCTGCATATTGAGAAAGGGATCCGCTCCTACACGGACGGACGGGCTAATGGTCCAGGACCTAAGCTACAGAGCGTGGACCAAAGCCATGCAGCGGCCGCAGAGCGTGGACAGGTCTGGTGCAGGACTGAAGCGCGCCCAGGCTCCCAGGCGGGTCGGGCAGGACAGTCAGCAGGTGCAGATAGAGGGGGGCAGGGCAGTCCGCAGGTGTAGATGGAGAGGGCCGGTTCAGAGGTCCCGTTGCTGTGCCATGAAACAGACAATAGGTCAACGGGTAAATAGCAATGAACACACTAGAATCAAAATCTTAACCCTTTAAGCGCCAAAGTCGCAATATTGCGACAAGCAACATTGCTCACTTAAACAGGCTGTATGTAAAAATGTGGTGCAGAATCTTGTTAATACTTTTCACCAGGGGTTAGTGGACATGTGTGCCTGTAATATGAGCAACATTTGTGGGTGTGGTTATATTGAAAGTTTTTGAGTAAATTGAGTTCGTAAAACACCTGCGGCGCAGCAGCGCGGAGGCGAAGCAGCAGCGGTAGAGCTGAGAGGAGCGAGAGCAGAGCAGAGGGAGAGAGGGTTTTTTATTTTACTCACGAGGTCTTCAGTACCAGAGACGTACTTGATCTGGTACTGGCTCACTCAGATTCAGAGGAGGAAGACACGCAGGTGTCCAGTGAAGCAGACACAGACATTATTGGTGACGGGGAGACCGCGCCATATAGTCCACAATCAGCCCCTGTACAGCGGCTGCTTGTCCTCCGTGTGGCCGCGGTAGAAGCAATTTGTGAACGCCAAGCAGGGGCCGTTGTCGAGGGGACAGGGGCATCATAACACCGGGCATGTGGGAGAAAGTAGCGGGGGTAGACATCCACGGGGAACGCGGGAGAAGTCGCGAGGGAGCCGCGGGAAAAAAAAACACATCGCTAAGCGCGTTCACTGCCTTTACCAACAGCGGTGATAAGGATGAAGGCAGTTATTGAGAGAAAATAATCCACAAAAGTGGATCAGAAGTGTTGAAGAGGCTGTTGTATGTTCTGAGCCCATTCATTTCATCTCTCTGTTTCTAAACGGTAAATCCTGGAGCCTCATTTCCACTGAGAAAAATAGTAAGCCCACCACTTCTTTGAAAGGGAAATATTGAAACCAATCTCCAGATTTCATGACTGTAAACTATAAAGAGTGCTGTCTTGATCACTGAAGGTCTTTGAAAATAATACAATTCCATATGGCCGCGAACCAGTGCTAAAACATTAGCTATAATCTGGATCAGGGAATTTATTTCTATCCCAAATTCATTTCATACTAAAGATATTTCACATTGACTGTTTATAGTATTCCCTGATCTCAAATAACTCCCAAGCTACAGCTTTTTGAAGTCTTTATACAATAATTAACATTTTCCAAAATGGCCGCCACCTTGATGACGTCACAATATGCAAATTAGATGACGAAACAACTTCCATCCCAAAGTTTGGTTCAAACTGAAGATATTTCTAATTTACAGTATGCCTTTATCTCAAACCATTTTAAAGTTAAAGCCTTTTGAAATCTTGAAATCAAAATTGTATATTTTCTTGAAAAAATTCTGGCGCCTAAAGGGTTAATGATGCAGACAGGTGCAGGACTAAAGCGGGCCGGGCAGGGCAGTTCGCAGATATAGATGGAGGAGGCCAGGTTTAGAGGTCGCTGTGGTCGCGCCATGAAACAGACAATGGGACAACGGGTGAATAGCAATGAACACACTACAATCAAAATCTTAATAATGCAGATAAATAAAGTAGGAAGGAGGAGAGGATAGTGTTCAAGTTACCATACTTCTCCCAGCAAACTGACTCCCTATATGCAGCTTGACTGGTAGTCTAAGGAGTTCCCTGAGTCTTACCTTCCTAACCATAAGCTAAACTGAAGAGTAACTGGTTATTGGTTACTTGATGTTTTAGAATATGAAATAAATGGTTAAATATACTTATAGTAGAATAAGTATCAAACCACTTATTCTACTACAAGATGTAGGGGTTGAATACTTAATTTTTCATATTTTTTTTTTTTACACATTTAAAACCAACCGGCTGATTTTGTCAAAACTTATTTAAGTGACATTGCATGCACTCTGAAAAAAAAAACCCTCGGATTTGGAATTACTCGGAATTACAGATAGTAGTACATGTTTTTAGTTGTAGGGAAAACCAGAGCACTCGGAGGAAACCTAAGCAGAAAACAGGGAGAACACATAAAGGCCTGGAGGTGGAATCAATAACAGGACCTTCTTTCTGCAAAGCACAAGCGCTTATCACTCTGCCACCGTGCTGCCCGGTGACTGAATTTATTCATTTCAATTCAGTGCATTTTTTCCCTAAATTCTCAATTTGCCAACTACAAATTACAACAGGGTTGGGGTAATATTTGCCCCGGGGCGCATTAGGATTGGCTTAACTTTTACTGAGTTAACATTGAATTCAGTTCGGCAAAAACTTGCTTTCCATTTTCGGTATAAGCTACTTATTCTTGTTATTTTAGAGAGAGAAGGAATCATGGAGCTAAAATTTATACATTGTGTTTGTTTAGTTTTACAGCTAGTCTGTAGCAGCTGAGACTATTGTTTTGGTCTAAATATGTTTTATCTTAGGGTTAGGGTTAGGCTCAGTTTGTAGAGCATCGGCCTTTGAGCCTGTAGGTCGTGAGTTTGAGTCCACCACGAGACGTTTGTGATGAGAGCAAACCTACATGGTGTCTTAATTCGGCGATTGATATGGGTGGCAGTGTCCTTCAGCCACTTACATGGACGAGTTAATTTAATGACGACAATCTTAATTGGAACATAAATATTGAACAAAGGTAAACTTACGTTTGGAGTTTACTGGGAATAAAGGGCTCTAATGCAGAATTTGTGTTCCTTCATATAGTTGGAGGTCAGAAGGAAAAATACTTTTTAATTGATGCATCATACCAAAAACTCCAATGGTGTACTGTGATGGTCCATACTCTGCACATGATGTATGCACTATTAATAGCCTGTATAACGATTAACATGGCCTTGTGATGCATGACTTGGCGCTAGAATCAGCAATTGAACAAGAGCTTGTTAGGGTTGCATTTTTTGTTCCATGCTATTCCATTCTCAGTATAAATGCTGTCCCTTTAAAGTCAAAGTCATTACAAGAAGGCAAAAAACAGCTTGTTATGAATCGATGGACTTCTTCCTATTATGTGTTAAAGATAAAATTATAACAAAATGTAAAACTTGTCATTGTCTTTCGCTGGTATAGTTTATGGCTAAACTAAACAAGCACATTAGACCCTTTTAACCACAGTTAAATTGAAATGGTGGAACTTTTGAGCTGGCAGCAGAGGAAGACATGCAGACAGCTAAATGACAATAATAAAGGAACTGAATTATGCATAAGCTAAATGTCTAGCATTAAGTTGACAAGCCTGTTTGTCTCAACTGTGGGAGGCAAAGGCAGCTATTTAGCACAGACAATACAGCAACTGCAATTATTTACTTGGGTCCGAATAATAAGTGTAAAAAGGCCTTGACAACGTGATATGGTAGTGCAGGGGTCAGGGTTTCAGTGGCTCTGCAACAAAGCAACTTGGGTTTGACTCTTTTGCATGGAGAGTTTGCATGTTCTCCCTGTGCAATAATTAAATAGATCATCTCACAAAAAAACTGACAAGAAAAACTCCAACTGAAGTGTGTACAAATCAGTATAACTTGTTTTTTGAATGTATTTCTTGCTAAATAAATACATTGAATAAAAACTAAAATAATGATAATAGTTTTGCAATCATAGACCATATAGTGGACTAATCGGTTAGCCGATTACTGCCAACACAGACAGACTTCATGGGCGCGAATCTGAAAATGAAATTCTTATATGGCAAACACCTGTAGGGGTTTTCAGTTACAGTATATAATATTTTGAATAATTCATCTGGGAACTATTCATTAATTTTATCCTAAGAGTTGTGGTTTACAAATGTTTAGAGCCTTTTATTGGGCCAGGGTTTCCAGACTGCTGTGCAAATCAAAATGCTTTCAGTGCCCACAGCAGCACATGAATCTCAGGTTAAGTTCTGTGAGAATAAGGCCCTGTCCACACGAAGTCAAGCTCAGGCCTAAACGCAAAAATACTTTATCAATCCAGTGTATCGTCCATACGAGGCCGGCGTTTTGGGGGGGTGTAAACGAACATTTTTGAAAGTAGGTCCCAGAGTGGAAAGATTTCAAAACTCCGTATATGCCGCTCCGTGGTTACTGCCTCTCCGCAATGTATCTGAGACGCTTGCGTCATCGCCCCGCACTCAGAAAATAATGACAACAACAATGTAGCTTGTTGGTTTTGTAATCCAGTGTGACCCGAAGCAACAGTTCAACCTCATCGTCCGTCCATACTAATGTAGTACCAGCTCGCCCATTCGCCATGTTGTCTGTTTACAAAATTCTGCGCATGCCCAGTTCCCGTCACGGAAGTTTGGGCTTGATCCCGTCATTGCGTCACAGCGCCACCAACAGGTCTGGCATAGTTTCACAGCGTTTTCAGGCGTATTGACTACATTCATATGGACGCACACATTTACTGAGCTAACTCCGTGTTTACAGAAAAAGTTTCTGAAATTATAAGCGTTTTGTCTTCGTGTGGATATAGCCTAAAGCTGATGTCAAGCCACCCAAAGAAAAGGATCTGATTGTGTGTGTTGTTAAGGCCCGGAGGGACTAAACATGTTTGAGGACACAGAGACAGGTTGAGAGTTCACATTGATTTTATTTATATACTTCTCTTTTGAATGAACTCTTGATTTTTTTAGTTGTATATATTTACAAAAAATACAACCCTGTGTCCAGAACACAAAAAACTGACACCCTAACTTAGAATAAAGAAAACCCAAATAGCTACACCCTCACCAGCGAAAAAGTAACCACCGGACCCACCAGATCAAACAAAAATAAGGACAGAGAAAAATGCTAACAAATGGCAAAAAAAAAAAAAAAAAAATATACTGTCGTCTGAGGAGGCCACAAATGGGACCAAAAGTGAGTGTGCAGCGCATTTGCGCCCACCTCAGCAGGTGTGGCAAAAGAGGTTGAGAGCAGAGAGGGGCGGGAGTGCACCAGGACAGTGCTTCTTATATACTCCCTCGGCCAGAGCTGCAAAATACACAAAAAGGTTACAAAAAGTTTATCAAAACTGTGAAGTTCATATAACAAACTCAAAACAAGTTATTTCAATGAACAGACGAGCTTGTACTCAGCTTAAATTGCATGTCCAAAAACATCTGTCATCACAGGAAGTGTGTTCTTACTTTGTGCTCTCTGACTGACTCACCAGGGACACCATCAGGTTGGTAAAATACACAACACTCAATGCATATCAAGACAAAAACATTATCAAAAATGTAACCTATAAAGTATACCCAAAAACACCTGGACTAAAAGATAAGCCACAAAACCATGGGGGGAAAAAAGGTGCCCAAACATAAGTGTCCTGAATTGTGAAATGTCTTTGAGTTCTTGAGCTATCTAAAACCAATGTATTATTAGGCCGAGCCAATACGTAGTATTGGGGAGGCCTATTGTTATTTGCCGGTTTCATATTATTATTATTCCGCTTTTTCCGCCGAAACAATTCGATTTTTGACCTTGAAGACATGCACGAAAGTCTGCATGGGGGGGTCTAAAACGACTAGTTCGGCGAAACATTTGATTATATGAACGTTTTGAGATTGTCCGACAAAAGGCGAATCAATAGCGCCCCCTTGAAATTTCAAAATTTGCCATTTCTATTGGAGCCAGGAATACAGGGTACATGACATTCGGAGGATTGATAGATCTCTATGACACAGGCAAAAAAGCCGGTCTAAGCGCATGTCTGGGACCAGTGTTGTGCCAGTTCACAGCTTTTCTGAACTAGTTCAAGTTCAGTTCATACATGCTCAAAGTGAACAGCTCACGTTCAAAGTTCACATTTTTAATTCTGAACTAGTTCAAAGTTCAGTTCATTTTACTTTTTTCGTGAAAGTCAAATAAATACTTTTTTTCACACTACGAGCTATATAATTTGTTTTAAATTATATTATATATATATATATAATATATATATATATATATATATATATATATATATATATATATATATATATATATATATATATATATATGTATAATCTCCTGTACACCCACAGGAGGAGAGCCTTATGACTACAAAACAGACAAGATTTACATGGTTTTCAATGGGAGCAAAACGGAGTTGCTCCATCTCTGCTCATAAACTACAGACAGTAATGTGCTGCAGTGCGTGTGTCTATACTTTATGTCAAATGTAAACGGTGTAAACTTTGTCGCTAACTCACCCTGTGTTTTCATCATGACTCAGGCACATGTGAAGAGCACCAGCTCACAGCGCCGCACCGCAACACTGAGTCGGGGTGCGTTCACAGACGGTGGAAACCGTAGGAATTTTTAGATTTTGGCGGAAAAAGTGCAAGAACACATAAAATGAACTAATTCACGTTCAAGTTCTTTTTATAAAAATGTGTTGCGTTCAGTTCAACGTTCACGAAAAAATGAGCGCGTTCAATGAACGCGTTCTTTTGAACTCGTTCACGCACAACACTGGGACCAACAGGAAGTCGGCCATGATGGGCTGAAGTTTCGCCACCAATTTGATTTTTCATTTTTAACTTCGAACAAGTCCCTGGTTTTTCATCACGCAGAGTTCTACCATGTCATTTCCCAATCTGGACGGATTGAAGTTATACAATCATTAATAAAAAGTTAGAAATTCTTCGTTCCTGAGGGCCACAGGCTTAGACTCACATCAGTAAGGCCTGGACTCCACCGGGTGCGTCTCCGTTGACGCGCGTTGGCTGCTGTCCGTCGGACGTCCGTAAAACGGACTAGTGGTCAAACCGGCTGCAGCAGCGCGAAGCTCTGGCTGTGCGTTTATCAGCCTGCTTTGTTTTTGTAGGAGACACGTTTGGGCAATGTGTGAATAAATGAATATTTGGCTGATGGAGGAGTCATGCATTGTCGGCGTGCATGTGTGCGTGAGGGTGGGCGCGTGCGTGAGAGCGCCTGTGTGTGTGTCTGTGTGTGTGGTGGGAGGCGTGTGCGTGCGTGTGTGTGTGTGTGGTGGGAGGCGTGTGCGTGCATGTGTGTTTGGGCTTGTGACCGCAGCGTTTATTATGATCCAGCCTCCTTGTTTGTTTTCTATATTATTTAGCGCGTCCGTCCGCGTCCGTTGCACCCTCCGTTGACGGAATCGGATGTTGGAGGCAGTGGAGCCACTTCCATTCACCCTCATGGAGATAACGGAGACGGAGATGAAACGGACATGTTTGGACGGATCCGTCGTCCGTTTTACGCGCCCGGTGGAGTCGGGGCCTAATATTAGGTTATGGCCTGAACGCAATGACACTAAAATCATTCGCCCAATTCGAGCTCTTTAGCACCACCTGTCGGAAAGTAATAGGGCACTAGTGCTCGGATCGGCCCGAAAATTGATGAGTGTAATCTCTGGACCAAGACGAGCAAAAAAATTACATTGCGCAAACGTTGAAAGTCCGACACCTGACCACTGGGGGCGCCACAAAATCTGTGAATGAGCTTTTTTGGGAAGGAATATTTATATAAATACAGCGCATGACTCTGAACACAACACACAACTGTGAGTGCAACAGCGCCACCAAGAGGTAGTTCAGAGTGTTGTGTTTTTGGCTTCATACTAGTCCCTGGTTTATCATCATACAGAGTTCTACCATGTCATTTCCTAATTTGGACAGGTTGAAGTTATACAATCATTAATAAAAAGTTAGAAATTCTTCACCGTTTTCATCCCTCGCCATGGCGAATAAGGCCTTCGTTTTGAGGCCTGAGGGCCACAGGCTCAGACCTACAGAGCTGAGACTCACATCACTAATATTAGGTTATGGCCTGACCGCAATGACACTATTTATTTGCCCAATATGAACTCTTTAGCGCCACCTGTTGGAAAGTAAAAGGGCACTAGGGCTCGGATCGGCCTGATAATCGCTGAGTGTCATTTCTGGACCGAGACGAGCAAAACATTACACTACACAAAAGTTGTACATCCCACACCTGACCACTGGGGGCGCCGCAAAGTGAATTAATTGAGCTTTTTGGGGTAAAATGTTTGTCCGATGAGGCTAGAAATTAATTGACAAATACAGCGAATGACTGAACACAATAATATGCAACACACAACTCTAAGTGCAATAGCGCCACGTACAGGCAGTTCAATGTGTTGTGTTTATGGATTTGTGCTAGTCCCTGAATTTTCATCATACAGACTTCTACCATGTCAATTCTCAATCTGGATGGATTGAAGTTGTGCAATCATCTCAAAAAAGTTTGAAATACATCACTGTTTGCATGCCAGTAAGCATTTAATTTCATATGGTTGGATATATATATAGAGCCGCAATACCCAACTTGACCACCAGTGGCACACCTCACCCACCTTCACTCCACTGATACTGAGACGCTGGCAACTGGAGTTCGATCCCCAGGTTCAGACTGTACTGTGTTAGGGTTAGTTTGTTGAAGATTGTTTTATGCTCAATTTACATTATTACTGTGATAAGCAAATTATTGGGAAAATACACACTCAATATGCACTCTAGAGCGCCACCTATGGGAGGCTTTGAACCTAAAAATAAACTGCATAAAAAAAGTCACTGGGTCAAATCTTTACATCCATACAAGCAAAAATCTTACACTACGCAGAGGGTGCATGTCCCATGGATGACCACCAGGGGTGAACTATCGCGTGCTCTCTTTGCCACTGTCTCAGACCTACAGAGCTGAAACTCACATCACAAACACTTGGTAAAGACCTGAGCGTACGGGTGTGAAAAAACACCTTTTTTGACTCTAAAGCGCCACCTATGGGGCGCTCCCGACCCAAACTTTCCCGATCCTCACCAGAGTCGAATCTTTACATCAGTGTGCGCAAAATACTACTCTAAGTAGAGGAGACGACGACTAGGAGCGCACTGAATCCTGTTAATGAGCTTTTCCGTGCATAATCCTGGTCCTATCGGGCTGCAAATTCTTCGGCGAGTACGGCGCATGACGCCTGTGGGACTGGTGCCAGGGGGGCCGGGAGAGTGGCGAGGCCTTTCATCGCCGCTTGCGACTTTAATTATTATCATCTTTATATAGTGCTGAATTAACATGAACGGAATAGTTAAGCATATTACAGCAGCTAGTCCTTAAAACTGTATATTTCTAATCATGAGGTTCCTGGAATTGGGCTTGGCCACTTCTGGATAAAAGTTATTCCTGTCAAAGCCTGCAATCTATTTCAGGAGCCCATATTTTAAACTTTAGTCTTGAGAATATCACACTTGTAAGTAAGTAATCTTTATTTATATACCGCCTTTTCACTGCAGATCAGAGTCTCAAAGCGGTTTACAATTGTTAATTTTGGGCATTTGTCTCTCACTCCACACAGAGATGGGAGCGGGGTCGCCAGTACAGGAGGCGCATGCCAGAACGATTGGACATATTTTTAGTGGTAGGGGGAAACCGGAGTCCCCGGAGGAAACCTACGCAGACACGGGGAGGACATGCAAACTCCACTCAGAAAGGCCCTGGTCTGACCGGGATTCAAACCCAGGACCTTCTAGCTGAGAGGCAAAAGTGCTATCCACTCAGCGACCGTGCCGACTTGTGCTTCTTGTAAAATGTACTACCTATCTATGTATCTACATATTTTCCATAGAAAGTTCTAAATTATCACACTCCGGTTATGTTAAAACCCTCTATTCCACAAGCCAGAAGTTTAATGCATTATGTATTTTTGATAAACAAAAATGCTTGTTGTATTTGCCAACACAGGAATACTTTGCTGTTTGAGAAAAAAAGGCTTTAGCTACGGTAACAAGAATGACAATAAAATAACATTGAAATTCAAATAATGAATTGTTGAAAGTCCTCTTTGATGGATCTGCTCAAGTATTTAATTGCTTTGTCCCTCATTGTGGTAATTAACGAATTAAAAGACATTAATGATCATTTTAAATTGACTTTGAAATTGAAATGGGGTAAAAAAAAAAAACACCTGCCTAATGAATGACTACTGCGCACACTGGAGCCGGCTGAAGTGCACACAATCAATAGGCTTTAACGGTTCATTAACATTTTCTCTTGAGAGCGGTAACGTCTACCAATACTATTCTACCAAAAATGTCCAGCTGACTTTTCAAGAGCCAAGGACGGTATCTTTACAGCATTAGTTGGATAGAACATGTCTGTGGTGTGTGAATAAATAATTCATTCATAATTCATGCAGTTCTATATAATTGCAATGTGGTATTTTCAATTGCAATTGTGAAGGCCAAATCTACCATAATGCAACATGTTTGGAGGCTACTACTTAGAAACTTAGAATATGCTCTAAAGAAACGTGATTTCAGAAAATCTTTTCAAAATGTAATCACTATTTTACTGACTTTTGATATACTTATGACTGAGGTGTCCAACCAAGCTGCGTTTAAGCTCACCTTGGCAAACGTGTGCTTTGGCACCAAGACACATAACAATGGCTATACTTAAAGTTTGAGGTGAAAACATTATAAAATTGCAAAAAGATGTTAACAAACATCCATCCAACATTTAGTTCCCACCTCTCAAAAAGGTTGATTCAATTACTAGTTTTTACATAGTTTGTAATTTTGTCAAATCTTGTGGATATGTAATTCATAAACCAGTGCTTGACTATGTCACAGTCTGGATTCTGTCAACAAGCATGTGATTGAAATTACAATTACTTTCTCAGTGCATATTACATACTGTCCTTTATACAAGCAAGTTAAAAAGTTGAATGAAGATAAAAGTTTTGTCAGCTTCAAAGTATAATCTATAAGCCCTTCTGGTGAAAAACAATTCTTTTCTGTTTTAAAAGCCAATGGTCAACTTGTGCCTGAGTCCTCCAAACACCAGCCAGTCCAGCAGTGAAATCAATGGTGGAAATTCTCCCAATTACAACAGACAGTGCTATTTTTAAAGACAGGGGCAGAGCACAGGTCATGGGGTGGAGAGGTAATGATGAGGAGCCCAAACTCCATCAATATCCAACCAAACCAAAACGGTTTGCGCACTGCCCAGAATATGTGCTGCACTCAATAATGAGTGAGAGGACTGAAAAAGGTACACTCGAAAAGATATCGCCAAAAGGATTTTCCAAATGTGGAACTTGTCTGGTGGTAGGCAAAATTCTTTCAATTTGGACTGAGCTCTCCTTCATACTTTTCTGTTTGTAAATAATATCAAGTTAATTATTCAAAGAAAATTTTGCAGAGGTAAAATAAAGCACTTCACAAATGTGTTATTGGAATTTCCATTCACTACACATATGGTGACGAACAAAGCAAGATGCAGAATACCCAATACCATCCGCTCACGCACACTCATTACATTCAGATTTATTGTACATGTTTTTAGTGGTAGGGGAAACCAGAACACCTGGAAGTGGGATCGAACCAAGCCCCGGCGATCCAAGATGGCGCCCTATTCAAATGAATGGTTGTGCTCAGTGGCGCTTTGTGACGGCATGGGGGCTAAAAGATTAGCGGAAGTCGCCTGGAACTCGCAAAGATCTATGGGAAACTCGCCTGTACAGTATTTGGGCACCGTCTGGTTCTCCTGGTTCTGCGCAGTGTATGATCTCCCATAATGCGTTGCGCCAAACACGCGTGTGTGGGTCTTACACCGGGTCTCACGCACGTGCACAGAGGGGCTCGGCTGCGCTCTGACCAATCAGAGCAGTTCATCAGAGCGGGAGTTAGAGCGAGAGCCAGACGAGCAGAGTGGGTGGCACTAAAGTGTGGATTTAAACAAAACCGAAGGATTTAAGAAAAAAAGTTCAGGATGACAAGGGACACTAAAATCCCCACAAAATCCGACCTTTATGAAAGCTGTAGTTTCTCTGTCAGCTGAGGTTGAGCTGTTTTAATATGCATTGAGTTCTATGGGGAAAATTTCTGGGTAGCCCACGTGAATTTAGTCTGGTTCAGTCTGCAGTACCGCGAGAATCCTCCGAGCACATGAGTTATTCAGCTACAAGCTAGTAATACCCTATCCAGTTATTATAGATCCATGGATCGAACCCAGGACCTTCTTGCTGTGAAAAAAATATGATTTAATCAAATTTGATTATTATATTATTTGCATGGGTAAATCTAAAAACACAACTCCTAATTGTATTGATTTAATTGGCTCACAGTTAGTAAAACCCCCGAATAAAATGTCTGTAAGCCGTGATCATCAACATTATAACAATCAAGAGCTTTACATAATACCACTCTGCATATAATAAGACTTTAAAACGTTTTTTTTTTTTTTCCTTTTAATATACTTTGTACCTGTAGATGGAGTATAAGCACAGTACTTGTCATTTAACAAATCTCTATAGCATGTAATGAGACTGAGGAAAAAATTATATTTTGGACATTCAACATTTTGAATCCTACTACTTTTTAGCTAATGGAATCTTTGTATGTAAACATTACTTCCTAGACCGAGCCAGACATTTATCAAAAGTAAAATTCCCCATTCCCTATACTATCTTGGCGTGCCAGCTCCGGACACGTTCCCTGGGCTGGTGGTGATTAGACTGGGCTGTGAGTGCTCTAGCTCTGTTGGTGTTACCTATCCCAAACCCCACACATGATAAATGGGTGGAGTGAAGGCGACGTGGCTCCATCAATCACCCAGACCTTGGACTATGGCAGGAAAATAAAATAAAATGTCCCGGGTGCATAAGCAGGAGAAATATGGAGCTGGCTGAAGTGACAATGACAGAGGCGCGCTGACGTGGGCCTGCCTGGGGTCTTGCCAAGTAACACAATGGGAAATGGATGTTTACTTTGACTAAAAGTTATGGCTTTTGCGTTGTGCTATTTGACCAAATTGAATATTTCACGGTTGGTACAGTCATGGAAAACCTGGAAAAGTTCTGGAATACAAACGTTTGAAGTGTTTGGATTGTAGACTTTGAGCTTTTAACCATGTTGCAATTTTGTAGCCTGAAGTCGTTTTTAGCTCCGTCGACTCATAATTCTGCCCCTTTTGTCTAAAAGCTCTGGCGAGTGTCATGTACCACTATGACGTCACAGAGGCTTTTTATAACATTTAAAACAAAAGTGTCATCGATAAATTTGTTTTCAAACGTGGATATTCACATGGCTGTGTTTGAAGAAAGTAAAAATCACATTTTGAACAAAACAAATTCAACTCCTTCCTCAGGTGGTTTACAGAAGCTCGAACACCCTGGCCTCCCTGAATGAGGACTAGTCCCCTGCCTACCTTTGTGACGCCCCTCAAGACCATTGTTGCTGTGATTTCAGGCGATATGAATAAAATAGATGTAGTTTGATTTATTGAAAGTTACAGGCTTAAAGTATTTTTTACTTTTCATATTGTTTAACCATATATATTCTGATGATATCAAGTAAATAGTATCATTTTTTTTTTTTAAAGCTGCACTAACAGACTTTATTTTTGTATTCATTTTGAAAATTCTATCTATGTCCATGTAGTGCATTGGAATATACGTCCTTTTGAATAAAAAGTAGCGCAGATTTGTGCTGGCGTGACATTATATTTTAGATCGAGTTTTGATGAAACAAGGAAGAGAACGTGTTTCGGGTCTCTGATTGTGACCAATCACAGCGCACCACTGGCCCCCCACTTTCGTGAGAAATCTACAGGTCCGTTAGCACCGACAGCTGAGTTAGCACAACAAGCGGCGGAGCTAACCTGACGCTTCCTCGTCTTCGTCACCGGTTACTGCTTACACAGCGAGACAGCCATCCAAAAGAGTCTCATTCCTCCGCACTTCCCAGTTCTATGGTCACGCCATCCACGTGCAAATCCATATCCATGTATTATCCATATTGGTGGACAACAGTGGGTGTGGGGGGGGGAGCAGAAAGAGCGAGGCCAGAAAGTCCGCTGCTTCAAAATCTCAAAGTCAATTTGTGCAGCTTTAAATAGACAAAGAAAATGGCTTATGTCTTCTTTGTGTTCATACATTTGATAGGAGCAGTTTAGGCTGAACAGTAAACTGTAAACTTTGTTTTATGAATCAATAAATGGTTTCATCAGAAAGCATTTATAATGAACACTGAATGTTCATGTGGACAGCTTGGCCAAGGTCCGCCGAACATCTAAGATCCGCCAAACGGTGAAGGCAGGGCGGCTGTCAACCAACCTGGGTGGGGGTGGGGGTGGACTGGGGGGGGGGGGACCAACGAACTAGGGTAGGGAACAAACAAGGCATTTCGGGGGTCCCATCCCAGGATCCGGGTGGTTCAGCTGAGCATCACGTACTCGTGTCTATCTCCCATGTAACAGTAGCCACTATACGGGACAAAGGGAGAGCAGGGTAATTCTCGGGAGCAGGATGGTCACCGCAATACACTCTGGACAAGGCATCCAGTTTCAATTTCTTGGAGCCAGGGCGATAAGTGACAGAAAAGTTGAAACAGTCGAAAAAGACTTGCCTAGAGTTGAGACGCTTGGCCGTCTGGATATACGTGAAGTTCTTGTGATCCGACCAGTCAACAAAGGGATGTGTTGCCCCCTCCAGCCAGTGACACCACTCCTCTAGGGCCAGCTTGATTGCCAGGAGCTCTCTGTTTCCAATGTCATAGTTCTTCTCTGCGGAAGACAGTTTACGAGAAAGAAAAAGGCACATGGATGCAACTTCTGATCAGTAGGTGACCTTTGAGTATAGCACCTACTCCAGAGTCCGAGGCATCCACCTCCACTACAAACTGGAGTTCAGGATTAGGCTGAATAAGCACAGGGGCAGAGGTGAACCGGTCTTTCAGTTGTTGAAAGGCTAAGTCAGCCTCAGGAGTCAGTGTGAAATGGGAGGAAGTAGAGTGAAGTGCTGTCAGGGGGGCTGCAATGTGGTTGAAATTGCGGATGAATCTCCGATAGAAAATAGTGAACCCTAAAAACGTACCTCCCTGCGATTGGAGGGGCAAAAAAGATGGCGCCTCGTACGGTCGACATGGCTCTTTGCTGCTCTCTTTTTCTTTTGTTTTTACTTTTTAACTGCGCATCTGGCTGTTCCTACACCCGTGAGGAACTTATGAACATCCGACCCACCGTTCCCATGGACCTATTGCCTGTTTTCTTGGCATCTGCGGCTGATTTAGTTCATGTTCTAGCCAAAAAAGTGTGGGCCCGTAAAAGGGGAAAGCGCGGAGGCCTGCTCGTGCGTCTTAGGAGGAGAGGAGCGCGCGCGGCTCTCCCCGGCATTTTTCTCTCCAACGTACGCTCACTGGGCAATAAGATGGACGAACTCAGACTGCTCAAGAGAAGAAACAAGGACTTCGCCACATCCTGTGTCCTCTGCTTCACTGAGACCTGGCTAAATGAGCGGATCCCGGACTGCGCTCTGGAGCTGCAGGGCTTTGGGCTGTTCCGCGCGGATCGCCATTGTGCGCTCTCAGGGAAGAGCAGAGGCGGAGGGCTGTGTTTCTACGTCAATACAAACTGGTGTAACGATGTGACAGTGATCTCCAAGCACTGCTCTCCTGCTCTGGAATATCTTTTCATTCATTGTAAACCATATTACTCCCCGCGCGAAATTGTTTCATTCATTCTTGCCTCTGTTTACATACCGCCATGCGCGGACGCGCGCGAGGCTCAGCGCGCACTCGCAGAGCAAGTACTGTGTATGGAACGCTTATACCCGGACTCTCTGATTATTATCCTGGGGGATTTTAATAAGGGAAACTTGAGCCAGGAATTACCCAAATACAGACAGTTTATCAAATGCCCTACCAGAGAGGAGAACACTCTGGATCACTGTTACACCACCGTGCGCGGAGCTTTTCGCGCTGTTCCCAAAGCAGCCCTCGGCTTCTCAGATCACTCCATGATACATCTGGTTCCTGCTTACAGACAGAGACTAAAGCTCTCGAAACCTGCAATGAGGAGCTCCAAAGTGTGGTCTGATGAAGCTGTGGAAGAGCTGCGCGCATGCATGGAATCTACAGACTGGGACCTTTTCAGAGCTGCCACAGATAGTTTGGATGAATATACGGACACTGTGACGTCATACATTCACTTCTGTGAGGATAGCATCATTCCAACAAGGACCAGGGTCATCTATAACAACGACAAACCCTGGTTCACTGCTAAACTCCGGCAGCTCAAGAAAGCAAAGGAGTCTGCTTTCAGGGAGGGGGACCGCAGCGGCTACAAAGCAGCTAAATATCAGTTCAGGAAAGAACTGAAAGCAGCTAAGTCCCGGCACAGAGAACGACTACAGGAGCAGTTTGGTAACAACGATACTGCTTCTGTCTGGAGGGGCCTACGGGAGATCACCAACTACAAACCCAAAGCCCCCCCCTGTGCTGACGACCACAAGCTAGCTGACGATCTGAACTTATTTTTCAGTCGCTTTGATGCTGCCCCTGACACCTCTCCCTCCCCCACCCCCCACTACTCTAACGACCCACCCATCAGCCCTGCCCCCAGCCTAACAATAGCCGCTAAAGAGATTAAACAACTCTTCCTGAGGCTGCACCCCCGCAAAGCTCCTGGCCCGGACCACGTGTCTCCGGCCACTCTGAGACACTGCGCCAGTGAGCTTACTCCTGTGTTCACGGACATTTTCAACACCTCTCTGCAGTCCTGCCATGTCCCGGCCTGCTTCAAATCCTCCATCATTGTCCCCGTCCCGAAGAAGCCCAGGATCACAGGACTCAATGACTACAGACCTGTAGCACTTACGTCTGTCGTCATGAAGTCATTTGAACGCCTGGTTCTCTCCCATCTCAAGTCCCTCACCTCCCCCCTCCTGGACCCCCTGCAGTTCGCCTACAGAGTCAACAGATCTGTAGACGACGCCATTAACCTGGCCCTCCACCACATCCTACAGCACCTGGACTCCCCGGGGACCTACGCCAGGGTCCTGTTCGTGGACTTCAGCTCTGCCTTCAACACAATCCTGCCATCCCTGCTCCAGGACAAGCTCTCCCAGCTCAACGTGCCCGATTCCACCTGCAGGTGGATCACTGACTTCCTGACGGACAGGAAGCAGCGAGTGCGTCTGGGGAAGAATGTCTCGGACTCTCGGATTATAAATACAGGAGCCCCACAGGGCTGTGTTCTTTCTCCCCTGCTCTTCTCCCTGTACACCAACCACTGCACCTCCAGCCACGACTCCGTGAAGCTGATCAAGTTCGCGGACGACACCACCCTCATTGGACTCATCTCCAACAACGATGAGTCCGCCTACAGGAGGGAGGTGGACCGGCTGGTGTCCTGGTGCAGTGGTAACAACCTGGAGCTGAACGCCCAGAAGACAGTGGAGATGATTGTGGACTTCAGGAAGAGCACTGTCCCCCCACCCCCACCCTCCGTGATGGACTCCCCCATCACCTCTGTGGAGTCCTTCCGTTTCCTGGGCACCACCATCACCCAGGACCTCAAGTGGGAGCCGACCATCAGCTCCCTCATCAAGAAGGCCCAGCAGAGGATGTACTTCCTGCGGCAGCTCAGGAAAGCCAAGCTGCCTGCACAGATGTTGGTGCAGTTCTACACGGCCATCATCGAGTCCATCCTCACCTCCTCCGTCACTGTGTGGTTCGCTGGAGCCACAGTCAGGGACAAACAGAGACTACAGCGCATTGTGCGCTCTGCAGAGGAAGTGATCGGCCGCAGCCTTCCATCGCTGCAGGACCTGTACGTCGCCCGAGCTCGAGGCCGGGCTGGTCGTATCACAGCCGACCCCTCTCACCCTGCACATGGACTATTCCAACCACTCCCCTCAGGCAGGAGGCTGCGGTCCATCAAGACTAGAACCTCCCGCCACAAGAACAGTTTCTTCCCCTCTGCTGTTGGACTCTTGAACACTTCTTAACCTGTCCCCCCGCCCTTTATAAAGTCACTTTACTGCCCATCATACGTCACTTTACTTCACTGTACTGCTGTCACCTTACATTGTGTGCACCATGTTCACTTGTATATTGTAAATAGTAACTGTAACTCTATTTTAAATTTAAATGTATTCTTTAGAAGTGTTTTTTATTCTTATTTTTGTTATCTCTTTCTGACTGTTGCACTGAGCCAAAGCAATTTCCAAGTCTGTGACCTCCTGTTACTTACGTGGCAATAAAAATTATTCTGATTCTGATTCTGATTGGCCAATCACGGACAGCAGAAAGCTTTTCAGGATCCATTTGCACCTGGCCCCGGGCAACTGAAATGTCTCTGCCTTAACAAACAACTTGTTCTCCAGGAGTCTTTGGAGGACCTTGCAGACATGAAGCCTGTGAGTCTCAATATCCCTAGAAAAAAATCGAAATCTCGTCAATGTAGACAAATACATATCTCCCAATCATGTCTCTGAGGATGTCCTTTACCAGGTTTTGAAACACGGAAGGGGCGTTAGTGAGTCCAAAGGGCATGACCAAATGCTCAAAATGGCCCAGGGCAGTATTAAAGGCAGTTTTCCACTCATTCCCCTCGCTGATGCGCACAAGGTGGTAGGCATTGCACAAGTCCAACTTTGTGAAGACCGTAGATCCACAGAGCGGGGTGAAAGCTGAACTGATCAAGGGAGTGGTTACTTGTTCTTAACAGTGATCTTATTGAGGCCACGTCAATCAATGCAGGGCCTAATGGTGCGTTCAGACCAAACGCGATTTCTGCGGCCAAAGCGGCGGGTCTACATTGACACAACATGGGGGACGCGCGCCAAGGAGCGGCGAGAGATCACGCGGCGCGATTCGCGCGGCCAGAGCGGCGCGAATTCGAGCGTTCCGCGCGATTCGCGCGGCGTGTTTTGAGATGTCAAGCGTTTTGACGCGCGTTTCGCGCGATTCGTGCCTCCAACGCGGCCGCCGCTAGAGTTGAACAATGTTGAACTTTTTGGGAGAATTCGCGTGTGCCGACCAATCAGGAGCTTTCTCCTCCAGTGACGTAGTGACGCATTTCACTACCGGGAAAACACTAGTAGATGACAGTAGATCATGGAGGACACGCTAATAGCTCAGGTCGGTGCTCATTCTGAGCTATACAACACTGCAGACCACAGCTACCGGGACCGAAATAAAAAGGAGCTTGCTTGGAGGAGGGTTAGCGAGGTGGTTGGTGTCTCGGGTAAGTTATTTTAACTTTTCACAGTAAATATTTCCCCGCGAAAAAAACTACTACTTTCCCGCTTACGAGTTGATGTGTTTATTCAGTGGAAGTTTGCAAAAAGCGGTGGAAGAACCTGAGGGACACATATGCTAAGGAGAGCAGGAAGGAGAAAGAAAAGGTGAAGAAGAGTGGTGCAGAAGCAGGGAAAGGCCAGACGTGGAAGTACCTTGTGGTCATGTCCTTCCTCGAGCCCTACATCACTCCCCGTGACAGCTCCGGGAACATGCCAAGGCGAAGGACCGAGGAGGAGCAGACCACAGGGTACAACCACCCAGAAGAAGAGCCAGAGGAAGCAGCAGCAGCAGGGCTGTCAGGTGCTGAAGGTCGGTGTCATGCAGCAAACAGAGACCTCGAACAGTTGGAAAAAATACATTTCTTTCCTTTTTATTACCCACATTTTGCTGACTTTTACATTTATATTGCTTTCTGTGTATGCATTTCTTTTAATGCTTTCTTAACATCATGGCCAGGTGAAAATAGGCATTGGCTATTTTCAAACCAGGATAGATCTTGATCATGTGTTGTGTTAAATTTCACTTTTCCCTTTCATATGAACAAATCATTTAAATGTACATAATAATGTACATTATTATGTACATATAAATGTCATAAGCGCAATGTACACATGATATGAAATAATTGTATTTCTTGTTTTCTTCTGGTGCAGATACTGCCACCACCACACAAGGTGAGACATCTTGGCCTGAGCTGCCTGCTGCTGCTGCTGCTGCTGCTGCTGCTGCTGCTGCTGCTTCCTCAGCCGGTTCTTCTGTGAGGGCTGGACCTTCCCCTGCTTCTGCACCTACAGGTGTGGCTTTTTTTAATCATTGTTTTATTTTTATTCTTATTACAGGACTGTTCATATAAACAAAATGTTACTGCATAATATGCCAAAATTACCCAAGGGCTGTTACATCAGTGTAGACGACAAATTTACAGAGAAACGACAAGATGTCAAGGCACTACAGGTGGAAAGAAGCTTTGGTCTGATACAACACATCTTCCCTCTTTCTTCGATAAAAACATACTACTGAAATACCTTATGCTATAAAAGTACTGAACAAATACATGCAAAGGTTGCCACAAGATGGCAGCTATCCTGTTTAATGCAGACAATAGAGTATTACTTTTTTAACAGCCAATTTCAAATTTCATTGCGAAATACACTTCAGAGATATTAGTTTGTAACTGTCGAAATTTGTGCTTGTGTGAGTAATTTCATTGATAACTGCAATGTTCAAGTTAATTGTAACACAAACACACAACTTAAAAGTGTTTTACATGTGTTTAACTATGTCTACACACTCTGGCTTTAATACAGATATTATTTGCTCTCTTCATTTTGCTTTTTTGAAATACATGTTCCACTTTTTAACACTGTGATTGCCCTGTGTTCTTTGAAGGCCCACCAAGGAAGAGGGCTCGGAAGAGGCCCACGTCCGTAGAGCCGCCTTCAGAGTGGGAGCGGGAGCTGCTGGAGACTCTACGGACCAAAGCAGCCGCACCGCCCCACAACTCAGAAGAACATCAGTTCCTGCTCTCTCTCGTTCCTCTCCTGCAAAGGGTGGCACCAGAGTCAAGAGAATTTGTTAAATTCAAAATGTATCAACTTCTATATGAAAGCAGCACCGTTCGGCTTAATTTGGAACCATTGGCCAGAACAGACAGTTTTTTGACCTAAGGTGACACCTTTTGCAGGGGAGGAAACAGACATGTGTCCCTTTCCTCTTCCACCGCACCTCCTCCAAGCAAGCTCCTTTTCATTTGTTTATATGTACATTTAATTTATTGTTCATTGTTTGTTCCTTTTTTTATAAAGAAAATATTTTTCAAACCTCATGTGTTTCTACTTCAAGCAAACCATTACTACCTTTCATATAATACTGACAGAAAATGCTATTCTATATTTGTACATTTACTTTAATAAGAGCTGACTGGGTTTTATAGAAGATGAAATAACTAACACTTAAAGAGCAATACATTAGTTGGCAGTATTTTTTATTCATTTCACCTTTTACTGTTTTAACAAACTTGTAATTACGGAAAAGCTTGAATGTGCATATGATTAACCTGAAGTTGGAGTGGAGTCGCAGTGGAGTCTGGCAGTCATTACCTAGAAACAGAAGGTATACAGGTGAATAGAATAGTGCAAATCAATATGGGTTTGGACTATGGCCAGAAAAAATGTAAAGAATTTCATATTCAAGAGGCTCAGCACATTATATGTCAGGAATGAAGTTAGGCTCTTTGTATTTTGTGGGTGGCTCTGAAAAGAGCCGTTGTGGGTGGCTCTGAAAAGAGCCGTTGTGGGTCAGTCTTGTGGTGGACATGACTACTCTGTGGGCTGCCACGGCAGTGCTCCCTCCTCACTGAAGTGGGCCATGAACACCTTCCTTATGTCCACTGCTTCTCTGGTCGCGTTGTTGGCGCCCATCCGCTGCACGCCTGGAAGTGGTTCTTCACCGGCAGCAGCTCCCCTCGGTGCAGGAACCTGGCCATCTCCAGCCATCCTCATGAAGTTGTGAAGGACACAAGTGGCCTTCACACACTTCTCCACAACTTCTGGGGAGACTTCCAGGTGACGGCGAAACACTCTCCACTGCGCAGACCAAATCCCAAATGCATCCTCCACCACTAACCGGGCCCGGGAGAGGCGGTAGTTGAAGGTGCGCTGCTCTGGGGTAAGGCCACCACGTCCAGGGAAAGGGCGCATTAAATTGCGGCGCAGTGGAAAGGCCTCATCTGCCACGAACACATGGGGCTGGGGTCCTCTGTGGTCAGCTCCAGGTATGCACTGGTCAGGAGGCAGGTCGAGTGTGCCCTCGCGCAGAGCCTCACCAAAGGCAGAGTTGGCCATGATGCCTCCATCGCTGGATCTGCCGTACCCTCCCACATCAATGACCCTGAACCTGTACTGGGCATCCACTACAGCCAGGAGCACAAGGGAATGGTGCCCCTTGTAATTAAAGAACATGGACCCAGAGTTGGGGGGTGCCTTCACAGCCACATGCTTCCCATCAATGGCCCCACAGCACAGAGGGAAGTTCCATCGGACCTCAAAGTCCTGCGCTATGGACCTCCACTCCTCTGCTCCAGGCACAGCCATGAACTCCTCCACGAGGCAGTCCCAGATGGCTGCCACCACATCTGGGATGAGCATGGAGATGGTGGATATGCCCACTCTGAAGCTCCCCGCTATGGTCCTGTAGGAGTCCCCAGTGGCAAGAAACCTGCAATTACAAAATGATATGAACATATTTATCACAATTACATTCATAAAAATCACGTGACAAAACTTGTGTAGCATAAAATACGTTAAACTAGTAGACAGTAAACATCATAGACAGTAATCATAGACACCAAATTGTTGCATAATACTGTTTTCTGAGCTATTACATTGTGGATTGTGATTGAAAAATGACAAACTTTGTAAGTATTTAGGAATTCCGAATGGGGTAAAAAACACTAACCGCAGACAGATGGACAGGCGCTCTTCAGCTGTAATAGAGCGCCTGTAGTTGGTGTCCTGGTAGGTGATCCTTGCGCCAATGCGGGTCAATAGGTCGTCAAACTGGGCCAGGGAGAGACGAAAGTACCGCTGAAAGCGACCCTCATCCGAGCGCAGCTCCCGGAGCAAATGGTGAAACTCACCAAACTCCAACCGTCTACGGACTATCTGGTGAATCCAGACACGTCGTCGATTCGCCCTTTGACGACGCTGTCTGGCTTTATTTATTAGATAGAGCCAAGCAACTCCTTCGTTGACATCCATTTTGGGAAGCTACAGGCAAAAGAGACAAGCCCCGCCCCTAAACGCTCTCAACGCTCTGTGACAGCGGCTGCCCTCTAGTGTCCTGGCCGCGCGGCCAAGTTTCTCTGTGACAGCGGCTGTCACAATTTGTCACAAGCGGCTCAAGCCGCGCGATATACGCGATTTGGCCGCAGAAATCGCGTTTGGTCTGAACGCACCATAAGAGACTTATCTTTTTTCTCAACAAAGAAAAGTCCAGCACCCACCGGTGAGGACGAGAGTAAGTAAGTAAGTAAGTATTTATTTATATACCGCCTTTTCACTGCAGATATGAGTCTCAAAGCGGTTTACAATTGTTAATTTTTGGGCATTTGTCTCTCACTCCACACAGAGATGGGAGCAGGGTCACCAGTACAGGAGGCGCATGCCAGAACTATTGGACATATTTTTAGTGGTAGGGGAAACCGGAGTACCCGGAGGAAACCTACGCAGACACGGGGAGAACATGCAAACTCCACTCAGAAAGGCCCTGGTCTGACCGGGATTTGAACCCAGGACCTTCTTGCTGAGAGGCGAGAGTGCTATCCACTCTGCCACCGTGCCGCCCCACCGAGAGCCTGATGATTCCCACTGCCAGGGATTCCTGAATGTACCTCTCCATAGACTCATTCTCCGGGCGCGAGAGGTTGTACAGGCAGCTACTTGGCAGAGGCGCCCCGGGAAGCAGGTCTATGGCACAATCATAAGGCCGGTGAGGGGGGAGAGAAAGTGCCCGATCCTTGCTGAACACAGCTCCAAGGTTGTGATACTCAGATGGCACGGCCGACAGAGCCGGGGGGTCTGGGAGCGGGGTGGATCCAAAACAAACTGGAGTCAAGGCAGACTGCAAGCAATAAGAATGACAGAATGGGCTCTATGAAATAATGCTCTTAGCTGACCAGTCAACATGAGGATTATGTAACCTTAACCATGGTAAACTCAAAACCAGAGGAGATTGAGTACAATCAAAAACATGGCCGTGCGGGTGTAGGGTAACAAAATGTATATATGTCTTAGATGCATTTGGATACACTGCATATCTAAAACATATCTACACAGTAGTAACTATTCTGGATTGGAAATGTCCTTGTATCTACCTTTTATAAAGGGGTGTGCTTATTCTAAGAGTGGTCCGATTAGACTAATACAGAGATACTCTATCTGAAGAGAGGGGAAAGAAAAGTCTTAAGACCTAACTAAAGAATAAGCAGTTTAAATCAGTCTCATAAATCTAAAAGTGTGCGTTCTATTCGCCAGAGAGTTCATTCTCCAAACTATCTACTAACTAATAACACCGGAGGCTGATAGTAATTCTAGCTGTTTATTTACAGAACGAAAACCTCAATAAAGCATAAGAATCTTTGTGTGAGAGTCACGAATCAAAGAAATGTACACCTTAACCAAAAGCAGACACATTTACACACATTGGCATTCAACGATACGTCTTACTGTGTGAAGATGGCTTTTAGTATAGTTCCTTTGTTGGTAAAGTAAACACGTGGTCCGGCTTTTGGTCCCGGAGGTCTCTGGGAGTTTCTTTGTTGTTGTTCTCCGTGGCAGACGGGTTGATAAGATAAGACAAACCTTTATTAGTCTCACAGTGGAGAAATTTCAGTGTCATCGTTGCACATTACAGCAGAGAAAGGAAATAAGAGCACTCAGATTGCACACATCAAAGTCTATTATTTAAGATAATAGACAATAAATTTAAGATAAAATAAAATACAATAAGAAAATCTGGGCTACAATTGCACTTGGTTCGGAGTATTTACAGATGTCTATATTATACATTAGCAGCGGAAAATATGAGAATATGAGCAGAATAAGCATCAGAAATAATATCAACAGGTAAAGTGACGGTGGAAGGCAGAATTATCAGATATGAAATAATACAGTAGTACTGATAACAGTAAATATCAGATATGTAGTACTGTAGTAGTACTGATAACAGGTAAAGTGACTAGTGACAAAGTTACTAGTGAATTATCAGAAACACTTGTGCAGACTCAGCAGTTCCTGTTACACATTCTTGTTGTACAGTCTGACAGCAGCAGGAAGGAAAGACCTGCGGAACCTCTCCTTCACACATCGAGGGTGAATTAGTCTGTCACTGAAACTGCTCTCCAGAGCAGAGAGAGTGTCCTGCAGGGGGTGACAGTCATGGTCCAGCATAGATGTTAGTTTGCTCAGGACCCTCCTGTCCCCCACCTGCTGCACTGTGTCCAAGGAACAGCCCAGAACTGAGCTGGACTTCCGGATGACCTTGTCCAGCTTCTTCCTGTCCCTCTCTGTGATGCTGCTGTTCCAGCAGACCACACCGTACAAGATGGCTGATGCCACCACAGAGTCATAGAAGGTCTTCAGGAGTGGCCCCTGCGCTCCAAAAGACCTGAGCCTCCTCAGCAGGTAGAGGCGGCTCTGGCCCTTCTTGAAGAGGGCGTCTGTGTTATGAGTCCAGTCCAGTTTGTGGTTCAGATGAACACCCAGGTACTTGTAAGAGTCCACTCTCTCAATTCCCTTTCCCTGGATGTACACTGGGGCTGGAGCGGCAGAGTGACGTCTACGGAAATCCACCACCATCTCCTTGGTCTTCCCCGCGTTGATGAGGAGGTGGTTCCGCTGACACCAGTCCACAAAGTCCTGTATAACTCCTCTGTACTCTGCGTCATCGTCCTCGGAGCTGAGTCCGATGATGGCAGAGTCGTCAGAGAACTTCTGTAGAACACAACCGTCCGTGTTGTGTCTGAAGTCCGCAGTGTAGAGGGTGAAGAGGAACGGTGCGAGGACTGTCCCCTGGGGGGCCCCCACACTGCAGGTCAGGACCTCAGACACGTAGTCCCTGGTTCTCACAAACTGGGGTCTGTCTGTGAGGTAGTCCAGGATCCACTCAGACAGGTCGTGGTCCACACCGGCTGTCTCCAGCTTGTCCCTGAGAAGCCTCGGCTGGATGGTGTTGAAGGCGCTGGAGAAGTCGAAGAACATAATCCTCACAGCGGTGCCGGGCTTCTCAAGGTGGGACAGCGAGCGATTGAGGAGGGAGATGATGGCGTCCTCGACTCCGATGCCCGGCCTATAGGCGAACTGCAGCGGGTCCATCGCTGGGCTCAGAGTGGAGCGGAGATGTCCCAGGACCAGTCTCTCCAGTGTCTTCATGCAGTGGGATGTTAGAGCCACTGGCCTGAAATCGCCGAGGTCTTTGGCCCGTGGTTTCTTGGGCACTGGTACCACACAGGAGGTCTTCCAGATCTCCTTCCAGACCGACCTCAGGCAGAGGCTCATGTTGAAGACGTGCCCCATAACTCCGCACAGTTCGTCTGCACAGGAGCTGAGGAGCCTGGCGCTCACATGGTCTGGTCCCGCCACCTTCCTGGTCTTGATTTTCTTCATCACACCTCTCACTTGAGCAGGTGTGAAAGAAAGGGGAGGGCTGGGGGGCTGGGTGAGTATCTGTGTCTGAGGGGGGGGGGGGGCCGTGGAGCACTGACAGAGGTGTGAACGACTGGGCTATTGTCCACTGCTGAGGCGGCTAGGACATGCGGCTGAGCTGGGGGAGGGGTGGATCTCTGATCAAACCGCAGGAAAAATTTGTTTAGATCATTAACCCACTGGGGGTCCCCCACAGGCTGGACAGGGGGTGTTTTGAAGCCCGAGATGGTCTTCAGGCTCCTCCAAACCCCTGCCACATTCTGTTGGCTCAGCTGTTCCTCCATCCTGTTCTTGTAGCGGGCCTTTGCAGTCCTGATGCTCAGCCTCAGTCTCCGTTGTACCTCCTTCAGTGCCTGTTTGTCCTTTGATAGAAAGGCCCTCTTCTTCTCCTTCAGCAGGGCCTTAATCTCAATGTTCATCCACGGCTTATTGTTGGAGAAGCATCGTACCATCTTGGAAGGCACAGCGATTTCACAGCAGAAGTTGATGTAATCAGTTATGCATTCCGTGATGGCATTGATGTCGTCCCCGTGGTCGCACAGTTCGTCCCACAAAGTGCAGTTAAAACAGTCCCTCAGCCTGTCTTCACACTCCACAGTCCACCTCTGGACCAGCCGAGGAGTGGCTGGTTCTCGGTGTACAATGGGCGTATACACAGGCCTCAGGTGCACGATGTTATGGTCAGAGCAGCCGAGGGGGGGGAGGGCAGTTGGGTTGTATGCCCCTGTGGCATTTGCAAAGAAGAGGTCCAAAGTTCTATTGTCTCTTGTGGGAAAGTTGATGTACTGGGTAAATGTGGGAAGCACAGTTTGGGGGTTTGCGTGATTGAAATCCCCAGTGATCAAAAACAGAGCTTGGGGGTGCAGAGTCTGTAGGTTACTTACAGTAGAGTGCAAAAGGTCACACGCATCCTCAGCCTTGGCTGATGGGGGAATGTAGGCCACTACCACAATAACATGGCTAAACTCCCGAGGCAGATAGAAAGGCCTCATGCCAATGGCTAGCAACTCTATATCTCTACAGCATACCACAGTTTTGATAATGCAGTGCTCAGCTTTGCACCAGTAATTGTTCACAAACACGGCAAGCCCTCCCCCTCTGCTCTTACCGGTGTGCAGCTTTGATCTGTCCGCTCTGAAGAGTGTGAAGTTGTCCAGTTCTATGACAGAGTCTGGCATGATTTCTGTAAGCCAAGTTTCCGTGTATATTTGTAGACTGCTGTCTCTGTATTCCCTCTGAAAGCGGGTCAGTGCTGAGAGTTCGTCCGCTTTGTTACAGAGAGAGCGCACGTTGCCCGTAGTAACAGAGGGAAGCGTGGGTCTGTAGCGTCCCCGCCTCTTCTCTCTGCGTTTACGTCCCGCGCGACATCCACGAGTGGATTTTCGTAGCAGCTCCGCGGGGATCTCATGCCGGTCCCGCGGCATGACCACGGAGCTCCTCACAGCCAGCAGCTCTTCCCTTGTGTAAACAATGGAGGAGCCCGGGGGGAGGGGGTGTTGTGGTCCCACACACATCGCGGCAGCAGAATAAGTCCTCAAAACTTTGATAATCCAACAGAACTTGGCGTGGTAAAATATGATCCGTGTGACTCTGTTATTCTCCCAGTGATTTATAAAAACGATATTTACAAAATAAAGATAAAAACAGCTATAAAGAGAGAAAAAAGGTTGAAGCTGAAGAGCGCAACGCGACGGGCAGCCAGCTCCTCCAGCGCCTGCGCAGGCTTGTTTGGCGTGGCGTCCCGTCCGGCTTGTTGTACAGGGAAGGAGGCAGTTAATCCAATTTAGTTGAGCAAAGTTCAGAGACCATTTGCACGAGTCCAGCTCACAGGCACAGAAACTTGGAGCAGGCCACCACAGAAGAGGCGAAGAGCAGAAGAGAACAAGCGAGCCAAGAGAGCGCGCGCAGCGTTCCAATTGGTTTTTGTCTTCCGTCTTGTGGTCGGGTACGTTGTAGTCACTTCCTGTTTCCGGCTCTTTCACAACACAAATTTTGGAGACAATCAAGACTTTTGAGCATGCAGTTTAGTGAGATGTATTACACATAATTGTTTAAAGCCCAAACACTTCAAAAGAGGTTGTGACTCACAATTCAATAAAGATTTATGACAATAGAGATGAAGGATTACATTTAGAAGCATAGCTCCATTTACAGTACACTTAAGTTTTAAATGTATGTAGTCCTTTGTTGCCACTAGGGGGCACTAAAACAACAGTCTTAAAGAGTCCAAATCCCGCGGGAATGACGCAGGATTTCTTTGATGCTTGTCTGTCTCGATGGGGGAGAGAGTGGCCACTGTCCTGGAACACCGGGGTAATACACAGATGCCTTTAATGATGGCGTTTCTCCACAGAGGCCACTGTGTGTTTTAGGCCCTGTTTATACTGAGACGCTGCGCAGACGTTTCCAGGCTATTAACAGAAACGACCTGGCTCCTAATGCAAATTTCTCAGCGTTCACATGAGGTTAAAAAACGATGTAGTTCTGGCGCCCGGCCAGTAGTGGGCAGAGAAACTTTACAACACTCACACAACCCCCAGCCCCGTGCCCAGCCCCCCTCTCGGCAGTATACTCACTTCCTGTGCCAGACCCTCAGAACGCACCAACATCATTCTGCATTTTAACAGCAGCTGTGAAAATAGAAACTGAACCTAGAGCTTCGCGTAACGAAGGAGTAGAATTATCCTCTGTCCCGCGCTGGAAGCCCACGAAGCTAGTTAGTGTGCGCGGCGCCATTATTGTTTTTGTTTGTTCTCCGCTACTGCGCATGTCCAAATTTATGTGCGGGGAGCAGCGCGGAGGCGGGGGTCAGAGCAGAGGGGGATTTCACACCTTTTTCCCTCTCGCGGGTGTGAAAGAGCCCCCGCTGTGCAGCGTTTCTGAGTTGTCCCACTCTGCAGGCTGGATCTGAACACTTACGTTTTGACCCCCCTGGAACACAGTCTTCGTATGAACGGTTGGTAGCAACCGACATCCAACTATACCGTTTTACTGCCACATTGTCTCCGTGTAAACTCAGCCTTAGAGTCTTAGCGTCTGTGGTAGGTGTTGGCAGCAGCTGGTGAACAGAATCTTATCTTACACGGGACAAGAGATAAAGTGTCCAAACTTACCGCAATAGAGACAGCTCCAGGAGTTAATGCGGCATTCTCTCTCTTCTGCAGTCACCAGGGCTCTGCCAAACTGCATGGGCTCTGGTCCCGGCGTGGATGGAAGTTGAGCAGGTGGTGTAGCTGGAAAAACAACTTGTGGAGAGTTGTGAGCCCTCATGGATGGCATCCTACCAGCTCTCTCGCGTTGCTGCTCCCTGAGCCGGTTGTCCACACGAATGGCCAAAGCGATTAATTCATTGAGGCTACTAGGAACATCACGGGAAGCCATCTCGTCCTTGAGTGTATCAGAGTTAAGAAATGCTCCCAGAAGTGCCTCATCTTTCCACCCGGATTCAGCTGCGAGCGTGCAAAATTCAATGGCCAATTCAGCTACACTGCGGTTTCCTAGGCGCAGGGGAAATAGTCTTAGCCACCTCCTTACCACTAAAAGGATGATCAAAAATTTGCCTCATAGCAGTAGTAAAATCATAATAGGAATCACAAATCTGATCCTGTTTCTCCCAAACTGCGGAGGCCCAATTAAGAGCATGGCCTCAAAGACATCCAATTAAATAAGAAATCCTGGCTCGGTCATTAGAACACCTTAAAAATCTGGCTCAAAAATAAGAGCACTGCATCAAAAAAACTTACATGACCCCAGGTCGCCGTGATACGGTGCTGGTGGCGGAAAAAAAACATCTCTGGTGGGAGGAGGCTGGACTAAGAGACGGGGCAGCTGAAGGAGCAGAAATGTTATCAGTGGCCGTTGTGTTGATTACTTGAGTCCTCAGGCTTGCCAGGCTGATAGAAAACTTCATGTGGCCCATGAGGGCCTTGAGCGTGTTGTCATGTTGCTCCAACAGAGACATCTGGGCAGAAAGGGTCTAATTAATTCGGTCTGCTGGGTTCATTCTTTGGCCAGTTCGTACTGTTACAAGTCGGACAAAGAACCCAAATGCAGGTGTAACAAAAAGTTAAATGAACAAAAATAAGACTCAAAATACAGGCGAGGGATCAGGCGGTGCTGGGCTGGGAGCAGGAGGTGCGGAGCTGAGGTCTGAGGCAAAAAAAAAAAAAGATAAGTACAAGGGTAACAAGAGCGATTACAAAAAGGTCCACATACTGTAACACAGATTACGAACTGGCACCGATGAGCTGGCCTCTGGAGCTCTTGTAGAGGCCTGATTGCAGACTGGAGTCAGCTGGGCCTGATCAGCCTCTCCCACACACCTGCTCTGGGAGGCAGCTCCAGGAGAAGCAGGGGAGGGAGGGGCTGCTGGAGGAGCAGCCCTGACATTTAAAGGACGACTCACCCTCAAATCCACTTTTTTTTTGCTGATAAACGGTATAAATGAGGGTCCAATAGTGTTGTGTTCATATCCTGGTCATAATTTTGTCACTTTAGTGAGGACTTCCACTGCCTTCCTGTAGTCCTCAGTCCGGCACCTGCCGGACTGAGGACTACAGTTCAGTGTCCTCTGCAGCTGTATTTTATAGTGTATGCACTAGTGATGGGTAAATGAAACCTCACGTATCGTTTCGGCACATCCAACGAACTGTATTGATACTGTGCCGCAACAGTGTTGCTTGTGCTGCTCTATACTGACGCCTGGTGGATCTTATAAATCATTACATCCATCTCACTGATTCAATGAGCTTTACATACTTGTCTGTACACAATATTACGTAACTGCATTGTCTGTGTTATTGTTGTATTTTTTATGTGAAAATTAAAGTGATAGTTTTGGATGTATTCATTATGCAAAATGTCATTGAGTGATTTTATATGTTTTTATTTTTTTTATTTTTCAAAACATTAAGCATGTCCAAAGTGCACTGTAAACCCTGGCAACTAAAGTATACTTGAAAAAACCTTGGACATTTTCTACACTTCAATTTCTTGAAATCATTCTTCAAGACTGTGATGTCAACATAAACTTTTGAGGTCCGACAGGGATTCGTACCCGGTTCTCCTTAAACGCGAGGCGAGAGCGCTATCCACTCATCCACCATGCCTAACTAGATTTTCCGTTTCAAACTAAATTTTGATTGCAGATAAAGCGTGAAATGTGAAAGTCAAACATTGCCTTATTTGCTGTTATTTGCAGTATCACACTGCAGAATACTTTCTTTTAGTGGCAGGTTCCATTTTGATGCTGTAAAATGGAATGTTTTTCCTTTTTGAAAAGGTTATTTTCTTTTTCTGAGAGCCGATCATACCGGTGACACTTGCAGATGCGGAACCTTTTAAACACAGTTTGCCGTGTCGGTGACAAGCGACACTGCGGCTGTATCGGTCACGTGGCTTTTTTATAAAGCGACACGCGCGCCGATACGAGGTTTCGCTAAACGAACTCGGCACATGCGCCGGTGTATCAGTGTTGCTGGACCCATCACTAGTATGCACAGCTTTTGACAGCTGTAGCAGCACTCAGACCTACAACAAGTTCTGCAATCACACTTCAGCAGCTGTGAGTTCAGATGGTGCGCATGCTATATCAGCTTAGTGCTGGTTATTTTTAGAATGTAACCCCTGCGATAAACGAGGAACCATTGCAGAGACGTAGGCAGAAATGTTGAATAGGGCAGGCCTGGAGAAAAGTGGGCGGGCCAACTTTTGCCAGAGGAAAACTTAAAAGCCGCTATTGACCAGATGCATCAACGTCATCCAGTCACGTGATTGTGAATGAGCTTACGGCGGAAGTATTGGAAACTAGCATTGCTGCGAGAGCAAAACGGACTACAACTCTTAAAAACGGAGCTTCCTCTCTTAAATCGAGAAGTGGCTGCTTCAAGCAATGTTCGACTACGTTATAGGTGGAAGTAGGACATCAGGTCAGGGCTCACAAAGAGTGGTATTTGGAGAAGTTAAGGATTGCCTACAGTAGGTCCCATTTCGTTTTGTCGTCTTCATTCACGCTTTTCGGGAATCACGCAGCTGCGTGAAAAATATTACATCTTATCGCCACAAGGTGGCAGGCTAAGTCCGCTTTAGCTCTGCCAGCGACTTAGACGCCCAGGTATCATAGTGCGTGCAAACCTGTCTAGCCCAGAGATCGTATGTTGGCCGAATGGTTAGCATTAAAGACTGGGACCTGAAGAACCCAGGTTCGATTCTTGTCTGAGGCAATTTTGGTTGCACATCTTTTGGTTGCTTGTGTGCAATTACGTTAAGTTATCAGATTGTTATCTTCTTTCCTTGTCAAAAGGAAATGTGTAAAATTGGCTGTGTGTTCAAGCCGTGCATGTGAATGTATAGTTTAGTTTAGTTTAGTTTAGTTTATTTCTTATTTGGTGTCTTGCACCTAAAGATGCCCAGCCCGTATGGGCTTATAAGACACAAAAATGTAGCAGACATCAGAAAAACATCAAACAAAGAGTGTTCTCTTCCGTTGGAGCCATGCACTTAACAAAAACTTAGACAAATGAAATGGCTTAAACTTGAATAGAAACTTAAGCTTTTCCTCATCGGACAGTTCAAACAAAAGTTCAGCAACATCAGACAGTTTGCAAAATAATTGCCTTCTCAGATCATGGTACAAAGGACAATAAAAAACAAAATGCAATTCATTTTCAATATCATTTAAGTGACACAAACAACATGTCCGCTCCTCCTCTGGGACCGAGTGAAATCGTCCTGTCTCTAGAGCCAGGGGCAGGGTCCCAGACCTCAGTTGAGCACAGACTGACCTCTGACCTCTGGTCAGGTTCAGGGTCACATAGGGCTCAGGACCAAAATGATCCTTTATCAAAACATAAGTTCTCAGTTTTGGCTTACACAAGACATTGATTAACCATTTATGTTTATACTTTTCAAAATAAACTCTTTTAAATTCTCCAACACTACAACGCAACTTGTTTCTGAAAATAAACTGGAGATCAGCATCAGCAAAAATTTTCTCCATCTGCACACTCCAAGCATTTCTATGAGACAGGTCCCATTTAAAGATGTGTTTGGACAGTCTTGAGTCAGACATGTTGATAAACCTATTCCATAACCGTACCATGTCACACACATGCCTTACTTCACATGGTTCCCAACCCAGGTCCCCGTACAGAGCGAGTTTAGGGGTGTTTTTATGAACAGCTAGAAAGTATCTCATAGCTCTGCATTGAACTTTTTCACTGTGCGTCTGTTTAGAGTAACCCCAGACCCCAGCACCATAGTCCAACACCGGGCACACACACGCTCTGTACAGCTCAGTGTAGGTCTTATAACCCAGATCACGACACGCCTTCACTTTATTTATAACAGCACCGAGAGCTCGACCTGCAGATTCAGAGAGTGATTTAATCCCTTCATCAAATGTGAGATGTTCATCTACCATAAATCCCAGATATTTGTACTTTTTAGTAAAAGAAAGAACTGTATTGCCAAAACAAAATGTAATGTCTGATAATGCCTGGGTACTTCCTCTGAAATGCATAACTTGAGTTTTATCAGAATTTATCATCAGTCTCATTTTGTTGCACCAAGCATGAACAATATTCAACATTTTCTGAAGGTCTGATTCCTTTTCGGCGAATAGCACAATGTCGTCCGCATACAACAGAATACAAAATTTCAAGTCTCCCACATTAATGCCCACATCTGCCTCTTTTACTTCATTTACTAAATCATTAATGTATATAGCAAATAATGTGGGAGACAGAACATCACCCTGTTTTACGCCGTATGGTGTTGGGAACCAGTCAGTGAAGTGGTCATTTACTTGAACACAAGAGATTGGATTTTTATAAATAGCTTTAACTGCGTCATAAAATTTACCATCAATCCCCATTTTTAATAACATATAGCCAAGTAAATCTCGATTAACACAGTCAAAAGCCTTCTGAAAGTCTATGAAACAGGCAAATGTAGACTTTCCCTCTTGTATTCTAGCATTTGTTACTGAGATAAGAGAATAAATGTGATCTATACAGGCTCTCTTTGTCCTAAACCCGTTTTGCTCGTCAGCCAGTAGGTCAAGGGATTCCAGGTAACACGTCAATCTCTCATTAAGAATACTGCTATACAATTTGTACACACAACTAAGGAGACTTATTCCTCTATAATTCATAGGCACTCGAGGGTCTGAACTCTGTGACTTTGGAATAGGTTTGATAACAGATTTGTGCCAGTCTGAAGGAATCAAGCCCTGCTCAAAGCAAGTAAACAGTAAATTATAAAGCACTGGGAACAAACCAGGCTGTTTTAGCAATTCATTAGACAAGTTGTCAAATCCAGTCGCTTTCTTAACTTTTAGTTTATCTATTGCCCTTTTGACTTCACTTTCTGTAATATCAAAATTTAAATATGGATTATATGAAAACTTTGCAGAGATTTCCATTTGGACTTTTAGCACCAATATCATTTCAAAATAAAAATCGTCCCACTCAGGGGACACCAAACCACCGGAGAATAAGGCTTTAAATTCAGATTCCCAATTCTTTAATACCATTTTTAACATCAAAACAAAAGGATCCATCCTCCAAAACCACTTCTAGTGGTATTTCTTTCTCTTTTCTTGGGCCAAGTTTATTCACCAGACTCCAAAATGATTGGGGGTTATGAGTTTGATTATGTTCAATTTTTACAGCTAGTCCTCTTTGATATCTTCTTTTGTTCGCTCGGAGTCTTTTATCAAATTGGTGTTGTTTATTTTTAAAATCATATTTTAGCTGTTGTTTATTTATGCTATTGCACAGGAGATACTTCTTCTCAGCCAGTCTCACCCCTTTCCACATTGTAGATAATTCCTTGTTCCAGTAGCGTTGATTTGTTGTTTTATTTTGTTTTCTAGTAGTGCACTTAATGATGCCATGAGATTTACCAATATCATACATTAATTGACAAAAATCTCCATACACATCATTCATCAAATGTTCATGATTTACATGGGTCAAATGATCTACTAATTCTGTGACTGCAGACTGAAACCTGTCATTTGTAAAGAGATGATGGGGGAGATTTCTTGTGTTTCTTTGTTTGTATTGTTTAGGCTGAACATTACTTGACACCACAGGGTTTTGCCTTCCTCTGAAAGTTAAAACTAACAGAGAGTGATCAGGCATTTTACAGCGATAGTCCAATAAATCAAAATAAGACACATTTCTGTCAAGAAGCTCGTTTGGACTATAAACATGTAAATTACAGGAGGTGTACAGGCAATCATGAGTTGTGATAATGTAATCCACCACTGCTCTTCCTTTCACAGATACAGAGGTGAAATTATCCTTCCCCAAAATGCGACCATTTAGAACACAACATTTGCTGTCTCTCAAAAAATCAATCAACATTTCCCCTTGAGAGTTTACAATATCATCTATCACAGTCCCTCTAGGAGGAATGGATAAATCAGAGTATATGTGTTGCTTTTGAATGCTTTTTCAAAGTAAGAGCATAACAGACAACATATACATATTTTGTACTAATGTTAATCTTTATAATTAAATTGCATTAACGTATATATGTGATGCGATCTGGGAAAACCCGTCGGATGTCACGCTGGCACGTTCCGAGCAAAATTGTTTTTCATTAAACAATTATTATATAACATCTTGTCTTTAATGTCTGAAAAAATCTAGGTGAAATTCACTAGTGTTATACTTTAAATATTGTGATATGTTTTGATAAACCGAACGTTACGTTACATCCTCCGCTCTGGCCCCGGGAGCAGCTGCTGTGACCCCCGCTCTGACAGCTCAGTGAACGCACTGCCGTCTGGGCTCCGAGCGCGGACCATAGACACGCGAACAGAACCACAGACAGGACCATAGACACGCGAACAGAACCACAGACAGGACCATAGACACGCGAAGTGTGACCAAAAGGGGGAAACTTGAGTCTGACCGCAGTAGGCAACAAACGAGGGTAAACATTGGAGTTGCTTTTGAGAGGTTGAAAACTCTGAGAGAACCTCTGGGCATTGGAAAAGACCCACAGTTGGCTTCATTTCTGCTTGAAAGGTAAGACATTATCTCTAAACACATGTGTTTATGCTTTCAAAGCAGCGGTGTCCGTGCATTGAAAGGCTACGTAGCGAAATACTTTTTTTTGTCTACATCTAAGTTTTTATTTGTGGAAAGTGCTCAGAGTGAGAGAATGATGGGTCATTTTCTAAATACTATCTGTAATACGCATTTCTAGCAAGATCTCTGCGTCAAACTAACACACTAGCTAGCATTAGCTGGCAAAGCCCAGTGAACTGCGGTTTGTTTACAAACGGGGCTTTTTCTAGAACCTTACGAACATTTTCCCTTTTAAATGTATGTACATTGCAATCGCAATAGTAACTAGTTAGTTGTTGAGCGTGTAGAGTCTTCGAAACATACGCGTGTTATTGTAATTGTCTCACTGCAATACTTGATATTGCCATCGCTAGCAGTAACAATGGCTCTATTGTTGTAGTTACGAGAGGCACTCTCTTTTCTCTTTGTGTGGTGACATGGTATAACTTTTGATATACAACGTATTGTATACATTTAGGGTGTGTGGAGAGATGTACTTCACCATATGCGCCTCTGGAGGATAAACAGGACAAAGAGCCCATTCCACGTGGTTCTTAACCGGAGGTGGCTGAAGGATATTGAGAAGTTGCTCATCTTTCGGTAAGTCACGTGGGGGGCATCTTGTGGGAATGTACAGGAACTGCCTTTTTAATACTACAAAGTATATTATATTACACAGAGATCGAATTTATTTGTATGTTTGACGTTACAATAATCTTTGTTCTGTAGGACAACTTCGAAGCTCGAATCTTTCCAAAACCATGTGAAGAAGATGACATGTCTGGGATCGTGTCTTAAATTCCGACAGAAGACATGTTTTATTGTCGATGGTAGAGACAGCACGAACAACAGATACAACAGAATGCAAGTGTATTATACAGAGCGGAGGCATGGAGACCTCCAATCAGCAGCTGCCATGGTGTGCTTGTAGCTTGGCCTTCAGATAGACAAAACAAGGGAAAAGTACTGGCTTCTGCATATTGATAAAATTATGAGTTTAACTTTAACAAAAGTTGCTTCAAAGTGTTATGAAATCTCACACATGTCCTGATGTACGCAGGGAAGCGTTTTGGATTTACTTGGCGCCTATGAAGTTTGTACACTCCTCGCTGCATTAGACTACAACCTCCATAACCATCGCCCAGTGCATGTGAGCAGCAAAGGCCAAGTATCGTACGTCATACTTTATTATCAAGATACAGTATAAAAGCAATAAAGAAATATATTAATTCTACTGATGTCTAAAAAAGTCTCAGCGTTACACTGTGAAGGAGACTAAAGACTACAGCTCTATCCCAGACCAGCGCCTCAGCTCTGCTGGGGGACTCTCAAAAAATGTAAGCAGATGACCCCAGGGCCATGGGTCCTCTGTCCTCATCATCCCTCCTCCTGCAGCTGAACTGGAGCAGACACAACAGAGGACAGGTAGTGATGATAATCAAGTGGAAAACAAGTCTCTATGATATAAAATATTTTTCTTTCTTTTTCTAGGACTTTTTTATCTGGTGCCTGAACAGAAGCTGACAGCAATCAAAGATGGACACAGCACATTTATTTATATTATGTCAAATATAAAAAAAATTCCCCCAAACATTGAAATAAAAGAAAGACTCATTTCTAAAGTGGTGATGAGTTGCATTTTAGTTTTAATTCCCTACTGTCGAACGAATAAAGGGGCTTCTTTATAACCCACATGTCCTGCTCTTCTCATTCCTGCCTGGCCTCTCCTCTGGCTGCTCCTCTTCCTCCTCTTGCTGCTCCTCTTCCTCTTCTTGCTGCTCGTCTGCCTCTCCCCCATTCAAAGTCACTGCTCTCAGAAACTACAGATTCAACTGGACTGGAGTCCTGGAAGGAAAAGCAAAAAGATTTAGATGTCACTGTTCTGGAATGTGTGTTTTGTACAAACTTCATCGAAAAATATTTTGAATTTATCAGAAGAGTTGATATAGTTTTATACCTACAGACAACTTGTGTAGTATTAGTAGCAGACTAGTGTCAGTAATAACAATAATAAAAACAAAACAGTAACAGTGGTAATTATGCTGTATTTTCTATGGGAATAATAATGTTGCTAATGTTAGCTTGTCTTGGCTGCAAAATAACAGTGACTTCACTGATTTATGTTTATGAGTAGTAAATACACCACAAAAAGTCTCATGCTACGCTAACCTTATATGGCCCAATGAAAAGATGATTTTGGCTTGTCATGGAAGCATTTCTATCTGTGGAATTGTATTATTACAGTTAGGCTTACGTTTATATATACATAATAGACACTTTTTTTGTTCCCCTTTGAAATGTTGTTCATTTGTGTGAATATAATGTGGCTTCAGGCTTTTGATAATTCACTTTGCTTTACATTTGCTGAAGTATCACATCTTGGAAAATATAGATTTGATTTGGTCTAAATATCATACAAAACAGTAACATGTCTTACCTCTGTTGAAGTCATCCCCGCAAATCTGTAACTTATCGAGGACAGGACCATATCAGCTGTTTCGCTTGGACGATCGGGGTTCGAGCCCCGGCCAATCCTCAGTTTTTATTAGCGGGGAGAGTATATGAATCAGATTACTCCGTTACTGAATAAAGTTGAATTTTTTTTCCTCCAGTTTGGTTGGTGCAGATTGTGAAGTTTACAACAGTTTACTACAGTCTAGCAACTATTTTAAATGTGTTGGCCTAATTACTAAGTATGTTTTAGAAAAAATGTAAACGTCAACAAAATCAAAAGTGTCATAGCCTGTACTTGAACCCGGGTTCTCTCGCACCAGAGTCCACTTCCTTATCATTGAGCTATAAAGCCACAGAGAGTTGTCCGTGAACAGAGAAGAAAGACCGATGAGAAGCCAATTTTCCTAACCCTGCTCACAAGTGCCACCTGGTGGTTGTTTGGGTCATTGCAGCATCACTGGGGAAAAAATAAATAAAAGACGCGTGAATCACACGTGAGTCTCGTGTGATTCACGCGTGAAAGGCGACAAAACGAAGTGGGACCTACTGTAACTGGATGTTGACCTGTACCTTCTCACCCCAGTCAATTTTATCGATTAAATAAAATGTCTATTTTTGCCCGAATTCACCTTCCATGATCTTTATCATTTTCGTTAACAATGCATCCCCTTACACTGGAGCAGATTTATATGTACATTTTGCTGGTAGCATTAGCAATAGTCCACTTTTCTGTGGCTTTTCTGTCTACAGCCAAACATGATACATACTGACGGAGAGGAAAATAGTGAAACACGCAATTGACTGACAATTGAAGATAAACATTTCAATGTTGCAGCGCACATACAGGACAGTAGTAAGAGACACGTTTGACGTGTGTCATTGTCCTCCAAATTAATGGAAATAAAATAAATACAAACTTGTGATTGCTTTATCTTGTAAAAAGTGTTCACTGCATATTAGGAAGTACTTGGATGGGTCCCAGTCCTTTTGGTTGATTGCCGCTGGCCATCGTCGTCTTCTGTCTTCATGACGAGCAGGTATCAGATAAAAAAGCTTATGCCCTCGCCTGTTAGTATAATCAATCGCACTGCAAAATGTCACAGTTTTGGCTGTAATGCGCTGAAACAGGTTGTTTTGGTCAGGTGTCCGTAGGCTCGCAGTTAGACTTCTGCCGTCTGTCATGGAGAGTGGGCGTGGCCGGGACGTCACATGCAAGGGGTCAATACCCGTTTCTGCAATGTTTGAATGTTTAGCAACGCCCCCCAACTCGCTCACAGGCTTCTCATTTCCCCTACGCTCTCATCCCACGAAGCCATCTAGTTGTATTTGCGATCTGATACGTATGCTAACATTAGCATTAGCACAACTTCTTGTAAGCTGTACAACAATCACTGATTAAATGGCACTAAACCAATGCACTGCTAACACAATATATAAGTTAAAGAATACCGCTAGTTTTGCGTCCGAATGTATTAATTTAAACATTAGAATATATTATAATATTTAATTATAATTTACTATACAGCTCCTCACAGCAGCAGAACACTCCATTGACTTGAATGCAATTCTTCCGATCATTTTTTCTTGATAACAGAACTCTCAAACCAATAATGACCGCTGCCCCAATGCAATCTCTGTTTGTAATTCGCAGCTTCAGATTTCTGGGTTGATCTCTTCTCCCGCACTCGCAGACAGTGTTCCTCATCATCACAGAAAGAGAGCCATGACTCTGACTTTGAATGGGGCCTGACCGCGCAGATCCACCGCGGTCCATACACTGTAGAAATACGTGGCTGCTTCTTTTGTGTGGCACAGGACGTTTTCTGTGCGCTGAGACCATGGATGTTTTATAATAAGACCCCTAAAGAACAGCGCCATAGCGCACGCACGCATCTAAGAGGGAACAGCCCATCAGTGACATTACAGAAGCAAAAAAATATTCAATATAGAAGACAAGAGTATGACTGTCACACAGAGTGGAGGAACACTGGAAGTATTTTTTCAGCCTTTAAACCTCCTGTTTCTCAAATGGAGTTGGTTCTGTCTCTGTCTGTGTGCAGCACTTATAGATCCATGGTGCAGCCTGAGTTTCCCAGTTCAGTACGCTGACAGATTAGAACATATGCAAATGTGTTGAATGGAGATAGATCCATAATACTTTTCTCTGATTACTCACATTTTACGAGGCTCAGGCGAAATGCGTTTCTTGACACTGGCTACTCGGCTTCACTGATCACTTTTCAGAGAGCGCTCCCAAACGGACTTTACTGAAAGTAAACAATAGCTACATGTATAGTTTGGCGCCTCGCTATTTTAAGTGCAGGTGGAAGACAGCCAATCACAGCAGAGAGATGAGCGTCACGTGCTGCTGCTGCTGTGGAGGCGAGGAGGAGGCACGGCCTGTGAACATCAAATCATTTATTAATACATTTTTAAAGGCTTTGGTTTGAATGTCAATGTTAAGCATTTTTTTGAAGAGTGAATAAAAGTATCAATCATAAAACATTTTGAAAAAAATCATGCAAGCCTTTTCAGGGCGGGCCAGGTCCTGGGCCAATCAAAAAAGTGGGCGGGCCTGGGCCAACCCTGGCCCTAATGTGCCTACGTCACTGGACCATTGTTGTTCAAAATGTCTTAGTAGTCACTTCTGTAGCACATAGTAAACAATTGATGTACTGTTTATTATACTTATAACCTTTTATTTGGTGATAGCCATGAACCTTTTGATACACCAATACATACAACTACACATGTAGTCACATGTATTTGAGTATTTTTTCTTTTATAACTGTAACTGTTCACTCATATTTTTCTATTTTCAACACAAGCATTCAGTGTGGTATTTTTGTTTGTCTCAACAGTAGATGTAACAAGGAGAAATTACTGTGCTCTTCCCCTATGGCTGCAGTAATGGCTTTGACATTGTGAATCCAGCTGCATAATGTCCTTGTTTGCGAGCACACAACAGAAAGGTAAATCACAGAGGAGGCTGAAACTGCAGTTATTGCATTAAGCTAAGTCAATTACAAAAACCATGCCCTGAATGCCAGAAGAATGAGGCCAAAACAGCGGGCATAGAGAAAACTATAAGCTTTATGGCTAATTTGGACCATCTTGGCACTGGAAATTGCAGAAATCATATTGAGAACTGGAAAATGTAGTTGGATGGGTTGTGGTGTGACAAAAGACAAGTTTGTATACGTGTATTCACTCCAATTCAAATTATTTTCAGCCGGCCCTAAATCACAACTGCAATCGTCTCGAAGGATTTTGCATGTCCATTTGCCAACACACATCAGACAATAAATCACAACTGCAATCGTCTCGAAGGATTCCCCATGTCCATTTGCCAACACACATCAGACAATAAAAGTGTTCGAACAGAGGAAATGCAATATTAACAAACACATAGAAGCCTTGGGTCCATAGGAAGCGGGATGACCAATATAAAATATATTTTGTTCATGAAAACACAATTATAGAAAAAATAATTAACATAATTAAGAACGGGATAATGTGTTTAAAAAGACAGCTAACTTATGCCAAGTTAGATTTTCAAGGTTGGTACAGTAAAAAATAAATCTTTAAGATAATTGGATATGAGAGTGAATTTATTTGAAAGAAAAGTGCTTGAACATACATTCATACACAAATTTCAGGTATTCCTTAGTCCATTTCAGTCGAAGCCCGACAGTGGCAAGAAGTCAAACATATAAGCCCCATACATGTCCTCTTATATGGTTGCATTGTTTTTTTTTTTTTTATCATTATTGTTATTTTTAATGTTAATATATATTTGAATATAATAAAAAAAATGACTCATGAATGTCCAGACAGCTTTCACCAGACTTTTGTGTAGGCCAAAACAAGCCTACATTGTTAGCGCGGTTGTATGGTCTAATGGTCAAAACTCATGTGGTAACTCATGTGGTACTATCATCTGCAGATTGATATTGAACTGATCAGGGAGAATTTAGGTATAGTTCCAGAAATGCAACTACGATCACAGTCAGGCTCTCGTGGCAGTTCGGATCGCATTTGTATTTGATTTATTTATATATATCTCTTGTTCCGTCTGCACATTTTCTTGCTGCCATCTCTTTCTCTTAGACACTTAGGTGAATAATGTATGAAGTGTGCCGTGCTGAAGTCTAGGGGAGAAAAAGTAAAACATGCATCCACATCCTTATTCCCAGGTTTTGACCCAGATTATGCTTACACACCTGGTCCACCAACGCATCAGACGAGAGATGTTCCAACCCCATGCTTACAATCTGGTCATTTGACTTCATGGGCCGTTTGGACAAGTTTTTCACATTTACAAGGAAGGTGTTCGATTGTACTAAACTTGAGATGCTTGGTTTCATAAAAAAAATATGGGGACGATCAATGTTTTACAGTACAATTATTATTTATCAATGCATTACACATTAGTGATAAACTACTTTAGCCACAGCTGCTCTGGGGAACACTAACAGAAGTGATGCAACCAGTGTGTGTCATTGGCCCCTTCGACCGCCACCAACCATTTACGCTCTCACCAAATCATCATTGTGCGTGAAGTGTTTTGCTAAAGGCTACAACACAGTGTTGTACCTGGTGTGCCCTGAGGTCTCCCATCACAGTACAAAACAGGCCCTGCCCTACTTTGCTTCAAAGGTCTGACAGGATCTGATTTAACATGCAAGTGGTGCCACAATCTTAACCTCTTCTGCAGTGTCTAATGTCAAATACCTACATAGGTATGACTCAAAATCAAAGATTAAACGTTTTTGACCCTGTCTAACATTTTTTACAGTTATGTCCCTTAAAATAGATTTGACAATTTTTGATAATTTAAAAAAAATAAACAGAATGTAACCCCCATTAAGGTAAAATACTTTATATTTTTCCTCTGAACTTGACCCATCCTTCCAAAGTCACTTGTGCAGGGATTCTCAAACTTTTCAGTTTCATTTATAGATAGAAACCCTGTGGAAGAAATGCAGGTGTCCAGCAGCAGAACCACATCCATCTGGATAAACAAATAAATACATAATTTCCAAAAGTTACTAACAACAGTGATAAATTCCAACAGCACTTTAGGTCATTGCAGCAGGGGTGGAGGAACCGCTGGTGGAGCAGGAAGCAAGTAGTAGGAAGCCAGTTAGGACTCCCTTGATAAAACTTGATAAAACTTGATGTGAGCCAAGATGCTTCTGTCTTTTTCGCTTTTCTGCTCAAAAAGCTGATCTAAATATGTGACAGAGGCCAAAACAAGAATATTTTTAGAACCAGGAACATGGTTTTTATTTTATACAATTAGTTTAATTGCTGTAGTTATCAAGTTATCCATATTTTGACTGCATTGGTCTCTTGGAACATTGCAACAGTTTTTCCAATACAAGCCATGGCTCCAGTTTAATTTCACTAAATTTTAAAGCTTTGTTCTTTTTTTGTGCTAGTGCCACATTTTTGCTGTATGTTGGAAGAGGAGACAGGATATCTTGTAAGTGATGTGATGCTGGTGTGATTGGCCGGAGAGGAGGGCGCAGCGGTGGTCAGCAGAATGCATAGTGCTGACTGAGGACTTTGTGAGGTTACTTTGTTGTGTGGAGCAGATATGAGTGACAGGGGTATGCACACAGGCCCACAGGTCACAGCCACACAGGCGAGGCTACAGGCAGTTTTTCTGTGTGCACGGACCAACTGAGGAAATGACAAATGAAGGATTTTCTAACGGCGCCCCCTGACAGAATGCATATCTCGATGGCGACTCACAATTCCATGTGATACAATGTTTAATTCCCATGCACATCCGTTTAGACTTTTGGACTGTTGCTTCACACCACTTTAACAGAGCTACAGCATTATTGGTGTATTTATTAAAGATTATTGAATAATCTTGGTGTTGGCCAAATGTGGGTCTCACCGTTACTTAATTACTTACTTACTTACCATTTAAAAAAATATTTATAATGTGGCAGGTTTGGCTGTGAAGTGCCAAAACCAATGCAGCAAGGCCACCAGTCAGTCCCTTCAGCCACAGATAGCAGTCTCGCAACTCAGCGAGAAGGTCCTGCTTTTGAATCCTTCTCCTCCTCATGTTTTCTTCTTCATCGTACTGACTAATTCTGACATTGAGTTTTTTTATTTCATGTTTGTTTTTTTCTCAATCGGTAGAGCATTGGCCTTAGGGCCTGAAGGTCGTGGGTTTGAGCCCACCACAAGACCTACTTCACGACTCCCACTGATGTCTGCTGTTGTTGAGTCCTTGGGCAAGACACTTAACCCCACTTTGCCTGAAGCCCCCGCTGGAAGATCAAGGCTCCTGTGGACTCACCACCTGCAGGAAGATCAGTGAGGGGTTGGTGCTCTGTGTACTGGGTGCAGCTCTGACTGCCACCCCCACGACCCAGAAACGGATTAAGGGGAAGAAAATGGATGGACAGATGGATGTTTTTTTCTCATATGTAGTGTATTGTTTACATGTATATTATATGTTTAAAGCTTTTTGGGTTCCACTACATCCATTGTCCTTCATGAATAACCTTCACATGCCGATAGACGTCGCTATGTCAGAAAACCCACACTTATTTGTCTGTAAAGGTTCAATATTTAATATTAGCCACTGTTTATTTCCAATTTCCAGTCCGGAAACGGTAACGGTGGTGTTGTATCTTCTTCTCCGCAGAAGATGGGGTTCCCCGCACAAACCAGTATAGTGTTGGAAAAAGGAATGCACTCTGAGTTATGTATTAAAGAAAGAGTTTAATGGCATACTCAGAATACATCAAGTCCAATTCAGGCTTAGCGCTTTCAGCCTGGGTCAGCTCCGAGAATGAGGATGGTATGACTGACCAAGAACACATTAAGCACAGAGCTCTTATAGATGCGCAAGGGCAGGATGTCATAACTTGTCATTCAATAATCTTATAGACTAGTCCCGAGTCTAAGCCTGAGGGTCTCTCTACAGGCTCTCATTGTCCTTCCAGATGTCCTAAGACACAATTATAACCAAACATGCATCCACAAGACATACATGCAGTCTAATGACACAGACGCTGCCGAGATGCAGCTGCGGGTTCTATTGTCTCCAACGTCACATTGGCCTTATGATTTAGATAAGTGACTTCCTGCCATTGCGTGCTTACATTATCCCAAACACAATTTTACACATATGAAATTATACATACTGTGTATTTTTGTAGAATTAAAGAATATTGATAATAGCAGACACAACAGTGGCTACTTTGATAAACCTGAGAAGTCTTCATAAATTCTCACATCTCCGACTATGTATGGCCTAAGGTAAAGGCTATACATGACATTGGACGACATTTCATTCACTGATCTGACATGGTTATTTTCTTCAGGTGCTTTGGAACAGAGGAAAAACAGAAAAAAACATTGACACATCATTGTACAGTTCATGTTTTGGAGTGGCGAGCGTGGCTCCTGTTTGGCACCGCTCTCTGTCTTTCACTGTTGCTGCATTTTTAACCTCTCTTTAAAAATGCAGTAGCTCATTTAGAGACATGTAATGACCTCAAATTTAAAATATGAATTGGTTGTATTAAAATGAAGCTTTTCGGCTAAGACTGAGCAGTGATATAAATTTGTCTTCTAGTTGCTTGGTAATGTACTGTTCACAGAGGTCAGCTTTTGTTCTCGATAAAGTTATACAGTTTTAAAGGCCCAGCACAACAGGAAACGCAAAATCAGTTGCTGTTGCTGTGACCTGAAGTGCTGTTGCATTTTGAATGAATGAATACTTTATTTCGAGCCATGGCAGACAAGAACAAAGAAAACAACATAAAAAAACAACAACAGAATGTTAGGGCTTTGTTCTTTTTTGCGCTAGTGCCACATTTTTGCTGTATGTTGGAAGAGGAGACAGGATATTTTGTAAGTGATGCTGGAGAGATTGGCCAAAGAGGAGGGCGCAGTGGTAGTCAGCAGAATGCATAGTGCTGACTGATTTTAATACCATTGTTAGCCATTTTTAGAATTATCTATGTAATTGTTTGGTTTGTATGGGTAGATGTGTTTCTGCTGCTACTGGAAATCTGAATTTCTCCTATGGGGATCAATATGTGTTCACAGTAAAGTATCTCGACTTTAAAAGGTTATAACTTAAAAACTAAAATTACTTTCATTGATTGGAAAAAAGATTTCAAACACAGACAGATTGAAGAGATAGTGTGGAAAAAATCAAAAGGAAAGATTGACATAAAAATGTTTAGCAACATTTTAAACAACCAAATTAGCCTCTGATTGGACCATTCTACTGTGACGGCAGTTACATAGAAAATAAAATGTCCTCAGTCTGAAAAAGCAGAAGATGAAATCCCACAAGATTAACATGGTTAACACAACAGAAGTAAATCACTTGATATAAAAAGGAATCGTAAAAAAATAAAAATTAATTAATTAATTAATTAATTACCCCTGAAAAATGTATATCGGACGTGATGAGGACGGTTCTCTTTTCTCTAAAAATTTAACTTGAGAAAAAAAAAATCTGGTCTGTTTTCACATTTAATTGCTTGACAATATGAAAGTATCACTTTGTATCTACTTTGTGTAAAAAAATAGAATCTCTGAATCAAATGTGGACATCTGAAAATACCTATCAAACTTCCACAAAGCTCATTCCGTCAAATCATCACGTCCGTTACATAAAATAAACAGGGCCACTATAGGAAACTTGTCTAATGTATAAAACAGTTTTGTTCTAGCAACTTCTAATGGACAGAGGAGGTGCTTGGAAACATGAAAAACATAAAATATCTGATTATTAAAATCAAATCTTTGGCCTTTTGTCACACTGTTGTGCCCTTTAGTGTGAACAAGCCCATCTATCTCTTTATCTTTCTAAAAACACAAAGTCAACTTTTCATAATATATGTCTCCTGTGTACATTTAAACACTAGCAGATGTTTCTCACCTTTTAAGAAAAACTGTCACGGTATGTTTCTATTTTTTTCCGCCTCGCCCAAGACGTCGTTAAATGAGAAGGAGAGCGAGGAAATGGGGAGACATAGCCAGGGGAAAACGTCTCCAGAAAAAGAGTAGCTTTCTGCATTATGAATGTAAATTTGAGCCTCAAGGATAGATCCCTCTCAATGAAAACATTTGTAAATCCACACTGAATACTGAGTGAATTATTGCTACTTAGGGGGAGCTCTGTGGAAATGTCAACCACCAGCGGTGATTTGAATTCGCATAATGAGGGAAACAAATCTTAGAAAACTAGTGTAACCAGCCATGAGGAGGAAACAGTGATTTAGGATAGGGCCAAGACGTCAAGTTGTGGTTGAGTACTTTGGAGTAATTACATTCTTAGATAATTTTAATGTTGTTTTGAGTGCGCTAATTGCTATGCACCTGCAAAATAAATGAAAGTGTGTGAAGTCCTTGAGTGTGGTGGATGCTTCCGGATAAGTACTACAGTGAACAGGACTTATTCACTGGTGAGGTTTGAACCAGCAGGTGTGTCCTGTATTGTGTGTTTGCACAGGGCTTCTGTTCGCAGTGTTGCCTGGCTGACACAACTGGGCTAAGCAGCAAAATATTCTGTACAAACGTCTGGACACTGAGAGTAATCACTTGTTTCATGTAACATCTCGGAGGTTTCTCAAGACATCAAGATCAAGATTCAATGTATTGTCATTTTTAGAGTGCAACAAAGTTAAGTTTATTGGTCTGAACGAGTGTCAATGGTTCTGTCCGCGTATGGTTCTGTCTATGGTTCTGTCCAAGTGTCTATGATCTGCGTGTTTATGGGTTCTGTCCGCGTGTGTCTATGGTCCTGTTCGCCTGTCTATGGTCCGCGCTCGGAGCTCCGACGGCAGTGCGTTTGCTGAGCTGTTGCCAAAGCGTCTGTTGCCAAAGCGTCTGTTGCCAAAGCGTCTGTCTTGAAGCGGCCGCAGCTGCTCCCGGGGCCAGAGCAGAGGATGTAACGTAGCGTTCGGTTTATCAACACATATCACAATTTTTTATGTATAAAACTAGTGAATTTCACCTAGATTTTTTCAGAAATTAAAGACAAGATGTTATATAATATATAAATAGATGTTATATAATAAATAAATATATATATACATATATATAAATATAATTATTTAATGAAAACACTATTTAGCCAAAAAAATGACACACTACCTAATTTCACTATTTACTCGTGCCAGCTACATCCGACGGGTTTTCCCAGATCGCATCACATTTTTGGACAATGTTCAAAAACTTCCCTGAACACCAATCACCCCTTTGTGTTTGTTATTATTGATTTTCCCGTTTGACTCTCTGATCTGTTGATGATTTGACAACATTGTGAAGTCTTCTAAGACGACTGCTGTTAGAGTTTAAGACTGTGAAAAAAACCCACAAGAGACCCCAACAGACACAAGCTCTCAGTACTCAGTACTGTAATGCGCGTGGCGCCGAAGGTCATGTGACATCACTCAACTGGTAATGTACCGAGGCGGCTGTTTGTGACGTGTGACGTTTAACCTCGCCAACAGACAAGGGCAGCACAGCCATCGCTCTACCCCGCGTTAAAAATACATGAACCACGCGCAACCGTTAATGTACAACGTATGCAGCTGCACTAAATGTTGAATCTAGTTAGTTCCATTATGTATATTCACATGCATTAATCATATTAGAATTATCTATTTAGAGACAGAGGAGGATGGGTGGAAAGATGCAGAGAGTTGGATTAGCCGATTGGGTATCCTCATCTACTTTATAACCGGTTTAAAGGTGTGTTCTGTAACTTTACCTTGTTTTTCCCATGTACAATAAGGTTTGCCATTGTTATTTTCAGTGTTTTAAATTGCACACATATGCAGGTCGCATTCATGTAGATATGATATATTTACGTGTTATCACATAATGTACTTATTTTTTATATATAATACATTTTGTTCAATCACAAGCACAGTGCATTTTGACCAACATTACATGACATACAATTAAAATAAGCATAATATTTTAATAACAGAGAGGGACGTAGTAAAACAACTACTCAAAGCTAAAGTAAAAGCTGATAATGAACATTATGCTACCCCTGCATATGTGCATTGTAAAACTTTGGGAACCAGTGAATGTGTTGTGAGTGCCACTTTGAAAGGCTCAACAGTGTTGGGTCTTAGAGTTGCCAACTTGAGAACAGAAAAATAAGGGACACCATTTAGGTGGATCGGGTTGAGCACTTTTTAGTCCTATTTTCAATCTACACAGGAATCATGGATTTTCATATTCATAGTTATTGACTACATCCATCCATTTCCGTCCATCCATCCATTTTCTTCCCCTTAATCCATTTCTGGGTCAGGGGGTGGCAGTCAGAGCTGTCCACATAGTACCAGCCCCTCACTGATCCTCCTGCAGGTGGTGAGTCCACAGGAGCTGAGATCTTTCAGCTGGGTTAAGTGTCTTGCCCAAGGACACAACAACAGCAGTCATCAGTGGGAGTCGTTAAGTAGGTCTTGTGGTGGGCTCAAACCCACAACCTTCGGGGTCAAAGGCCAATGCTCTACCACTTGAGCTACATATAAATACATATAAATAAAAAAACATCCTCAGTCATAAATGAAATGAATTAAACAGGTGCAACTCTTTGGCTGGTTAAGGATGACCGCTTTAACAAAAATGCCATTGAAGATTAATATTCATATTTAATCATAAAAAATATAACAAAGAGACAAATGCTGAAAACAAAGGTTTTAGTAGTTGGTAGATATGGTCATTATTTATGTATGTTCACTGTAAAAGCAAAACAAAAAATAAAAACATATTTATTCATTTTAAATTAAAAAAACCCCCACAAATGTTCAAATGAAAGATTGTAGCAGTTTGATATGGTCATTATTTATAGTTTCTGAGAGTACTGTGCGTGTACATAGCTTCACGTAAAAGCTATTGTTTGTTTACGAAGCTGGTCTTGACATTTGTTGTTCTCATATCATGGATGTGATCAAGCCTTCGCCCCCCTTTGACCCTAAAACTGTGATTACTGTGTGAGTTGTGCCTGCGATATGCAGTGAGTTATGCATCTCAGGCAATTCTGAAAACAAAAGACAAAAGCTGTCCCTTATCAATTCAACACTGAGTTTTTATAAAATACAGGACCATTTTGTATTTTAAGGGACAGTTGGCAACCCTATTGTCACTACAGTATGTCTTCCATTCTCTACAACAATTATAGAATATTTGTTATACTGAATAATCATGTACTTCCTCATTCCTAGTGTACTAGTGTAGTGTAACCTCCATCTACTTTTTCCACTTTATCTGTTGCCGGGTTGTGAGACAACCAGACTATCTACACACACACCTGGTGAATCTTGGGGCATTCCCAGGCCAGCTGAGAGACGTAGTTCCACCAGCATGTCTGGGGTCTTTCCCGATGTATCCACCTCAGGTGCCTCCTCTCATTTTGGAGCTCTTCATACCGTTGTGTTGCGGCGAGTTTACATATAAACTATGGCGGTGCAAATATTCCCATGAACGTTGCAGCACGTACGTCCTGTGCTGCACGTACGTCCTGCGCTGCACGGCAGATGCATAGTGGAGTTGCGGCATGAGTGGTGATTTCATGCATCAAATACAGAAAATGAAAATCGCTTTACGCACATGTTTTTTCCTCTCAACGCACATGCAGGACAAAAGGAAGACAAAGAAACTCAAAAACATCCAAAACAAGAGTTTAACAAGAATTAAACCAGGACTAAAGCAGCTCTTACAATGGGGGATGCAATGTTTGTGGACATTCTAAGCGCTGCTAAAATGATCGCAGATGAGGAAGTACCGGTTTATAATAATATAAATATAAAACATCCATCAGAGCAGAAACTGGTGTTATATGACGTCTCTGTAGGATCCGGTACCTGGACATGCTGTGGAGCTGCGCACTGTGGGGCTGCACTCCTGTTAAAGAAATTTACAAAAAAAGCTTCTAGCTTAAACTCTTAAGCATCAAAGCTCGCCCACCACTTCCGCCTTGAGATACATGAACTCAACTGCACTTGAGGAAGGATCTTTGCACCTTATCCAGTCGAGCTACGTGGTATTTGAAGGTGCTTATTCTCATTCCCGTTCTGAAACCTGTGATGCAACACTGACATTTTCCTCTCCCTAGAACATATTGGACAAATCATATATTTTATTAACAAAAATAAGAATGAAAAAAATGCATCAGTTTTATATAGCGCTTTTCAAGCACTCAAAGACGCTTCACATTATCTTCACATCATTATTATTTATTATGTGGCATCTGGTGTTCCCAGAGGTCACCCATCGCAGTAGGCAAGGCAAGGCAAGGCAAGTTTATTTGTATAGCACAATTCATACACAAGGCAATTCAAAGTGCTGAACAGAACAAGAAAGCATTAAAATCATAAATAATCACAGTACATAAAAAAAAAAAAAAACATATAAAAATATAAAATCCCTCAGTTGTATGCACAGCTAAACAGAACCGTCTTTAACCTGGTTTTAAACATTGTCAGAGAGGAGGCCTGTCTCACATCTTCAGGAAGACTGTTCCAGATTTTAGCAGCATGAATCTGAAAAGCAGCCTCCCCATGTTTAGTTCTGACTCTGGACACTAACAGAAGTCCAGTCCCTGTGCTCCTCAGAGTCCGGGCTGGTTCATATGGGACTAACATGTCACTAATATAGTTTGGTGCGAGGCCACTAACCAGGCCCTGCCCTTCATAACCTCAGAGCTCCGACAGGATACGGCAAGCAAGGCCACAATCTTTATTCTTGCCAATGTGCAGATAAACGGTCTAGAAATACTAGTTCTTATTATTAGATAGCTATTTTTTGTTTATTTTCAAAATCGTTTTGCTCTAAATTTCCCTCATAACTTCTAAATATGTCGGATCAACGTGACCTTGACCCGTGTGTTTTTAAAAGAGATAGAATAAGTGTCTCTTTTTTTTCAAATTAACAAAAAGCAATATTACCAAATTCATACTAGAGTGAAGGATGTTTGTGTTTGGAGATTGCAGAGTGGTGCGCCAATGAAAATGCATAATGACATTTAATTCTGTTTCAAGAGCCTTTTCAATTAAAACAAAATTTTAATGAATACAAAGTGTCTGAGCGGGAAAACTTCCAAATTATCCAAATATCTGGCTGCAGTCCACGGTTGCAGAAAAGATTTTGTTGCTATGTAGTTCTTTAATCCATTTGATTGATCATGAGATCCTCTTGAAGAGACTGGAAAAGTGGGTGGGTACTGTATATCTGGTACTTCTTTTTAGTGGCATAGATCCTGTCTGCAGAGCAAAATGTATTTTTTAGGAATAGGTGACTGTCCTTCAGATCATATGGCACTGACATGTGGAGTTACCCGAGGGTCAATCCTGGGGCCTCTCATATTTAAAATCTACATGCTGCCATTAGGCCAGCAAATCCACAGAACCAAGGTGTCCTATCACAATTATGCAGATGACACCCAGATCTATGTTTCACTAACTGCAGAAAAATATGGGCCACTACCCCTCTCCAGTGTATTCAACAGATCAGTGAGAGGATGCAAAACAATTTCCTTCAACTAAAAGTTTTTTTTTTTGGCCCATAACAACAAAGATACTGGATGTGGCAGTTACATCTCACCTAAAAAAACAACTAATGAATTGATACATCTTGGGTTAATAATGGACTCTGACCAGAAAAACCACATAAAATCTTTAACATTGGTAGCATTCTATCACCTAAATATATTGCCAAAAATATGGTGTTGGAACCAGATGGAAAAACTTTGTCATCAGTAGATTAGTGCTCACTGGTCTCTCTAAACATGCTTTACAACAGCAGTAGTATATTCCAAATGCTACAGCTCTCGTCCCGAGATTAGTCCGGTTCTCAGGTTCCTGCACTGGCTTCCCATGGCTTAAGCTCATTTGCCCCCGCCGACCAGGGCACGCTGACTTTGACGCAAGCAGACGCACAGAGTGAGTTTTTAATAATGTACATTTGTATGAAAAAAATGCTTTTTTAACCAAATATGTAACAGTATCTAAAATGTTCTATTTCATTGAGATATTCCACATTTAACTTTTTGGTGCCAAATTGTGCCAAACTATGCCAAATGCATTTCAGCCTGAATTTTTTACATAAAAACTTGCATTAATTGCTATTCTTTTGGTATCTAGACATAAACTTTGCTCCAAGGTGTCAGTAAAAGGTTGAAGTTGCTTTTGATTATGTTTATTTTCTTCTTTACAAGTAATTATGTCATATATACATAATTTTGATGTGTTTTTTTTTTTTAGGCGAACCAACCTTTTTTGATAATGTAGCCTATTGTACTCTTGCAAACTATTGTAGAAATGAGACTGTTCACATCGACATAATCCCCAAAGACTAACTTACAATTTGATTAACATTTAAACAATGTTCAGGCTGTGAAAAGGCCTGTATAGTACTCATATGGGAATAGGCCTGAGAGTTTAAGGGGTTAAAGAAGCTATGGTTGTGTACAAGTCTCTCCATTGTCTTGCACCAAGTACATCAGTAACATGTTAGTGAACCAAGTCGGACTCTGAGGAGCACAGGGACTGGCCTTCTGCTGGTGCCCAGAATCAGATCTAAGCATGGGGAGGCAATGTTTCAGGTGTATTCCACAAAAAACTGGAAAAGTCTTCCTAATGACAAGATGGAAGATGGCACCAGCAGTGTGCATGGTGCACCATCTCTCTGCTTGGTTTGGCCTGTTTGTAATTGATTGAATGATTATATGTTTGTGTAAAGCATGAATTCACTGCTTAAATTGTGCTTTAGAAATAAACTTTATTGATTGATATAACATCTGCTACACTGACTATTATTACTATTGTTATGTTGAACATGTAAAACTTTAATCACATTGACTGAACAAAGTCAGCTGAATCCCTATTGAAGAATGCTGTATTTGAACTCAATAAGGCGACTGGATGGTGTATTGCAATTATCTTGGGATCACGCTCTACTGCCTTGAGGTAATGTCTATTCTAAGGAACTACAGAGATGTCGACCGATAGCAACAGATAAAATGGAAGAAATTTTTCACTCAACTGGTCATGCAGCCAACAAACACATTTGGTTGAGAGCAGTTCAGTATCAGTGGTCAGAAAGGGGAATGTGTAAGAAACATTTTATTTTGCTTCCTTAAGCAGTTCCTTGGTTGTGCTGTCACAAGACATCTATTGACATTGACTTTTGGTTGGATTTAGTTTCTGATGTCAGACACTCATAATCCAATGTCAGAACATCAACATACCATATATATATTAAGAGACTGTCAAGGTCAGGTTGTTTTAAGCCATGTTCGTAAGTAATCAGTGCTCATTGCCAATTCTACACATCATCTCAATGTCTGATTAACTTAAAATACATAATGTCATTCAGGTCTGACTGCAGATGTTGATATTTTGAAATGTGCAATATAGAACGACATGTCTCCACTGTCACCTTATCCGGTCACTTTGTCCCACAACCTCATGCTGCTAACATGTACATATGTCTTGCACTATAGAATATAAAGTCATTTATAATTGCTTCTTTATTCTGCTAAATAGAGATTCTATTCTTGGTTCCTTATTATGGTGAATTTAAAGATTTTCTATGTAAGTTATTGTTCATTTATCTTTTCCTGTGTGCTCCTCATGCCTTCTGTTTTATAACTGTTGATGCAACACTTTAATTTCTCCACTCGGGGTGAATAAAAGGATCTCCTAATCTTGTTGTTTACTTTAGTAGTAAACTAGCAGAGCTTCCTCTTCACCAAAAAAGTCCAATACATCACTGTACACGCTGCCCCAATCTGTGTCAATCTCTAGCATCCTACCCTCACAGTGAAAAAGACCCAGATAGAAAATAGAACTATGATATGCCAAAATATGCTGGGATCAAACCTCACCTACAAATAAGTTTGTATTTGTATTCCTCCACCAACAAGCAGAGTAAGACTTTGAAGTGTCAATACCTACAGTACGTAACACATACTTATATTTCCTCCACTTCTAAACAAACTTATTTACTGTAGATAGATGCGCTCGGGGCATTAAACACATATATGTCTTAATTAGCCTTATTTGTCATACCTTTCTGTCTGCACGGTTGATAGCTCATGAATAGTTTGCAGGAGAAACACTGTTGTTTTGCTTTCTTTTCAAATCCAGGGGAAAACGGCACCACGGGCTGAGTGTTGACGTGTTTGACAAGCAGTAGAATGTAGCTATTATAGAGAATTAAGTCTGGATAAACACTGTAATTAACTTATACTTGGGCTATCAGCATGCAGCCCATGAACAACTTCATCTCAATTTGCCAAATCACTTTCAATGAAATCAATTAAAATGCTAATTATGTATTATTCAATCTGAAAAAAGTTGTGAATGTTTAATTTTGAATTGTGACTTCTCGCGTTGGCATTTTTAATTCATTTTGCACACAATCTGTGCACATATTCAGTCTTCGTGCAAAGTTTATCCAATTTTGGGGGGTAAAATATTTGGAGGAGTTTTGGTTCCAATATTCTCGCACCTCAAAGACTGGAAGTTTCATTACCCTGGCTTAATTTGCGTGATCAATGTTTTTTTTATAATATGCCAATAAGTCTTACATCCACCAAATTCAGGAAGTAGCCACAAGCGCTGCCATTACCATTCCAGTTGGACTTTGGAGTTGGATTATGCATTGGGCTGCCAATCTTGACAGCCGTTAGGATTTTACACAAGACTACTTTACATGTTATTCTAATGGAACACCTTGCCAAAACTCGCTCTTGTCTTGAGATTGGTAAAAAGGACTTAAAGGCATCATGGTGAATAATGAGGGCGAGCAAATGCCTATCTTTGTTTTAAAGAGGGCAGCTTCTATGTAAAAAAGCAAACTATGTAAATTAAAGCTGGCGTACCTAACTTTCTAACAAAAAAACTCATTGTTCTATGTACCGTAATTCTTTTGATGAATTTGCTCACGAAACACTCTTCAGATCATAGACGGAAAATTCCACACAATTCATACACAAGGCAATTCAAAGTGCTGAACAAAACAAAGCATTAAAATCATAAATAATCACAGTACATTAAAAAAGAGATAAAAATATAAAATCCCTCAGTTGTATGCACAGCTAAACAGAACCGTCTTTAACCTGGTTTTAAACATTGTCAGAGAGGAGGCCTGTCTCACATCTTCAGGAAGACTGTTCCAGATTTTAGCAGCATGAATCTGAAAAGCAGCCTCCCCATGTTTAGTTCTGACTCTGGGCACTAACAGGAGTCCAGTCCCTGTGCTCCTCAGAGTCCGGGCTGGTTCATATGGGACTAACATGTCACTAATATATTTTGGTGCGAAGCCATGGAGAGATTTGTACACAAACAGAGCTGTTTTAAAGTCTATTCTCTGAGCCACAGGAAGCCAGTGCAGAGACCTGAGGACCGGACTAATGTGGTCATACTTCCTGGTTCTAGTCAGGACTCGAGCTGCTGCATTTTGAATGTACTGCAGCTGTTTTACAGCCTGTTTGGACAGACCAGTGAGCAGGCCATTGCAGTAGTCTAACCTACTGGAGACAAATGCACGGATAAGAATCTCCAAGTCTGCTTTAGACACTATGTTTTTGATCCTGGCAATGTTTTTTAGATGGTAAAAAGCTGCTGATGTTACTGATTTGATGTGGCTATTAAAATTTAAGTCTGAGTCCAGTATTACCCCTAGATTTCTGACCTTGTTTGAAGGTTTTAGGGAGAGAGACTGTAGGTGACAGATGACGCTCTCTCTTTGTTTCTGGGGACCAAAGACAATCATTTCAGTTTTGTCTGCGTTTAGCTGAAGGAAGTTGTTTTGCATCCACTCACTGATCTGTTGGATACAGTGAAGGAGTGAGTCCACTGGTCCATGTTCTCCTGCAGTCAGTGAGACATAGATCTGAGTGTCGTCTGCATAGTTATGATAGGACACTTCGTTTCTGCGTATTAACTGACCTAACGGCAGCATGTAGAGATTGAACAGAAGAGGTCCCAGGATCGACCCCTGTGGTACTCCACAGGTCAGGGCCATATGATCTGAGACACAGTTTCCAATCTCCACAAAGTACTTCCTGTCTTCAAGGTAAGACCTAAACCAACTTAGGGCGGTGCCAGCGACGCCAACCCAGTCCTCTAGTCTCTGTAAGAGGATCTCATGGTCGACGGTGTCAAAGGCAGCACTTAAATCTAACAAGATTACGATTGAGACTTTGCCTGCGTCAGTGTTCAGCCGGATATCGTTTGTAACCTTGACAAGAGCAGTCTCAGTGCTGTGGTGGGGTCTAAAGCCGGACTGAAACATATCAAATGAGTTGTTGATTATAAGAAATCTAGTAAGCTGTAGGTAGAAAACTTTTTCAAGGACTTTCCCCATAAATGGCAGATTTGAGATGGGACGATAGTTGTTAAGTACCGTAGCATCCAGGCTGCTCTTTTTTAGCAGGGGCCTGATGACTGCCGTTTTCAGGGCCTTTGGGAATATTCCAGTATTAAGGGACATGTTTACTATCTGTGTGAGTGAAGGTAACAGACTGCTCAGAACAGACTTCAGAAATCTAGTGGGTAGTACATCCAGGCTGCATGTGGAGGAGCTCAAATTGGATATTATTTCTTGGACATTTTTATCATCTACAGGTGCAAAGTAAGTTAGCTCAGAGAGCCTTTCAGGCTGTTGGATGGTTATCTGTGGATTGGAGACAATGGCGTTTTTGATGCCTTGAACCTTGTCATTGAAAAAGTGTGCAAACTCATTGCATTTACGTTTGGAAGTTAGCTCTAATGGCATCTGAACAGGGGGGTTTGTTAATCTATTAGCTGTTGAAAACAGAACACGCAGATTGTTACTGCAGCCTTCAATCATTTCAGAAAAATACCTTTCTCTCGTACTACGTAGCACCCGGTTAAACTCGCAAAACTTATCCTTGAATATTTTGTAATCAACCTGGAGGTTGGACTTGCGCCACTTCCGCTCGGCCCTCCGGCACTTTCTCTTTTGTGCCCTGACCGAGTCTGCTTTAGCCCACGGCGCCTTCTGCTTATTTTTCACTATTTTAACCTTCACAGGAGCAACGGTATCCAGAACATTCAAAACACTAGAGGTGACAGAGTTAAACAGTTCATCTACAGTAGAATACGATGCATTTTCAAAGTTTATCATTCCCATAAATAGTTCACTCGTATTTTCATTTATGTGTCTTCTTCGAACAGTTGCAGAGTCCACTGGTGGTTTGTTAGTGAAACACATGTCAAAAAAAACACAGAAATGATCCGAAAGAGCAACATCGACCACGCTTATATTTGAAATATTCACCCCCTTTGTAACTAACAGGTCTAGAGTGTGCCCTCTGCTGTGGGTGGGGCCACTCACGTGCTGAGTGAGACCAAAGGTATCAAGTAAAGAACTCAGCTCTTTTGCATTTCTGTCATCAACATTATCCACATGAATATTAAAATCACCTGTAATAACTAAACTATCAAAATCTGTGCATACAACTGAAAGCGACTTGGTAAAATTATCAATAAAACTGTGACATGACTGCGGTGGCTTGTATAGGACAATGAAGAGTATTGGAGGAGATTATTTTTGTTGTATTTTAACACTAGGAGCGCCCCTAGCGGTCATCTGACCGTCACTCACTTTAATATGCTAATTAGTGTATTCAAAACAAAACGCCAGAAGTTGAAATTTTATGACTTTTACTGGGTACTTGTTGTTTATATTTTGGTGTGTTTTGTTTTTGGAAAAAGTAAAGAAAACAAGATTTACACGCATTTTAACTTTTCTAAACCACAGCCATTTCTGCTGCCCCATAGGGATACATGGCGCAGGGGCGACTGTTGTCATAGTAACCTTTCCCGGGGGTTTTTCGCGCCTTATAAAAATGTATCAATATGTTGTCATTAGACTCTAAAGGGACTTGAGGTTTTTATTTGGGAGAGAGAAAGAGTTTTGAATTGAGAGGAGTACAACATGAATAGAGCTGCAAGTACACGGTATGAAGCCCTGACAGTGCTTCAAGACATTGAATGAGAATAGTCTGACGGAGGTGAGATGTCACAGCGGGGAGAACACTTATAATATTCTAAATCTGAACGTAAACCCGTAGTGCATTCACGGCACGGACAGCAGTGTTGGAACAAGTCCAGAAGCAATAACGCACATGACCCGCGTAATGCCAGCCATACGCAGGTGTCTGTGTGCGCGCTGTTGCTCCATTCTGCCTTTTCATTCATCATCAATTACATTCTTATATTTATACATAGAAGAAGGCAATAAAGCAGAATACAATATCGCAATAAAATAGAACAATTAGATGAACTATCAAGGCAGAGTGCAGATGGAGCGCTGTGAGGCCTCTCGTCACCCGCGGACACCTGCAGGAGGAGAGCGACTGTGGGTCAGAAGCGGCCCTCATCATATCAATAAGGATATCTTTCTTATTTCATTCAGATAACACTGTGTGTTATTCTGCACAGCGCGCACTGCAAGGCAATGATTATGATTTTCTTCTGATCATAAAGAGCACTGCTTGTCTCAAATAAATACAAATATATATATATATATAACGTGTCCCGTGTAAAATTGAAGATTGTAGCCTAGCTGATGATCTTGTGTCAATACGAATACTATTATTATTATCGAGATAATATTTCCCACAGTGATTTCGGCCTCTAAAGAGAAAACAGTCTGGAGATGACGTAAGAAGTAGACGCATATAGCAGCGCGAAGACGTTATGGTCCCGTGCTTTTCTAAACTATCATTTATATTGTTTGAATTGACATATTGTTACTGAGTCAAATTTAACATATAGTGACCGACCTTTTACGTGTTTGCAAAGTTACAAAATAAATCTAGCCAGAAAAGTCATCGTAATTTTTTTTTATTTCGGCTGGAATTACAATTATTTAGCATATTTAGACAAATAATTTACACAGTTTCATTATGATCACGATTTCCTTGCAACAACAAATTCTGGTTTAGTGAACAATCAATTTGGCAAAAGGCTGTATCAGCGCAAAATACATACTGTAGCGGTCAACTGACCGCAGGGGGCGGTGCAAGGTATGTTTAGAGCACGGCGGTCCTAGTGTTAAAAGACACATATTCAAAAGACTGAAACTTCCCAAGAGACATTCTATGGGAGACAAAGTGGTCTCTAAAAATGGCAGCTAAGCCTCCTCCTTTTTTTTTTTCCCGTATTTCAGATTCAAATTTGAAATTTGGTGGTGATGCTTCTATTAAAACTGCATTTTCTGTATTTTGGTCAAGCCATGTTTCAGCCATGAACATAAGATCTAGATCAGTGTTTTTTAACCACTGTGCCGCGGCACACTAGTGTGCCGTATGATATTGTCTGGTGTGCCGTGAGAAATTCGTCTACTTTGTCTAAAAATAACTGCATTCGCTGTTGACGAGCGGTGACTTGTTTTGAACTGTGGAGTAACCATGTAATACTTTTTCAAATCAGTAGATGGCAGCAGATAGCTAAGTACTTTGAAACTGAAAAATTGGATGGACCACTGGCTGTAACAGGTCAGCATTGTGGCGAGAAAGGTAAAATTGGATGCGACCAACAAATGTGGGAGGGAGCGAGACAAGAGCTTTGTGGCGAGTGAGAAGTGAAAGTGATAGAGACGTTTTTGAAAATGAATTATGCCGTTTCTGAACAGGATTAACATCCTCCGCTCTGCCTCGGGGCAGCTGTGGCCGCGTTGTAGTGGTTTAACTATGAAATGTACAATTTTTGTACAACAGCTCTCGCGAACGCACTTCTGAACTGGGTACCGAGCGCAGACCATAGTCGAGTGGACAGAACCACAGACATGCGGACCGGACAGAACCATGGACTCGCGTTCAGGACCTCCCGTGTCCCTCATCCAAAACTCCTGAATTTAAAGCTCGGATACCTAAATTTTTCCCATGCACTAACAATGCATGTTCTTTGTGTGAGTTATTATTTGACTATTTGGGTAGAGAGTGGATTTTCTTAGTTTTTTTCCACACAGTTAGTGCCACTTTATTCCCAAACTCTTGTTAATTGTATCGAGAAATATTAAATAAAGCTTAATGTCAAGGCCTGGACTTAAGCATTTTGATGAGAATAACTGTATATTGTGAATATAGGCTACAGAGTATACTGTATACATTATAAGATAAGATAAACTTTATATATCACACAGAGTATGTACAGTATATATTTTTTTACATTAGTACTGTATACATTTTTACATTTTCTCCTGGAGGTGTGCCGCAAGATTTTTTCAGTGAAAAAAGTGTGCCTTGGCTCAAAAAAGGTTGAAAAACACTGATCTAGATTATAAGAACAAATAAAATTATTGATTGAAAAAGACTTGTTAAAAAGAGATCTGACATTTAGCATAGCAAGTTTCAAAGTTTCAGGATCAGCGGTTGTGGTCGGCTGATTCTTACACGGAACAAGAATTAGATTTTCCAGATTAGACTGATTAACTCCAGATGTCTTTCTGTAATGCATTCTTTGTGTTATCACTAAGGGAATGGCACAGGTGGCTTTATGACAGGGCCCCAGCCGGGTCTCTCCTCTAACTAGACTGACAGTGGCTGCGAAGCCACTGGCTTACACAGTGGTCATGAACTATTACTTGAGCCACAGTTGCCCTTTATGTGCTGTGAGCCCATAGACTGTATATATTAACGGACAGAGTCACGCCTATCTCCGCCGTTCTAACTAATGGGCCAACAAATTTGGAGCAATCCAAAATGGCCGCGAGTGGTCCCGCCCACAAGAAAATGGTGAAAAAACGCATCTGCGCATGCGTCAGCCGGCGCAGCTCCATTCATTTGAACAAGAGACTTCATAAATTCACAGCAAGTAAACTTTTTTTTAAAATGTCCCATCCTCATCCCTGTAACAAACAACAGTTTTGATACTATGGCCATCTCCCTCACTCTGAGGAGTGACATGTTTGTTACTCGCTTACTTTATCTTAAAGTAGTACTAGAATTTAATATGCTGCTATCTAGAATATATAACTACAATATGTGTTTGTAATATTTCGGGTGTTCATTTTGAACACCCGAAATGAATTATGTTAAAAAACTGCTTTGAAGTGGCACCTTTTCACTTCCGCATATAAACGCCAGGGGGCGCCAAAATGGCAGCAATGACGTAGGTGAATGATCTCTCACAGCAGCGGACAGCAGTCTTTGCTGGAATCTGTAGGAGCAGCGATCGGATGTTTCACTGTCATCTGAACAAGGTATAAACATATTTTCATCAGTTTTGTACATAATAGTGTGCAACTCTTTTAACCTTTTAGCCTTATACGTGAGATTCAAGCTAATTAGTGTTGGGCAAGTTAGCTAACTCTACTTGATATCATAAATTGTTTTTACATTATGCCAGTCTCACTGTGGTTGCCTTAGATTTATTTACCACAATGTACATTGTAATATCCATAAATGCTAATCAAAATAACTTAAATTAAATAAATATTTTACTTTTATGAGCAAAAAGCTGCTGAAGTTGAAAACATAGACACAAGAGCTAACATGATACATGTGATGCAATCATTGATAAAAATGCTAATTAACCGTTACTGGTGTTAGCATTTATGGATATTACAATGTACATTGTGGTAAATAAATCTAAGGTAACCAAAGTGAGACTGGCATAATGTTAAAACAAATATTAGCCTTGTAAGCATGTTTTATGATATCAAGTAGAGTTAGCTAACTTGCCCAAAAACTAATTAGCTTGAGTCTCACAAATAAGGCTAAAAGGTTAAAAGAGTTGCACACTATTATGTACAAAACCTCCTACAGTTTCCATCTAAGAGTGCTGCTGCTTGTTAAAAGGTGCAACTTCAAAGCCGTTTTTTTAACATAATTCATCTGAACATGTCAAAATGAACACCCGAAATATTATAAACACATATTGTAGTTATATATTCTGGATAGCAGCATATTAAATTCTAGTACTACTTTAAGTGTTGGAACTGCATACATCCTCTACTGTATGTGCTTCCGCATACTGTACAAATAACTGTTAAAAAAAAATGGCCCAGGCCGTCAAGGAGGCACATGTGCCCAAACTGTTTTTTGGGACCAGTCCAGCCCTGGTCAGAGGTGACACATGATGATGTTCGACATGTCTCTTATCAACTGCTGAAACATACCAGATAATTAAGCAGTACCAGTACTACGTCTTTACATCCATTGGCTCATTAAAAGAACCTTTAAAGCCTTAAATATTTAAACGTACTCTACATGATCCATCAGTTTAAATAAATACACAGTATTGTTGTACTTTTAAAATTAAGTTCAACAACTACTTTCTGTACTTTTTCATGTTTAATGTCACACTAAGCCTTTGGCTTCAGCTTCAGCTCAACCCCTATTCTCTCATTGTCTTCGCAGCAGACTCTTTAATTTTTCACACCATGTTTGCGTGCCATTAAAGCATTCATGCTTTAACTCCACTTGCCCTATTTTACACCCCGCGGCTACGACCGGCGGCACTTATATTTACGTCTGACTCGGCGAGACGACACAGTGACTACACAAGCAGCAATATTTCAAATCATAGCCTTCCCTCTCCGGATTGCTGCCTTTTCATCCCTTGAGTTTTTGAAATTGCGAGCCGGGGTTTCAACTCAGAATGATGAGTTTGTGTTTATTTGTGCATTTTTGAGTATCAAGGTGCCCTGTGTCAATCCAGACGTTGGTGGGTACCCTCTGGCAAGCTTTGAGCCAATCTACAGCTGTCAGTGTGGGAGGGATGGGGCTGGTGATTGACATGCTTGTGTGGATAAGGCCCAGGCTGGCCTCATGTGTGAGTCCATGTTGAGGTGATGGTTTACCTGCAGGACTTGGCAGAGCAGAGCATAGGAAATGAATATTGTGATCTTGTGTGAAGCTATAGCCAACGACAGGTGGTCGGTTGCTCCTGAAGGATATGGAGTTATGTTTGGTTGTGTGTAAAAAGCTATGGGTGGAAACTTGAGACATCCTTCTTCCTCTCACTCACAACCACTCATACTTCTATGAGGGCTCCTTCTCAGCTGAGGGAGAACCCATCATTAGAGCATTCAAGGCTGTTGCCTTTATGCACAAGACACATGCCCACAAGTCACTCATAGTTTCATAGTTCAGAAATACATATGCTGTTGTTAGGCCCGAAATGCTCACGTTTGCATTGTATCAGTAATGTTGACTAAACATAGTTGACGCATAAATAACCTTTTCCTGAGGCTGAAGTGTTCCTAAACACAAATTTGGTGCCAGAACTGGTGCATTGTATTTACAAAGTAGTTTTCAGATGAATAAACATGAAACTTAACTTGTGTGTTCATTCCTTCAGTGTTATACACACTTGAGTTTATGAGACACTGCTTGTGACTCCTTCACAAGTACAGTATATACAGTAGAAGGAATATGAAGAAGGATGTGTGTTTGGAACGCACTTACAGATCAGGAATGGGTGTGGTGGTGCACTGCTTTACAAACATGTGATCCTTGAGTGTTGTTGTGTGGGTTACAAGAAGAAGAGTAGCAGTTTAAATAAGAACCTTTTTTGGGATTAAAGTATACTCTATTAAAGGTGGTTGGTTATCTGGAAATTTCATTTCACCCATGTCTTCATTTCGTAAGGGCCTTCATCCCAGCTAATCCCTTTAATGTGGAATATACTATGATTTCCACGGGCATTGGATGGATATCTGCATCAAAGGATGACGGTGCAGTGGTTAGCGCTTGTGCTTCACAGCAAGGGAGTTCTGGGTTTGTTTCCACCTCCAGGCCACACCGTATGGAGATTGCATGCTCTCCATGTGTCTGGTCTGGTTTCCTCTGGGTGCTCTGGTTTCCCCTACTACTAAAAACATTTGCAAGAGGTCTGACATGCATCTCTAGTCCCATGCGTGGAGTGACAGATAAATGCCCACAACAATTCAGCGTTGGTCTTTGAGGGTCCAAAAAAGCACTTCATAACTGCATTTACAGCTAGCTAATAAACATAGCTACTACTTATTTTGTATATTTTATGTGCTCCCTGTGTACTCTTACAGTAGGTCCCACTTCGTTTTGTCGCCTTTCACACGTGAATCACACGAGACTCACGTGTGATTCACGCGTCTTTTATTTATTTTTTCCCCAGTGATGCTGCAATGACCCAAACAACCACCAGGTGGCACTTGTGAGCAGGGTTAGGAAAATTGGCTTCTCATCGGTCTTTCTTCTCTGTTCACCGGACAGCTCTCTGTGGCTTTATAGCTCAATGATAAGGAGGTGGACTCTGGTGTGAGAGGACTCGGGTTCAAGTCCAGTCTATGACACTTTTGATTTTGTTGACGTTTAAATTTTTTCTAAAACATACTTAGTAATTAGGCCAACACATTTAAAATAGTTGCTAGACTGTAGTAAACTGTTGTAAACTTCACAATCTGCGCCAACCAAACTGCAGGAAAAAAATTCAACTTTATTCAGTAACGGAGTAATCTGATTCATATACTCTCCCCGCTAATAAAAACTGAGGATTGGCCGGGGCTCGAACCCCAATCGTCCAAGCGAAACAGCTGATATGGTCCTGTCCTCGATAAGTTACAGATTTGCGGGGATGACTTCAACAGAGGTAAGACATGTTACTGTTTTGTATGATATTTAGACCAAATCAAATCTATATTTTCCAAGATGTGATACTTCAGCAAATGTAAAGCAAAGTGAATTATCAAAAGCCTGAAGCCACATTATATTCACACAAATGAACAACATTTAAAAGGGGAACAAAAAAGTGTCTATTATGTATATATAAACGTAAGCCTAACTGTAATAAAACAATTCCACAGATAGAAATGCTTCCATGACAAGCCAAAATCATCTTTTCATTGGGCCTTATAAGGTTAGCGTAGCATGAGACTTTTTGTGGTATATTTACTACTCATAAACATAAATCAGTGAAGTCACTGTTATTTTGCAGCCAAGACAAGCTAACATTAGCAACATTATTATTCCCATAGAAAATACAGCATAATTACCACTGTTACTGTTTTGTTTTTATTATTGTTATTACTGACACTAGTCTGCTACTAATACTACACAAGTTGTCTGTAGGTATAAAACTATATCAACTCTTCTGATAAATTCTAAATATTTTTCGATGAAGTTTGTACAAAACACACATTCCAGAACAGTGACATCTAAATCTTTTTGCTTTTCCTTCCAGGACTCCAGCACAGTTGAATTTGTAGTTTCTGAGAGCAGTGACTTTGAATGGGGGAGAGGAGGAGGCAGACGAGCAGCAAGAAGATGAGGAAGAGGAGCAGCCAGAGGAGGAAAAGGAGCAGCCAGAGGAGGAAAAGGAGCAGCCAGAGGAGAGGCCAGGCAGGAATGAGAAGAGCAGGACATGTGGGTTATAAAGACGGTTAAGAACCACGTGGAATGGGCTCTTTGTGCTGTTTATCCTCCAGAGGCGCACATGGTGAAGTGCACCTCTCCACACACCCTAAATGTATACAATACGTTGTATATCAAAAGTTATACCATGTCACCACATAAAGAGAAAATTACATTATCTAGTGACGTTATAAATATCCAATGTTCATACAGACCATAAACTCCTCTCTGGTGCTTGTGTGCTGACAAGCATACCAGAAATGGTTAAAGATGTCTTCAATCCACACAAGTAAAGCCTTTTGACCAGAAACGATTCAGCCTGATTGAAGACACCACAATTATATTTAAAAAAGTCTTACCAGACCTGTGTTAAATACAATTAAACACTTACGATGTCCATGGTGTCTAGCTCCATCGTTGTGTACGTACAGCACATAGCAGAGTGACCTTTTTGGAAAAATATATAGATTGTGGGGGAAATAATGACAAACATTTCAATAACAACACACCGATATTAATAAAATACCACAGAGATTTGTGCATTACCTGGTAAGTAGATCCTCCCGTCAGCTAAAACATAAACACAAAAGGCATGTAAGCATACGTATACACGGGCTTAGAAATGAATATGCTTACTTACCAAGGGCAACAACGTTGTCTTTGGACTCTAATCTGTTGATGATAGCAGTCCTTTTCTCCTCCCAAAACTGCTTTATTGTTTTTAGACAGTAGGTTCCCTGGACTGCATGAGATGTTGAGGAGGCCACATGCAGATATTCATGAATTCTTCCCTGTAGGACAAAATACTTTTTAGTTGACGGTGGATGAGTGGTAACCTGTAAGCAGAAGTTGCATTTGGCAAACTTACCTATCAGATTTGCCTGCAGTCACTGAACTGGGGGGATGGGGCCCCATCAACACCTCTGCTGATGCCATGGGGTGTGGACGTGAGTGGTCCCTTTGATAGACGGTGCCTCTCGTAACTACAACAAGAGAGCCATTGTTACTGCTAGCGATGGCAATATCAAGTATTGCAGTGAGACAATTACAATAACACGCGTATGTTTCGAAGACTCTACACGCTCAACAACTAACTAGTTACTATTGCGATTGCAATGTACATACATTTAAAAGGGAAAATTTTTGTAAGGTTCTAGAAAAAGCCCCGTTTGTAAACAAACCGCAGTTCACTGGGCTTTGCCAGCTAATGCTAGCTAGTGTGTTAGTTTGACGCAGAGATCTTGCTAGAAATGCGTATTACAGATAGTATTTAGAAAATGACCCATCATTCTCTCACTCTGAGCACTTTCCACAAATAAAAACTTAGATGTAGACAAAAAAAGTATTTCGCTACGTAGCCTTTCAATGCACGGACACCGCTGCTTTGAAAGCATAAACACATGTGTTTAGAGATAATGTCTTACCTTTCAAGCAGAAATGATGCCAACTGTGGGTCTTTTCCAATGCCCAGAGGTTCTCTCAGAGTTTTCAACCTCTCAAAAGCAACTCCAATGTTTACCCTCGTTTGTTGCCTACTGCGGTCAGACTCGAGTTTCCCCCTTTTGGTCACACTTCGCGTGTCTATGGTCCTGTCTGGGTTCTGTCTGCGTATATGTAAATGTAAATGTAAATGTCTGTCTGTGGTTCTGTCTGTGGTTCTGTTCGCGTGTCTATGGTCCGCGCTCGGAGCCCAGACTGCAGTGCGTTCACTGAGCTGTCAGAGCGGGGGTCACAGCAGCTGCTCCCGGGGCCAGAGCGGAGGATGTAACGTAACGTTCGGTTTATCAAAACATATCACAATATTTAACGTATAACACTAGTGAATTTCACCTAGATTTTTTCAGACATTAAAGACAAGATGTTATATAATAATTGTTTAATGAAAAAACAATTTTGCCAAAAAAATGACAATCGACCTATTTTTACTGTTTACTCGGAACGTGCCAGCGTGACATCCGACGGGTTTTCCCAGATCGCATCACATATATACGTTAATGCAATTTAATTATAAAGATTAACATTAGTACAAAATATGTATATGTTGTCTGTTATGCTCTTACTTTGAAAAAGCATTCAAAAGCAACACATATACATTCACATGCATGGCTTGAACACACAGCCAATTTTACACATTTCCTTTTGACAAGGAAAGAAGATAACAATCTGATAACGTTACGTAATTGCACACAAGCAACCAAAAGATGTGCAACCAAAATTGCCTCAGACAAGAATCGAACCTGGGTTCTCCAGGTCCCAGTATTTAATGCTAACCATTCGGCTAACATACGATCTCTGGGCTAGACAGGTTTGCACGCAGTATGATACCTGAGCGTCTAAGTCGCTGGCAGAGCTAAAGCGGACTTAACCTGCCACCTTGTGGCGATAAGATGTAATATTTTTCATGCAGCTGCGTGATTCCCGAAAAGCGTGAATGAAGACGACAAAACTAAATGGGACCTACTGTACTACTGTCCTGTATGTGCGCTGCAACATTGAAATGTCCCCACTGTGGGACAAATAAAGGATCTCTTATCTTATCTTTTATAATTACATTGTATTATTAATAGTAAAGTGCTTTGTGACTCTGGGTTTGTGGAAGGCGCTGTTAAAAGTATGTTTTCTTACTTTCAAAAATAGTACTTTCTGTGTCTCCCAGTGACTGCCTAGTTTCAATCCAAGTGCTCCTGTTTTCCTGACTTTGAGGCTGTGCAGGGCAGGGCCTGGTTTGTTCCGTCTATGCTTCAGACTTCATATAAGACACACACAGCTGCCACCTGCAGAAGTTCTGAGAAGAACAAACTGGAGTACCAGTCGATTACAATGGACTTTGTCGACTGGTGTGAGCGCAACCACTTGTGCTTGAACACCAGTAAGACCAAGGAGATGGTAATCGACTTCAGGAGAAAACCACTTTCCCAGACATCACTGAACATCCAGGGCTTGGACATTTACAGTGCCTTGCGAAAGTATTCGGCCCCCTTGAACCTTTCAACATTTCGCCACATTTCAGGCTTCAAACATAAAGATATAAAATTTAATTTTTTTGTCATGAATCAACAACAAGTAGGACACAATCGTGAAGTGGAACGAAATTAATTGGATAATTTAAACTTTTTTAACAAATAAAAAACTGAAAAGTGGGGCGTGCAATATTATTCGGCCCCTTTACTTTCAGTGCAGCAAACTCACTCCAGAAGTTCAGTGAGGATCTTTGAATGATCCAATGTTGTCCTAAATGACTGATGATGATAAATAGAATGCACCTGTGTGTAATCAAGTCTCCGTATAAATGCACCTGCGCTTTGATAGTCTCAGGGTTCTGTTTAAAGCGCAGAGAGAACCATGAAGACAAAGGAACACACCAGGCAGGTCCGAGATACTGTTGTGGAGAAGTTTAAAGCCGGATTTGGATACAAAAAGATTTCCCAAACTTTAAACATCTCAAGGAGCACTGTGCAAGCAATTATATTGAAATGGAAGGGGTATCAGACCACTGCAAATCTACCAAGACCCGGCCGTCCCTCCAAACTTTCATCTCAAACAAGGAGAAGACTGATCAGAGATGCAGCCAAGAGGCCCATGATCACTCTGGATGAACTGCAGATAACTACAGCTGAGGTGGGAGAGTCTGTCCATAGGACAACAATCAGTCGTGCACTGCACAAATCTGGCCTTTATGGAAGTGTGGCAAGAAGAAAGCCATTTCTCAAAGATATCCATAAAAGTCTTGTTTAAAGTTTGCCACAAGCCACCTGGGAGACACACCAAACATGTGGAAGAAGGTGCTCTGGTCTGATCGAACTTTTTGGCCACAATGCAAAACGATATGTTTGGCGTAAAAGCAACACAGCTCATCACCCTGAACACACCATCCCCACTGTCAAACATGGTGGTGGCAGCATCATGGTTTGGGCCTGCTTTTCTTCAGCAGGGACAGGGAAGATGGCTAAAATTGATGGGAAGATGGATGGAGCCAAATACAGGACCATTCTGCAAGAAAACCTGTTGGAGTCTGCAAAAGACCTAAGGCTGGGACGGAGATTTATCTTCCAACAGGACAATGATCCAAAACATAAAGCCAAATCTACAATGGAATGGTTCACAAATAGACGTATTCAGGTGTTAGAATGGCCAAGTCAAAGTCCAGACATGAATCCAATCGAGAATCTGTGGAAAGAGCTGAAGACTGCTGTTCACAAACGCTCTCCATCCAACCTCACTGAGCTCGAGCTGTTTTGCAAGGAAAAATGGGAAAGAATTCCAGTCTCTCAATGTGCAAAACTGATCGAGACATACCCCAAGCGACTTGCAGCTGTAATTGCAGCAAAAGGTAGTGCTACAAAGTATTAGCGCAAGGGGGCCGAATAATATTGCACGCCCCACTTTTCAGTTTTTTATTTGTTAAAAAAGTTTAAATTATCCAATAAATGTTGTTCCACTTCACGATTGTGTCCCACTTGTTGTTGATTCTTGACAACATTTTTTTTTTTTATATCTTTATGTTTGAAGCCTGAAATGTGGCGAAATGTTGAAAGGTTCAAGGGGGCCGAATACTTTCGCAAGGCACTGTATATGTCCGGGTGTTCACATTAATAATAAACTGGACTGGTCCCATAACACCAACGCCCTGTACAAGAAGGGCCAAAGTCGCCTCTTCCTTCTGAGGAGGCTGAGGTCCTTTGGAGTGAGCAAGCCTCTGCTCAGGACTTGTATGACTCTGTGGTAGCTTCTGCCGTACACTACGCTGCTGTGTTCTGGGCCCCGGGCAGCACAGAGAGGGACAGGAGTAGACTGATAAAGCTGGTCAGGAGGACCAGCTCCGCTCTGGGCTTCTCCCCGGACTCTGTGGAGGAGGTGAGGGACAGGAGGGTGCCGGTCAAAGTCACCTCCATCATGAACAACACCTCCTACTCGCTGCACAGGACTGTAGAGGAGCTGAGGAGCTCTCTCAGTGGAAGACTGAGGCACCCTCAGTGCAAGAAGGAGCGTTACCGCAGGGCCACTAATGTAATAAGTCACTAATGACCTCCACTAGGAAAGCGAAATCAGCACTCCTATGGCCTTTTTATTGTCCATAATATATCCTGCACAGACTATATTTTTAACCTTTAACATGTTTGCACACTTCATGTCTTTTTGCACAACCTGAGTGAGACTATCTATGCCAAATGTGACATGTACAATTCATCAATAATAATCAATAATGTTTATCTTATCTTATCTTACTGAGATGGGAGACCTCTGGAAACACCAGGTGCTACGGTGGGCGACTGTAAAGTGACAAACTGTCATTGTGTTCTTAGGCAAGAGACTTCATCCACATTGCCTAGAATGAAACTGGTGTGTTTGTGTGAATGGCTGGTGGTGGACGGAGGGGCCAATGGCAGTGTGCCCCGTGGGGGAGCTGTGGCTACGGTAGTAGTTTATCACCACCGAGTGTGAAGTGAAACAATAATGACATGTGAGTGTCCTGAAAAGCGCTATAAAAAACCGATGCATTATAATTAATAACAATAATATTATTATTATTCATAATAATATGGACCCCGCTCCCATCATTGTCTGTGGAGAGAGAGGCCAGATGGCCACAGTAGTAAGCGCTTTGTGACTCTATATGGTAATATTAAATGCTATTTATATGTTGTTTGAATGGTTGTGAAAATACTATGTTAAATTGTAAGTCGTTGAAAATGCAAAGGCGAGAGGTTCAAATGAGAATAGTTAGTGGGATAAAATCTGATTTTCCAGGTATACATTACACCTCTGATTTGCTGTATCCTAAAATCACCTCACGTATTCCAGAATTCTATATTGAATAAAATATTCAAGCCCAAGAACAACGTTGTTTAAACCACAAGTCGACATGTGCACATCATAAATTGACAAACCGCAAGCCATCTGCCTGTGTAGCATTATGTACAGGCCCTCACTCACATGGGACCACACAAGTTGGAAACATTATTCAATATTGCATGAGGCCGCTTCGCAATTCCACCGGGGAGAAGCCGCAGATACGATTAAAACACGCCGTTTCTTTCATATCCATCATTAAAAATGGCGCATTTCCGTATATGGTCGTCAGCCCTGCTCTAATTGGCCTCCCTGTTCCTGTTTGCGTATCATCCCTGGGTTTAATATGTCTTTTCTGGCCTCACCTTGGGCCCTCCGCATGAGAGTACTTTGACTTTAATTGTCAGTGAGATATGGACTGGCGTGGGGTGAGTAGCAGTAATGTGCCCGCGGGCCGATCAAATAAAACGTCCATTCAGATTTAGCACTTTGCGAGCTTGTTGTTTGCGCTCTGTCCCTCTTGATTACTCCATCTTTGGAAAATAGAACGTTTTAACAATGATTATTAAGCAGTGTTTGAGTGTGACAATTGCTATTAATAAGCTGTCTTTTATTGCTATTAATAAGCAGTCTTTTATTGCATGGTGAGTTGAAGCGGAGGGGTATATGGCTTTTTGAGCAACAGAAGTGGCTTGTTCAAACTGATGCGCTATGAGGATCTAGTTGTGGCTTATTAGACAACAAACAGAAAATATTTGTTAACATGTTTTCAATTCATAAAAATAAGAAAATGGTCCAAACCAAGCGGCTACTCCACTTTGTGACCTGTCTAGGTCCACCCAGAGACCACTCCATCTCTGCTGCTTTGACCTAAATGGCTGTTGCTTATTATTACTATTGTTACCTTTCGATTTCGTTTTAGTCTTAGTCTTTTGAATGAAATTCATTTTAGTTTTATTCACAATTTCAGTCATCTGATTTAATTTAGTTTTAGTCCAATTTTAGTGGACAAAAATATGAAGCAATTTGGCCACTGGATTGGTTGTTTTCTCATTTGCTCTTATCTATACGTTCTTCTGATTTGATTTTGTCATGGTCCATTTTTCGTCTCGTCTTTTATTTGTGGACGAAAATGTCCATCAATTTAGTCATCGTCTATGTCTCAATTAATTATTTCTATTTTAGTTTTTGTTTCGTTTTTGTCCCCAAAAATATATTCGTGACAAAAAAATATGACAATAATATATCGTTAACGAAATTAACACTGCATGGAAGACCAAAGTTATAAAAGAACCATGGAGGACCACGGTTATATAAAAGAACCATGGAGGACCACAGTTATATAAAAGAACCATGGAGGACCACAGTTATATAAAAGAACCATGGAGGACCACAGTTATAAATAAGAACCATGGAGGACCACAGTTATATAAAAGAACAACCCGAACAACAATATTTTTGAAAAATAATTATGCAAAAGTCCGGCAGCAAAGTGTCAACACCCGAGAGACAGTGTTAACACAACAGGAGGCACATTGTGTAGTTTGTACAAAACAGACTCACATGTGAACGATCTTGTAACTTTCTTCACTCACCGACAGTTATGAGAACGAGGCAGAATCTGCAACACAGTCTCACGATGTTCTGATCTGCTCCGAGCGCAGTCCATCTATGTCACAAGTTTCAACTAAACTTATTCAGGGACAAAGCCTCAAATAAATCAGACAGAATCACCAGAATACTTCATCAGCAGCGTGAGTGAATGTTCTGTTTTCTTGATGATGCAGATGTGGCGCTGTGGCTAATGCTAATAATAACATGGGATTTTAGCCATGTCCTGCCGCGGCTTAGTATATGTCCTGCCTCTCTGATCATCGTAGTTTTAAGCTCCCATAGACGTTATTCCTCCATGCGTCTCTTCTCTTCACACAGCGTTTGTAAAACTATATTCAGTGCCTTGCGAAAGTATTGAACCTTTCAACATTTCGCCACATTTCAGGCTTCAAACATAAAGATATACAAATTAAATTTTTGTTCAAGAATCAACAACAAGTGGGACACAATCGTGAAGTGGAACAAAATTTATTGGATAATTTAAACTGTAACAAATAAAAAACTGAAAAGTGGGGCGTGCAATATTATTCGGCCCCCTTGCGCTAATACTTTGTAGCGCCACCTTTTGCTGCAATTACAGCTGCAAGTCGCTTGGGGTATGTCTCTATCAGTTTTGCACATCGAGAGACTTGAGATGTTTTGCAAGGAAGAATGGGAAAGAATTCGAGCTCAGTGAGGTTGGATGGAGAGCGTTTGTGAACAGCAGTCTTCAGCTCTTTCCACAGATTCTCGATTGGATTCAGGTCTGGACTTTGACTTGGCCATTCTAACACCTGGATACGTCTATTTGTGAACCATTCCATTGTAGATTTGGCTTTATGTTTTGGATCATTGTCCTGTTGGAAGATAAATCTCTGTCCCAGTCTCAGGTCTTTTGCAGACTCCAACAGGTTTTCTTCCAGAATAGTCCTGTATTTGGCTCCATCTATCTTCCCATCAATTTTAGCCATCTTCCCTGTCCCTGCTGAAGAAAAGCAGGCCCAAACCATGATGCTGCCACCACCATGTTTGACAGTGGGGATGGTGTGTTCAGGGTGATGAGCTGTGTTGCTTTTACGCCAAACATATCGTTTTGCATTGTGGCCAAAAAGTTCGATTTTGGTTTCATCTGACCAGAGCACCTTCTTCCACGTGTTTGGTGTCTCCCAGGTGGCTTGTGGCAAACGTTAAACAAGACTTTTTATGGATATTTTTGAGAAATGGCTTTCTTCTTGCCACTCTTCCATAAAGGCCAGATTTGTGCAGTGCACGACTGATAGTTGTCCTATGGACAGACTCTCCCACCTCAGCTGTAGTTATTTGCAGTTCATCCAGAGTGATCATGGGCCTCTTGAGTCTTCTCCTTGTTTGAGATGAAAGTTTGGAGGCACGGCCGGGTCTTGGTAGATTTGCAGTGGTCCTTTTATGTCAATATAATTGCTTGCACAGTGCTCCTTGAGATGTTTAAAGCTTGGGAAATCTTTTAGTATCCAAATCCGGCTTTAAACTTCTCCACAACAGTATCTTGGACCTGCCTGGAGTGTTCCTTTGTCTTCATGGTTCTCTCTGCGCTTTAAACAGAACCCTGAGACGATCAAAGAGCAGGTGCATTTATACGGAGACTTGATTACACACAGGTGCATTCTATTTATCATCATCATCAGTCATTTAGGACAACATTGGATCATTCAAAGATCCTCACTGAACTTCTGGAGTGAGTTTGCTGAAAGTAAAGGGGCCAAATAATATTGCACGCCCCACTTTTCAGTTTTTTATTTGTTAAAAAAGTTTAAATTATCCAATACATTTCGTTCCACTTCACGATTGTGTATGTCGTATATATCTTTATGTTTGAAGCCTGAAATGTGGCAAAATGTTGAAAGGTTCAAGGGGGGCGAATACTTTCACTGGATCCTTAGTAGAACTCAGTAGAGCGGGCTTTTTGTAGCGGGTTGCGCTTCACAGAGGTCTTGTTTACATGTCGCCTCCACACGACTGTTAAGTGCCCAAGACGTTTGGAGAGATGCGGTCATTCATCAAACTAAAGGATTCTTTCCTTGAGAGTCTGGTGAATGACTGAGAGTTGAGGAGCACTGGCAAAGACGACATATTGTCTTTTGTAGGCTTCCGTAGTACCCTGGACTTTAATATAAGATCTCAACACTAGACGGCAGAAAAAACACCACAGAGCCCCTGGTAACACTTTATAATAATGGTACATGAGTTAAAGCATGACTTTCATTAACTCACGCATGAATTAATGAAAATCATGTATGAACTCATGCACCATTATTATAAAGTGTTACCTAATTGTATCCTTTGGAAATATAATGTATTGAATTTAAAAATGGGATAGATTTGATGTTCCCCTGTATCGGTGACACCCAACCCTAAAAGAGAGAAACTTGATGCAGACTATTTTGTGGTGGATTTTTTCCTCTGTTTTTGTCTGTCACCTGTGGCTTGTGGTGCAGTGGAGGAGTGTGGATTATGCAGTAAACACAACATTATCGTAAATTATGCAGAATTGACTTAATGGTCGGCTGCAATGTTGTTTATAAATGCGCGCATAACACAGGCTGTCGTTGCTTAATTCTATGGAGGTCAACACTTCTTCTGGCTAAGATTTTTTTGTACCACGTTTTCTGGTTAACTTCATGTAAACCAAACATATGATTCACAGGATATTCCCCATGTCATGACCATAGACTGTAATATTAACGGACATAGTCAATTATTATTTCAAGATAACTAGCTCAAACTTGCAGATTTTTGTCATATTCTTCTTATATTTGACAGAGCTGTGAGGCGAGCCTCTCTTGGGAGGCGTAAGTGCTTACAGCTCACAGTGGGAGAAGCATGTGCGGTGCCACCGAACTGTTTTCTCTTTTTATCGCGACTTACAAAGTTCAAACATCTTCAGGGGTGATTGGTGAGGCATAGTCAGTGCCTCACCAATCACCGCGCGTTACTGACCTCTCGCAAGACCAGGTGCCACAGTGGAGGGCCTGCAGCTGTAAAGTGCCAAAATTGTTGTTGTGTCCTTAGGCAAGACACTTGCCTAGAATAAGTCTTGTGTGAGCGTGAATGTTGGCAGTGGTCGTATCACTTTTAAGTTATAGCCATATCAAATTAAGATGTCAAAATCGAGCGTTTTAGAAAGAAACCTCTGGCACTAAAAAAAAAAAGTTTTGTATTGACAGTGAATTTAAAATGATCTGCTCAAAAAGGGTTGAAACTTTGTTTTTATGGGACTAAAATATATATGGCTTTTTGCTCAACTATTTGATATAGAGAAAGTTTTAAGCCTTTCCAATATGCTTCTAATGTCATTTATATGCTTTATCAAATTAATTGTATTTTTTTTTTTTCTAGGAGAATAGGATATTACATAGAAATAGCATATTTTTATAATTTCCCCTCCCCCCAAAACTTAAGCACATGCCTTCATTTCTCACCATATAAACTTTGAAGAACACCAGGAGCATATTCTCTCTCACTCTAGTTTGCGTCATTATTTAATTAAAAGTTTGTTTAAGAATCCAAAGCTTTCCACTAATAGATTAGACAGCCAATGTAAAATTCAGTTGGTATCGGTAATGGCCGCCGTGTCTTCAGGCCAAACTATGCGCATTAATGCAAAAAGATAAACCACATTTTGCATGTAAGTGGCTGCACAGCAGACATGGAAAGGTAAGACTATATATATGAAATGTTTCCTTGACAACCGTGTCCATGCATAATAAAGTGCTTTTAGGGAGTTCAGTCATTTATATTCTATAATTTGATTATTTATTTTTTTACACAAAACCCTTAATTGGCATTTTATCTCATGTCTGCAGCATATTCCCCAAGGCTCAGGGCTGGTGGAGTGTTTGTACTGCTGTTGTGTCCTGGGGCAAGACATTTAACCACCTTGTTTCTATGTAAATGTATATGCAATTCTATCGATATCAAAATTCAAGTTGGGAAAGTGCTGGGTTGTAGTGTCCCATTAACCCACCCCAAAACTTCAGAATGTGCCAACCTGACCTCACAGGTCTTGCATCTGTGCAATAATGTGGAATGATGTCAGGGACCACACATGTCCACGTTAAGTCACTTTTAGCCCAGAACCTCTTTCTACTAACATGCAGGAGTGTATCACATGCTTCTAACACGTACACTTGATCAGATTCAGATTCATTTATTTGCCATTTGCAGTAAAACCACATTGGAAAAACTGTGCAAGACTACCCCAGTGTGCACCAGACGGCACACACCAGAGCTCTTGCCACGGCACCGTCTTTATGGCGCCATGCAAGCATCATATCCTCATGCTGTATCACATCCTCATAAAATATCAAAACATTTTGAGTTTAAGCGTAATGTGGTTGTTCTTCCCAGTGATGGGCTAGCCACTCAATTTGTGTAGTGAGCTAAGCTACAAGCTACTCTACAATAAATTCAGCTTCACTACTCAGAAGTAGCCTGGCCTTAGCCATCCATACACTCCGGTCAATAATCATTTCCCTGCATGTGTCTGGGTCTGGTCCCTGTGTTTGCGATTAGACCAGTTGAATTCCATCCGACCAATCAGCGAGCGCTGGAGGGGGCTGTTGTAGTTAGATGTGGGTGACGTCAAGAGTTTGCCCCGAACGGGCTGGTTGTAGTTTGGCAATGGCGAAGAATGAGATGGTAAAGTATTCCGGTCTGTTTCTATCAAGAAATTGAAGCCGGAGCAAGAGGAATGTTTAGCAAAAGTCATAACTGGCAAAGATTGTGACGCTACTCCCCACGGGCTCTGTTAGCGGCAAAGGAGATGGCTAGGCTAAATGCTAACGACTCACTCGGGCGCATTACATACATGAGGGTAAACTCAGATCAAATGTTTTCAATCTGCAAATGGAGTTAACCCCTCTCAACTGTTAACGGAGCTCAATGGGCTATATCAGAGGTGTCCAAACCGGTCCAGAAAGGGCCGCCGTGGCTGCAGGTTTTCTATCAGACCCAGCAGGAGCAGAGCAGACTCCATCCATTTAATCAAATCTTCAGGTTAAGACTGATCTCACTTGGGGAAACACACATATATATACACTGTATATATATACAAGTTTAAAAATGAACTGTGCTAAGAACTATGTCTGACCTGTTTAAGATAACAATCGTCTCCACTAAAGTGACGTACTTTTGGAGTTATGGCCACGGTATAAGATTCCCTGGGCTCGCTGCCATCCTGTTGCTTCCCACCAGCAGCGCGTGTGTGTGTGGGTGAGTGCGTGCGTGCATGTGTGTGTGCGCTGTCAACGAGGCATGTGCATTAGCATTCTGTCTTCCTAATTTGTTTGTTTTGGCTGCGTGAAAATGCTATCATATATGAACATCAGAAATGTCCTTGAGAAAATAGGTTTGGAGGACGCTACTGCACTACTGGATCAATAAAATAGCTTAGCTACAGAAAAGTTACTTGGTTTTGTATACTGTATGAAGACGCTACCGTCAAGCTACTGGAAAATGTAATTAAGCTAGTAGATAAGCAGCGACGCTACTGCCCATCATTGGTTCTTTCCACTTAACCAAACCAACACTCACCTTTTATTGCAATCATTTTCACATTTTCATGTTGATAATTTTATTAGGCTTACACTACTTAGATGTTGTAAATTAAACATTATATTAACAAACAAATGTTTCCTGATTATTTTACTTGGATTTCAGCTGGGAGTCCAACTACCATGTACTCCCTTGCAACCCCTCTCAGGGCACATTCCCTACTTTGGGAACCATTGCCTTAATAAAAGGCACATTAGCTAAACTGTTGTCTCCTTAGGCAGATAATAATCAAACTGATTTCAATGCCGGAGGGTAGTGTTTTCACAGTATGTTGGAATTCTCAATTGTGAACTAAATCATCCATGTTTTTTTAGAAGAGAAAAGATGTGGAGGAAGTCGGAAAAAACGTTATATCCTTGATTAAAAAAAATCTGGGGAAAAGTTATACCGGTTCTGTCAGTGCAGGGGCAATCACAGGGACAAGACCAGTCGCTAGCGTGGCATCAGATTCAGAGAGAAATTGTATACATTGTTATAGTTCCATCTAAACGCAATAGTGGTTCTGATTCCATGTGATCATCGTGAATCATGCTTGTGTGTTGCTTTCTAATTTAGAATGAAATTCACATATCTGAACATTTCACATGTATCTATTTAACTACATAACTTGCACAATCAGTTTAGTGTCACCTATCTGTGCTGCTATAAAACAATTAGAAAAACATACAGTAAAGAAATGCATTTGTGTTATTCTGTTTCAGGTCCTTTCCAGAGAAGAACAAGTTACTGTGTACAAATATAATCTAACCGGTCAAAATCCAATGGTCTGTAGTTTTGAGCACAATACAAAAGGAAAAAGAAAAACACAACAAGAAAATAAGCTTACATTGTAAATTTAATAATTTTAACATTAATACTGCTGTCCTGTTCTGTTTTATTTTGTAGATCATTTTATTTTATTTCTATGCTAGTTCGTGCACGCCTTACCGTACTTATAAGTACTCCTTTTTTTAATCAATTTTGCCTTTGTTTGGTTTTGCTTTCTACATGTTTTTTCGTTTTCATGTTGCACAAGAAAAGAAAATTCCTTGTCTGTGAAACCCTCATTGACAATGGCAATAAAGTCTATTCTGATTCTGCTTTTCTAGACATTCAAAGTCACTTCATTCATCAGTTCCTCTCTCTCTCTTATATAACCAATCTGGTTTTGCACACACAAATATTATTGAAACAATAATAGCCACATAAATGTATAACTGTACAATACAAACATTAGCTAGCACACTCATACATAACTTTTGCTCATGAGCACACACTTGTTTTCTGAGTAGCGATTTTCTGTGCATATGTCTAAATGCCAAAGTTTCTTGTAGTGCATTGAGTCTGGCTATTGCTACAAACTTTATAGAAAAAAGAAAACCAAGACAGAATTTTGTTCTTGCCGACCAGCTCTTTGGAAGCCGCTAAACTCACCTCATAGATAGGGCCGTAATAGTCGCAGCTGTGATGTATTGCCACTGCACCACAAACCGAAACCATTTCCAGTTTTCCGCAGCCTTTCAAAGCCTTTGTCATCTCCAAAATACTGTTGTCCCCGTAGCCGTGACACCGCCTCCTCGTTGCTAAAGGAGAACTTTGAGCCAAATTGGATTCTCTCGCCCCAAAAAATGTTGCGTTGCGGTCACAAAGAATCCACTTCACACAAACCATCGCACCGCACCCGAGGGCCATTCAGTCCTGTCACTGTCCGGACCCCAGGGTACAGAGGGAGCGTGGGGTGAAGCCAGATGTGAGCGCGCCTGTTATGTTATTTTCCAGCGCTGGGAAATTGGCCAAGGAGTGTGCGAGCAGCTGCGTTGAGAGTGCATTGATAAAGAGGAAGGCCATTTCCAGAGACCGAAAAGATTCAATTGTGCTTAAAAGACCCGAGGGACGTGTTTATTCAGACAGACAGCAAAAGAATGAGAAGAATCGGAGGAAGAGCATGTAAGAAGTGCAGTTAACAAGTGCGCAGAGTTTGCTGAGCCGCGGAATCACAAGCTTGGATGTGTCTTTAAAAGATGGGGTACTGAAGATGTCCATAGAGTTCAGAAAGTATATACTGTACAGTGTCTACCAAAGTTTATGCCTTTCTTTTAAAGGCTGGGGAACAGAAACAATACCATTGTTTAAGCTGGATTTATAGGGGGTCAGAATCAATAGAATTGCAAAAGCAAATACCAAAAATAAGTGTATTGTAAAGATAGAATTGAAAGCTGGATTAATTACTGACCTTTTTTGTCTTTTAATAATACATGGGGCTTGTCCCGACAGAAACAAAGACTTGTAAAAGTTAAATGTGAACAAAGTTAAAACAGTTTTATCTAGCTTTGCATACAACTGAAGGATTGTAGCTTCACTTTATTTTAAATGCACTGGAATTATTTATGGTTTGTATTATTTGTCTTGGTTGTCTTCGCACACAAAATGATGTTTGAATTTCCTCGAGGATGAACTGTACCTTAAACGGTCTTGGGGGGAGGGGGGATAACAATTCACCATATATATTTATACTTAGATGATGTATTATTCCAGAAAGTTAAAACAGAGGTTTATTTGTTGTTATCCTATTCATTAATTGTCAAATGATCACACAATGCAAAATTAGCCCATGCCTCTTCGTTACAGATGATGGATAACAGCAATTGGACAAAATGACAGTGCGTCATCTTTATCATTTTCCACAAATAAACACTTAATTTCTGATTTAGTGCACGGCTCAACATCTGCTGTTCTCGAACATCTGTGGTGAATACATAAAACTGGGGCCGCAGAGAAGTCTAATCCATCAATATCGCCGTGTGAGACTGTTATCCTTGAGACAGTTGCAAAAGAGTGATGCAACATTCATATTTAAGTGCGCCAGCTTCGATATGAGAGCGTTCATGTATACTTTTATGTTGTTGACCACAAAACGGAAATATGAGATACAACTCCCTGCAAGTGCAGCTGAGGGCACTTCTGAAAGTCCTACTGAAAGAGTTGAATGGGAATTATCTTCTGGTCTTTGGATACATGCTTAGTAGGTTCTAGTGTCTAGTGACAGTGGTGAGATGACATTACATTGTTGTAATCCTGACACGGTCTGTAATGAATCACAACTAATCACAGACAGAATCAGATTTATTGCCATTTGCAGAAAAAACTGCATTGGTATACAAACAGGAGACACCGGGGGCACCAACACCACAAAGCACACACACACACAGACAAAAAGAATAAAAATAGCGAGACACAGTGAGGCAAATATAAAACTCTTAAAAGCAAAATGAAAAGCTACAAAGAGAAGCAGATCTCAGGGAGCTCTGTTTAGTCTTATAACCGCCTGAGGGAACAAGCTATTCGCGTGGCAGAATCTTCTCCCCGAGGGAAGAGGCTGGAACAAGGCCGCTCCGGGATGGCCAGAGGAGTCATTTGCGATCCTCAAGGCACGGTTCAAGAGTCTGCTCTCATACAGAGCCTCTAGAACGGGCATCTCACGGTTCACAGTCCTCCAGAGCAGAACGAACCACTTTGTTCAGAGCTCTCTTTTCTTTGGCTGTGATGCTGCCGAACCACACAGTCATCTCACCAAGCAGGAGTTTCCACAGAAATTATAGACGTTGGCGAGCTTTCTTAACAGTATGGTTGGTGTTTTTGTCCCAATCTTTTTTTGTCCAATCGTTGGACAAAGACTTTTGTGTGTTTTAGACTTGAGTAACTTGTTGCAGTCCTAAAACGTTTTTGTTTTGAGCAGGTGTGCGTTCGATCCACGGGCATACCAGAAACACACAAATAGAAATGTTCCGGCTCAGGATTACCAGTTTGGGGTAAAATATCAGGTGGAAATGCTATTAATTACATACAAAAATGTATTCAACGCATTCAAATATTTGTAATGAATCAAAATGTCCTTGTTTAACCTTTCTTGGTTGAAAATAAAGCATGGAGTCTTTAATGCAGTGGTCCCCAACCTTTGTTGCCCTCTGTAGACAGGGTATCGGACACCAGTGTTCGGCAAGTTACTTCATAGTTATGTATTACAGCCTCTAAATCGTAACAAGGCTGTTCCACATTGTCTCCAAGAAACTGGTCCTGGCTCAGTCCTGGCTCAGAACTGGTTCATATAGCAGCTTACAACTTCATTTTTTAAACTTGATAGAACATAATTCTGTGCTCTTTTAACATTGATTGAAACATGCGTAAATGTGGAGAATCGCCACACTCACAAACCGGACTCTTGAGAAAGTGATTCATCTTTTTTTTCCAATCCCACATCAATAACATCACTCGGTCTGCCTACTTCCACCTGCGCGATATCTCTCGTCTCCGCCCCTCTCTCACCCCTCACACCACCGCCATCCTCGTCCACAGCCTCGTCGCCTCAAGGATTGACTACTGCAACTCTCTTCTCTTTGGCCTCCCCAACACATCCCCCCAGAAACTGCAGCTCCTGCAAAACTCTGCAGCTCGCATCATCACCCGGACCCCCAACAGCTCACCACATCACCCTTGTACTCCGACAACTCCACTGGCTTCCTGTTAAACAACAAATCAACTTCAAAATACTCCTCACCACTTTCAAAGCACTTCACAACCTGGCCCCTCCGTTCTTATCTGACCTCCTCCAACCTGTCACTCCTGCCCGCACACTCCGCTCCTCCTCCACTCTCACCCTCTCCGTCCCCCCAGCCAGACTCATCACCGTGGGACACAGAGCCTTCAGCCACTCTGCCCCCCAGCTCTGGAACTCTCTCCCCCCTGACCTCCGTACCATTGACTCTCTTCCACTCTTCAAATCCAGACTCAAAATCTGTTAAGACTGTCCTACCCCACCTAACACACATGCACCCACCATTCCGTATTGCACTTGACTACTGTTTTATTCTGTTGATCATGTTTTTTATTATGTCCTGTACAGTGTCCTTGGGTGTCTAGAAAGGCACTTTTAAACAAAATGAATCATCATTATTAATATTGACTCTTTTTATGCATTATTGTGGGTGCTTTTTGTGGTCATGGGGTCTTTACTGATCCCGCAGTGGCATAGAGTAAAAATCAAACTGAAGCATTACTGACCTTTGTAAATATTACCCAATTTTGTGTAAGCCTTACATAACAGCGCTACAGCGAATTACATTACATTCATTACATTACTTTTGTTATACATAATCCCCAACAATGTCATGTGTGGGGTCTTTGATTAATTACCAGTCCCCTAAGGATGAGGTTACAAATATGATGGACATTTACAACAACAACAAAAAATAAAACATTAGAACTCCATCTTTGATAAAAAGGACATCTACATTTCCATAATAAAAGACACGCTTAGATCAACATCCATCAGACCATCACCAGATTGTGCTCCTCTGAACATGCTTTGGTTGTTTGTTGCCGGCTGGGACCAGACTGGAGCCCAGCCCAGCCCCTGCGGCCCCTGACTGTGTTATGCCAGGGGTCAGGCTGTGCCAGACATACACATGGGACCATCCCATTGAATTTGCCCTTCCATCACCCTTATTCTCATCATACTTCATAGGACTGGACAACTCTCTTAAGCTGTGTCATTCAAGATTCTTCAGTTTCTGTATAGCACTGTTCATATACACAAGACAACAAAGAGTTCGGATTCAGACTGATTTCATTTGCCTTTTGCAATGAAACCAAATTGGAATATATTTGCAAAAGTCCCTGGTGTGCACAAGACAAGTAGATACTGTAAATAAAACAAGGTTAAAGGTACAGGAATAAAATACATTTTAAAAAGTGCAGGAAACAATTGACAGTAAAATTGATCAACAAAACCAGTTTCAATACATATGCGATCATTAAAGTGCTCTGTTTAAACTGATAACAGCTTATGGAAAGAAGCTGTTAGCAAAACTTTTCTGAAAGCTGCAGATGTTACTGATTTGATATGGATGATTATTACGGCTGGATTTTTTAATACTGAATAATGTAAAAACATGGTAAACCCCTCAGCAAGTCAGTCGAGTATTGTGTCCTCATGCTGTCCTATATAGTTTTTTTCTTAATCAAGTTATATAAAACAAAAACCCACAACACTACAGCTCTTGAAAGCAGTGCCAAACATTATTTTTTAGAATTCTTGGCTTGCTTTCTAATTGATTTTGGATGTCCGATTACATTTTGTTAAAAATATTGTGATTTAGTTGCATTTGGCTGGGCAAAGACCTGGCATGGACGGTCTTGTGCAGATGTCGGAGGCTCTTAGGCTACGGGAGCGTGTTTGGTGGGAGTGGGAGGAGGCAGGATGAGATTAAAACACAATGGCAGCTGTCATTTTGTTTTACAGTGGATGACAGTGATGCTAGATCCTGATACAAACTCACCCAAGGGCAGCATGCGTTCTTAAAGACACAAGATGCAGAACGGCTGGAACAGACTGTATGGACACCCTCGAATATGTTGCGATTTGATATCAAAGAAAGATTACCTTTTTACAGTAAGTCCTCGCTTGGGTTGGATAAGCATTTCAATATGAAAAGGTATGAAGTGCTACTTACTTCATTTCAATATACTTAATTCTCAGATTTGTTCTTACATTTGTCAGAGGCCTCGTTGCCGACACTTTATGAAGCAAACCGTTTAATCAAAGTACTGCTTGTGTGCTAAAGGCGCCCCCTGGAGACTTATGGCCCTCTGTGCAAAATGCTTAAATGAGAGACAACAAGAGAAACAATCTTTGTTTTCAGTTATCATGATAACAGGGGAGAGTGGTGTCTTGATTTAGGTTGCAGCATGTGCCTGTTGAAAAAGGATGTCATGGTAAAATACCTATTACGGATCTCCCTCTTCTTCTGATAATATAAATGGGTGTTGGCTTAGAAAAGTCTCCAGAAAATGAATTACAGAGTATTGAACGAGCCCAGCAAATATTAAATGTTTATGTTGTAAGGTACATTTGCATTTGTGTTCCATTTATGTGAAAATTTCCTTTTATTTTAAAATGTAACAGGACTCATATTGTGTTTCTATCATCACTACGAATCATAGACAATAATGTTATTCTATTCTCTTATATAACTGTATTTTCCAGGCCCCACACTGCCCTCGAGTGTGTGGGTGTATATATGTGTGAGTATCTGTGTGTGTAAGTCCACATATATGCACGGGCTGTGTGCGTGACCGTTTGTCCGGTGTGGTGCTTAAATGTCAGCCTGTCGGTGCAGCCGCGTCACCCAGAGGAGATGGGCAGGTGTGACATTTCAGTGCAGTTTTTAAACGGCACACTTCATCCATCTTAGTCACACACACACACCTACACAAACATGCCGGCTCACATATACACACACACACCAAAATGCATCAATTATATCAATGTTTGTATGCATTTTTACAATTACATTATAATACAATGCAATTTATTGATGCATAGCCCAAAATCAATCAAGCAGTCAACTCAGAGGCGTTAACCATTGAAATCACTAACACAGATAAGAGAATCAACAGTTAAGACACAAAAATATAAAACACATATATTTTGGTCAATAGGGAGAGACCAATGTTCATGAATGTTTTAAGGTGCATGCAATAATTGTTTTTTTTAAACTTGAAAACCCTTTTCAATTCTTTAATACAATTCCTCTCTGATCCAAAATAGAATATGTGTTCCTTTTCCATTTCTGAGGTTTTCTGAAAATGTTTTAAAAATCCAGCCGGTTGTTTTGGGTTTGCTTTGATTTGAGCAACAGACAAGTCCATGTGGAGGCATGGGAGGATGGAGAGGCTCTGATTCTACTGCTGAGATGGCTGTAGAGCTGCATTTCAGCATTTGTGACATCAATCTTTTTTCAGTATTTTCTTGTTTACAGACATGCTCTTTTGGGGGACACAATTTTCATACGCTCTCATTATGCTTCCCATATCAAATTATTGACTTTTAGAAGTTTAAGAGCCTTGTTTAAGAGATTTGTTTTCTCCTCTCATTTACCATCGAGGCCGATGGTAAATGTTTGGCCGATGGTCAAAAAATGTTGATTCAGATTTTACCTCTGATTCAGAAGTAAAATCAAGTTAAGGATATTGCAACGATGCATGACACGTGGGTTCAAGTTGGCAGTGTTCATTAATCCTTATTGTTTGTTGTACAGTTGTTATGGAAATTCTATTGCCTCAAATGAATGAAACCGAGAGGAAACAAACTTGTCCTTTTGGTGCAGTTTTATTCACAGAAGTGATGAGTACAAAATGACATTTCTGCGCAGAAATGAGTCAAACAGAAGCGGGACCTGAAGCGATGCCGCGTCTGTCTGTTCTCCCCAACAAACATGTCTTATGATCTTATACTGGAGGTGTGTCAGACAGAACAATGGACATTCGTCACAAGAGAGATGAGTCATACGCAGCTGCAGACGGGAAAGTTTGAGAGAGATACATTAAGCGCAGAAAAGGACCTTCGAATTTGATAACAAGGAACACGCTGTAAGAACATTTGAGATAGGCCCATGCAGGTGGTGGCGAAGGTTATGGGAAAGAGGACCGTGGACAAGCAGCCTTTGTCTTAATGTTTCAAACAGTGATGGGGAGCGGGTTTCAGACGCTGGGAAAGAAGACGCATGTATCAACCTAAATGATTAGAATATCTTGTGCCGGGAATCTGGCCATGACAACAGTCTGACAGTAGCAGGAAGGAAAGACCTGCGGAACCTCTCCTTCACACATCGAGGATGAATAAGTCTGTCACTGAAGCTGCTCTCCAGAGCGGACAGAGTGTCCTGCAGGGGGTGACAGTCATGGTCCAGCATAGATGTTAGTTTGTCCAGGACCCTCCTGTCCCCCACCTGCCGCACTGTGTCCAGGGAACAGCCCAGGGAACAGCCCAGGACCGAGATGGACTTCCTGATGACCTTTAATGACAATAAATCAAAGTGAACAGGCTATACCTGTTCACTTTGAACTTTGAATACTATAATTGTAATAGAATACTGTTGTGTGTCTTTGTGTGTTTGTGTGCGCATGTATGTTAATTACATTTTTAATTAGTCACGTAAAAAAATAAAATAACACATTGACGCATGTCCAAATGATCCGCCCATTTATCCCATAATATGACTCAATGCCGCGGACACATGCGTTTGTGACATGGCTACCGAGCAGGAAGGCCCTCTGGGAATTCAAGTTTTAAAAGACTGCGTGACCGGTGGGGCACTTGCTGTTGTTTGCTGTATGAACTGAAGTCTGCCTCCTCCGTGACCGCTAATAACAACACGGCGAATGGTGACACGCCAACGTGGTCATATCCAAGACGCACAGAACTATTCTCTGCATGTTGTTTGTGTGTCTTTGCGTAACCTTTGCGTAACTGTGCGGCAATAAATACATATATACTGAAGCTGAACTCAGGAAGTGTCCGTGTCTCCTCCTGAAACGCTATTAAACTTGCTAAATTAAAGCTGGGGTACATAAATTTTTGCTTTCATTAACAGCTCATGTTGGTTGTGAGCAAAGCAAACAGATTCAAGTACACTTGGCATGAATGACAATGTGTCATTACATTTGATAAACTCATTTAACTTCAATTGGAGTGGATTTGAAATAGAATGTTAAGAATGCGATTAATCGTGAATTACCTCACCATTACTATACGATTAATCAACTGAATAATGTTGACAGTTTGACAGCCCCAGTGATTACATCTACAGATTGTTGTTCGGTTTAGTCCAGTGAGCGCTGTGACGATAACCGACTTTGCCGCTGGCTCCTGGTGCAGGCTCAGTGATAGTTTTAGCGATAGCCCACTTTTGTGTGGCTTTTTTGGGGTTCACTGCTGGTCTGCTTCTCTGACCCCCCACATGGTCTCTGTCAGCTCTAGAGACACATTAACTGTCCAAACTGCCTCCAAATGAAGCCTGTTCCTGACTATATTACTCCATGCCTGCTTCACCTCTGTCCCTCCTGCTCAGAGTGCTCAGACAGTGATCTTTGACCAAGACATCCACCGAGCTCTGCTGCCACCTGCTGGTTCAATAAAACACTGTCTACAGCCAAACCCCAGACATATAATGTATGATACAGGGTACCCAGACGGAGAGGAAAAGAGTGAAAAACAATGTATTTAGAATTTTTACGAACCACACGAGAAATGGGGTGAGTACCAAAACACCATCTCTTGGTACTCATCTGAGTACCTGACTGAACAAGTTATGTGCACCCCTGGATCATGATATGTGTTTACATGGCTCACAGGTTTGATCAGAATACATTATTTTGACATTTAGGGTTATTCTTCTATTTTGTGGGTCATACTCAGCCGAAAACCGCAAAGTGACACTTTTATTTGGCTCAATGCGCTGCTAAAGTCAGCATTAAACTGTATCAAATTGTGTAAAACATATGTCCATCCATAGTTGCTGCTGTTTAAAAAGTGTCCTAGGAGTGTCATAGAAGCTTGTGAAGCAAGCTCCTATATCTTTTTATCCACTGGCAACTAAAGTATGAATATTTCCATTGGCTTGTTTTAGTATTGTAAAACACAAGTAACTATTTCTTTATCATATACATTTTGTCCATAGATTTACGCACTCCCTCAGAAAAGCCTTAAGGAATAAGATAAATGAGGGGACCATGCAAGTTCAAGCAGCAAGACTCCTGTGAAATGAGAGCGTGTACATCTCGGACAAATTCATCTTTCCTCATTAATTTTCCTCTAATCGAGATGTAGCATGAAGAGGGACCAGCCCAGCAACAGGGGGGGCACCACAGATACGCTGGAGATTTATCCGCATAATCAATAAGAGTGGCACAAAAGGCAAGGTCAAACACAAAGGAGCATGAGAGGAAAGAAGTTATTACAATAAAAGAGACACAGGTTTCAAACATTGCAGGTCTTCAATTACTCCAAAACTCGGTGGCCTGAGTCCTGACTAAAACCAGGGGGCGGACCACATAACACCGGTTTTAAAATCTCTGCATTGGCTCCCCGTGTGTTTCAGTATCGATTTTAAGGTTATTTTAATGGTTTTTAAATGTCTTAATGGTCTTGGGCCTTCTTATGTTTCAGAACTGCTTTTATCCTATGAACCTCCAGCAGCAAACTCCTAACCATTCCCAAAGTCAGGACCAGTGTTGGGCATGTTACTTTGAAAAAGTAATTAGTTATAGTTACTAGTTACTAGTTAGTAACTGAGTTACTAACGGAGTTAGTCCACTATCAAAATAACTAGTTACCAGTAAAAGTAACTATTACGTTACTTTTTAGTTTTGTTCTGGAACATAATGTGCACTCGACGTGCACATTTTTACTTTTAACCTGAGTGAGTCTGAAATAGTGCTGATATTTCCATCTAGAAAAGGCTGTTTGGCTGCTTTAGTCCTGTTCACTCTCCATCTCTCTCTGTGCTGTAAGCACTAGCTAAACACTAACACCCGCCATTGTGAATGTGGAAACACCGGTGAAGCACTGACTTCAGCCCAATACGATGAACATACATATCATATAAATCAAGTGGACAATTTGTTTGGCTACAGCAGAATATGTTTCAGCCCGCATTGTTTGTTCATACAAAACGCAAAACTATGAGTTATGGCTCTTACCTTAAAAATGACCTGCACAGTCCACTTTAGTTCAGACCAGTTCCGTGATTAAGTCCAGATAATAGTTTGAGCGTAGATATGTAATCCTCCATTTGGAAATGAGTCCAATGAGTTTTAAAAAGTAAAACAAAACGTGTGTGTCCTCCCTAAACTCCTCTGTTTTGCTGCAGCCGGGTGCATCCAATTTCTAAAATCAACCGTCTTAAACTTCACCTCTCTTTCTTATCATTCCTATAGTCATTGAAAAATTACCCTAAGTGCATTTTAAATTATCTTAAAATGTGTTACATGTATGTTAGCCAAACCTGTTGCTGCCCTAAGCAGATAAACCAGGAGGAGAAAGGAGCCGACTTCTGCGCTCACATGCGCTCCTCTGAGGCTGGCCTCACGGTGATACAAGCCGTAGTTGAGCACGATTAAGACCCATATTTGTTTCAAAAACACAATTTATGAGCCATCCTCTCAACTGTAGACATGTAGACTGTAAAGGAAATATGTTTTACATCAGCCAATAATTGCTGAGAGGTTTTCTCATCCTCCCTTCTCTCATGACAACACGCGCACGAGTCCTATCACAAAGTAAAAAGAGAAGTTCATTGTACGTCTTGAGTAACGCGCAGTAACAGGATGTCGGAAATGATAACGGCGTTATAGTTACAGTCAAAGTAATTAATTAGTTATTCCCATCACTGGTCAGGACACACACTCACGGTGAGGCATCTTTCCAGCACTATGGCCCCCGTCTCTGGAACAGTCTGCAGGAGGAGCTCAGGGCCGCATTCATATTTTTAAAGGCAGGCTCAAGACGCACCTTTTTAGATTAGCTTTTTATTAGTATTTATTATTATTGCATTTTAGTTAATCTGTTTTGATTTATTTTATCTATTTTGTCATTTACTATTGTTATTATTAATATTAGGTAGCTGCCATTTTCTTTTTACTCTCACATTTAAATGTTTTACTTTTTATTGTATTGTTTTAGTATACCCAGTGTTTCCTCTGGAGGAGCCCTCTGCACTGGGAGCTGGGGTCTGCTCATGGATCTGGTGGGGGTCTCGGGCCTCCTCTCTTCTCTGGGTCCTGTGTCATCCCCTGTGGCTGCAAGCGGCTCTCTGCTCCTTGTGCTTCTTCAAGTGGATACCTCTGCACCCTTATATATTATTATATATCCTTTCATAGTTTTACCTATTTTACCTATCTTTTGTGACTTTATATGTGTCCGTCTGTGTGTGCGTGCGTGCGTGTGTATTATCAATAAACGTGGTTTTGGATGGGTCTGTGGGGCGGTGGGGTTCAGGGGTGGGCATCTTGGATTGTTTTTATCTAAACTGTAAAGCACTTTGTGTTGTATTTTTTGTATTAAAAAGCGCTTTATAAATAAAAGTTGATTGATTGATTGAATGATTGGAACATGCTTACTTTAGGGGAACATTTAATCTAGCATTGTTCATTGCACTGTCTGACTGGAAAAGCCTGCACTGTCACTGAAACTTCTCTCCGGAGCGGAAAATATCCTGCAGGAGCGCCAGTCATGGTCCAGTGTAGATGTTGGTTTGTCAAGGGAACTTTTGATACCTTTTACTTTACGTAACTTACTGTTTCTGATGAGGAATTGATGTTGTAACTTGGTTATAAGCAAAAAAAAAGTTGATATTGAAATATCAATATGTTTGTATATTCCAGAGCACTCTCCGCTTCTTGGCCTCGCTCTCGTACTCGCAGCAGGCCGCTCGGTGTGTTGTGGTTGCCGCGCTGCTTAGCTGGGATTGGGACTGCCCAGGAAGAGGAACAGTAAAGCTGGTTTGGAATTCTGCCACTAAGACAGCTAAGCCACTGTGGATGTTTCCGCACCAAAACCTTACAGCAGCATAATAAGAATTAGAAAGGGATCTAGCCCCAAAATCTGGTGTGTGGGGAGTCGCATGCAGGGCTAAGGCGGATGGAAGGAGTAATTCTTACGGGTTTGGAGGGAAGTCTTTAACATTGGCCCCGGTGCAAAGGGACCGGACTCTGTAGTGGGTCTCTTACAGGGCTGGAGGTATGTGCGGGTAGATTAGAGTGTGGATTTTCTAAAGTATAGATGATGTCTGCAGTTTCAGTTTTTTAAAGAAAACATTGTTTTGACTGTCATTGTGTCCTTAGACAAGACACTTCACCCAAATTGCAGAGAATGAGTCTGATGTGTGCTTGAATGGTTGGTGGTGATTGAAGGGCACATACTGTTTGCCTTGCATCTGTCAGTGTGCCAAAGGGCAGCTGTGGTTACAGTAGTAGCTTATCACCACTGTGTATGAAGTGAATGAATGACAATCGTCTTTGAGTGCGTCCAAAAAGGTGCTACAGTAAATGAAACAGACGCAATATTATCATTATTAGTGTCATGTAAAGTATCTTTATTTAAAACAACATACATTTCTTTTTCCTTCATGCAGATTCTTGTAGCACTGTATCCTAAAGCAAATTTCCCTTGGGACAATAAAGTGTATCTTATCTTATCTTATCTTTGTGTGTTACGGTTGTGCAGTGAACAAATGGGGATGATCAGAGCCAGTCTGTTCGGCATCTTGCTTCTATCACCACGTGTTTGAGTGACGGGAAAATACCGGTACAGCAAAATTGTGAATTGCTTTGTGTGTATTTGGTCTGTGAAATAAGCTTTATAGATAAATATAACATAAATAAATACGTATGTGTTCTCCAATGTCTAGTTTCAAATGCAGCGGCAATCAGTAAAATAATAATCAATGCGAGATATATTAGAAAAACCTCCAAATCAGATAAGATGTCTTTGTTGAAACAACCTGACAACTCTCACACACTCACATACACACTGTGGCAGTGCGGTAGACTTAATGACAGCACTTGGGGTTGCTTGGTGGCAGTGGCTTGTATATGTAGCTGTCACATGGAGTTAGCGTTAGCACCGGGGGTCAAGCGTAGCCGGAATGAGCTCCCGACTTCATCCCAGTTAACAGCAGCTCATTAGTCAAGTGGAGCGGGGCAGTCGCACCTCCATCGGCAAGCACACATACTTCCTTTTTGTGGCCTTTTCTTTACAGGGGTTTAAGCGCTGTATCTTGGACCAGTATGGACTATTCTACTGCATGAGTGGGTTTACCACTACATGGGGTTTTGACTCAAGTGTGTGTTGGGTGTTCAGAGACATGGCTCTTTCTGATTGTGCTTGGATCTCTGACAAATCTAACAAAGCAGTAATAAAAGAATGTTTTATGTTTTGCATTTTGTCAATATAAAGATAAGATAAGAGTTCCTTCATTCATCCCACAGTGGGGAAATTTTGATGTTGCAGCGCACATACAGGACAGTAGTAAGAGCACATAGGGAGCACACAATATATACAAAATACGTGGTAGCTATTTTTTTTAACTAGCACATAACTGGCTGTAGATTCTGGAAATGCTGCAATACCAGTCAAAAAATATATACATGTAGTAGTGCAGAGTTATGTACTGTAGATAAGTAGATAAGTAAAGTGACATTGTTCAGTTACATTCTGAAGGAGCAGTATTGCACATTGCACATGATTTAAGAATTTACTTATTTACAGATGAATGAAATTTACAGGCTCAGCAGTTCTTATTGTACAGTCTGACAGCAGCAAGAAGGAAAGACCTACGGAACCTCTCCTTCACACAGCGAGGGTGAATTAGTCTGTCATTGAAACTGCTCTCCAGAGCAGAGAGAGTGTCCTGCAGGGGGTGACAGTCATGGTCCAGCATAGATGTGAGTTTGCTCTGGACCCTCCTGTCCCCCACCTGCTGCACTGTGTCCAGGGAACAGCCCAGGACTGAGCTGGACTTCCTGATGACCGTGTCCAGCTTCTTCCTGTCCCTCTCTGTGATGCTGCTGTTCCAGCAGACCACACCGTACAAGATGGCTGATGCCACCACAGAGTCATAGAAGGTCTTCAGGAGTGGCCCCTGCACTCCAAAAGACCTGAGCCTCCTCAGTAGGTAGAGCCGGCTCTTGCCCTTCTTGAAGAGGGCGTCTGTATTATGAGTCCAGTCCAGTTTGTGAACACCCAGGTACTTGTAAGAGTCCACTCTCTCAATGTCCTTTCCCTGGATGTTCACTGGGGCTGGAGCGGCAGAGTGACTTCTGCGGAAATTGTTGTGGAAATGTCCTTAATGATCCATGGAAACAGGGTTGCATTTTGTGTGGTTTAATGAAAGTAAAAAGTACATGATAAGAACAAGCATTTGCAAAGGGAGAAAGCTTCTGCAGTCCGCTCCTCGGACCCTGCATCAGTCTCTCTGACACATAGCCCTCTGAACCATTTGTTAATCATCACAATTCACCCACTATGATTTAACCAGGTTCATGTAATATTTGCCTTTACAAAATCCACCACCATCTACTTGGTCTTCCCCGCGTTGATGAGGAGGTGGTTCCGCTGACACCAGTCCACAAAGTCCTGTATGACTCCTCTGTACTCAGTGTCATCGTCCTCGAGCTGAGTCCGATGATGGCAGAATCGTCGGAGAACTTCTGGAGGACACAACCGTCCGTGTTGTGTCTGAAGTCTGCAGTGTAGAGGGTGAAGAGGAATGGCGCGAGGACAGTCCCCTGGGGGGCCCCCACACTGCAGGTCAGGACCTCAGACACAAAGTCCCTGGTTCTCACAAACTGGTTCTAAAAAAGTCATGAAGAAAGTACATTCTGAGCCTAAAATTACTATCTAAATGGGATGATCTTCTGATAATGCTGTTCAGCTACAGTTGAACCTGATGAAATCTCACACAACAAAGAGACAAAGTTAATCTTTTACTTGTTACATTGTACAAGGAGAATGTCTTGACAGAGGCAAGGCATAGACCCTAGCCTCTCTCAGGACAAGTCTGAAGATTCACAGTCTACAAGCCCCTTTTGGTAGAGCAAGACACACCTTCGTATGCAGATGGGAAAGGAAGAAACCAACACAACAAAAGACACTTAGCATATGAGCTCTCCAGACCTCACGGTGTCTTCCTGAAGCTAAAGTGAATTACAATACAGAGCATTCAGCACATAGCCACATATGATTTACCAAAATGATAACTTAAGTTACATTCCAATATCATCTTCTTTTAAACATAATCACACGTAAAAAAGTAATACATTTACAGTATGAAACTATTGTTTGGCTTTCTCAGTGAAAAAGGAACCTGACCTCTGAGACAGAGGTCTGCCACTTTATTACATACAACTCCAAGGCAAATTCCTAATCAGCCAATCACATGGCAGCATCTCAATGCATGTATACATGGTCAAGACGATCTGCTGCAGTTCAAACCAAGCATCAGAATGTGGAAGAAAGGTGACTTTCTTCCACATTTCAGGTTGATTGAGAAATGGGTATCAGAGCACATAGTCCAACATCTAAACAGCAACTCCCCTTCTCTCCACCCCATGCAGTTTGGATTTAGACCCAAACACTCAACAGAGATGGCCACTTGCCTTTTTATTGAGAAAATCAAATCTTCTCTGGACATGGGGGGTGTAGTGGGGGCGGTATTCTTGGACCTCAGGAAAGCCTTTGACACCCTAAATCATGCTGTTCTCTGCTCAAAGCTCCCATATTTCAACTTCTCTGGTACAATGGTGAATTGGGTGGAATCTTATCTACACGGCCGAAGTCAGTGTGTGGCGATAAATAACTGTAAGTCTGAGCCACTTATGATTGCTACAGGAGTACCGCAGGGATCAATTTTAGGTCCCCTTTTGTTTAGCCTTTACATTAATGATTTGCCCACAGTCTGCCCTGAAGTTGACTGCATAATGTATGCAGATGACACAGTCTTATTTTGTCATGGTCGCTCCAAAGATGTTGTGGCTGAGAAACTCACCAAATCAATGGAATGTGTTATGTCTTGGCTGAAAGACTGCTGCTTGCAGCTTAATGTTTCCAAAACGGTCTCCATGTTTTTTAGTAAAACTAGGAGTGCTTCTAAAGATCCGGTAATTTATGTTGAAGGGGAAAAACTACAATCTGTCCGTCAGTATAAATATCTTGGACTGGTGATAGATTCACATCTCACTTTTAAAACACATGTTGAAAAGATGTGTAAAACAATCAAATTTAATCTTTCAAATTTCAGATCAATAAGATATGACATGTCAACTGAGGCCGCAAAACTTTTTTTAGATTCAATGATTTTTAGTCATTTTAATTATTGTTTAACAAGCTGGAGTCAAGCTAATAAGACTACTTTAAGACCACTAGAAATCTTATATAAGCAAGCCATCAAAGTAATGGATAAAAAGAGAAAATGTTATCATCACTGTTTAATTTTGGAAAAGTATTCCTTTCTAAGTTGGCCAGATCTTCATAAATTCTCAAATCTATGCTTAATATATAAAGCAACTCATAATTTGGCTCCCACTCCACTTGCAGGTCTGATAAGTCAAAGGAACAGTAGTGAGCGGCTCACTAGAGGCTCCGTGAGAGGCGACCGTGTAATCCCTCTGCGTAAGAGCACCTTCAGTCAGTCTGCCTGGTCCGTTAGAGGCACCAGAGAGTGGAACTCACTACCACAGACTGTTAGACAGCAGAGCACATACAGGGCTTTTACACAGCACCTAAAACAATGGATGGTAAACACATACACCTGCCCACATTAACTGATGTATGATATGCTTATGCAGTCTTGTAAATAGTATATTTTTGAATGTGTGAACACAATGTTAGTCTTGAATGATGTTATCTCTGTCTTGTAATTTGGTCATGTTAATGTATTTTAATATCTTTTTAACATCACAGCCAGGGGACTACAGATGAAAAATAGCCTCCTTGGCTAATTCTGGCTTTTTTAACTCATGTTTTATCATGTGTTTTATTAAATTGCATTGTCCCCCTTTGAAATAAACTAAACTGAAACTGTGACTTTGAACGTTGTTGGTGCCAGACGGGCTGGTCTGAGTATTTCAGAAACTTCTGATCTACTGAGATTTTCACACACAACCATCTCTCGGGTTTACAGAGATCCATCCATCCATCCATTTTCTTCCCCTTAATCCATTTCTTGGTCGGGGGGGTGGCAGTCAGAGCGGCACCCAGTACACTTAGCACCAGCCCCTCACTGATCCTCCTGCAGGTGGTGAGTCCACAGGAGCTGAGATCTTTCAGTGGGGGCTTCGGGCAAAGTGGGGTTAAGTGTCTTGCCCAAGGACACAACGACAGCAGTCATCAGTGGGAGTCGTGAAGTAGGTCTTGGCTTGAACCCACGACCTTCAGGCTCAAAGGCCAATGCTCTACCAACTGAGCCACTGTCGCCCAAACACTGTCGGTTTACAGAGAATGGTCCAAAAAAGAGAAAATATCCAGTGAGCGGCATTCGGTGGGCGAAAAATGTCTTGTTAATGCCAGAGGTCAGAGTTGAATGACCAGACTGGTTCGAGCAGATAGAAAGGCAACAGTAACTCAAATAACTACTTGTTACAACCAAGGTATGCAAGAGAGCCTCTCTGAACACAGAAAACGTCAAACCTTGAAGCAGAGGGGCTACAGCAGCAGAAGACCACACCGGGTGGCTCTCCTGTCAGCTAAAAACAGGAAACTAAGGCAACAATCTCATAGGCTCACCAAAATTGGACAATAGAAGATTGGAAAAAGTTGCCTGGTCTGATGAGTCTCGATTTCTGCTGCGACATTCGGATGGTAGGGTCAGAATTTGGAGTCAACAACATGAAAGCATGGATCCATCCTGCCTTGTATCCACGGTTCAGGCTGGTGGTGGTAGTGTAATGGTGTGGGGGATATTTTCTTGGCACTCTTTGAGTCCCTTAGAACCAATTGAGCATTGTTGCCACAGCCCACCTGAGTATTGTTGCTGACCATGTCCATCCCTTTATGACAACACTTCTAGCAAGATGAAACATCTTGTCATAAAGCTCAAATAATCACAGACTGGTTCCTTGAATGTGACAGTGAGTTCACTGTACTGTAATGGCCTCCACAGTCACCAGATCTCAATCCAATAGGGATACTTTGGGACGTGGTGGAACAGGAGATTCGCATCATGTGTGTGCAGCCGACAAATCTGCAGAAACTGCATGTTGCTATCAAATATGGACAAAACTCTCTGAGAAATGTGTCCAGTACCTTGTTGAATCTATGCCACGTAGGATTAAGACAGTTTTGAAGGCAAAAGAGGGTCCAACCCGGTACTAGCAAGGTGTACCTAATAAAGTGACCGGTGAGTGTATTTGTATAGCACAAGGCAACTCAATGTGCTTAACAAGACAAGATAGAAACAATTTTACAAAGCATTACAATAATAAAGAATTACAGTACATTTAATATATAGTATAGATGCAATCTTTCAGTTATATGCATAGCTAAACACATCTGTTTTCTCACATTTCTCACATTTGTCAGGGTTTCAGACTATAGCTGCACTGATCCAAAAGGCTTCCTCCCCATGTTTAGACCAGTAAACATACATGTTGTGTTCAACCATGTTGGTGGTTTATTTCACACGTCCACAAAAAAGAAATTACATAAATTTGTACATGAAGATTATCCCAAATTATAGCAAAGAACAGTCCTCTCTCCACTGTTTTAAAAATGCACATGTGCAAAACTCTACCTGCTCCCAAGAGGAAATGCCTACTAAAACCTGTGTGAGAGACATGCACAACTCCAGTTCTCCTTGTGCACTCATTGTTTTCAAGTCACTGTCGGCAAGCTCACTTTTCAAGAAGATTTGCACTTTTTCCACCATGTCAGAAAAAATAGAAATAGATAACTTTAAAGTGATTTGAAATGCATTTCAAACAGAATGCCCAACTTTACCTGGCAAGTAGAAACTTTGCCAATGAAGCATCAGTGGGAAGCCCAAACTGGGCTTTCATCGCACGCCAACGTTTGAAAGAATCTCCCAAAACACTCTGGTCTTGATTGGCGGGCACATACCACCACTTTACATCACATATAACCAGAATTATTGACAATTAGGAGGACCAATAGTCTAGAACAGTAGTTCTTAACCTTGTTTGAGGTATGGAACCCCACCAGTTTTACATGAATAAAAAATTGATGATTTAAAAAAAAAAAAGTATTTTTCAAGACATAGATAATGTTTTATACCGGTGCAGAAAATGAGCCGTGCAAAAAACAAAGCCAACACAATTCATGAACTTACAACAAATTACATACGTACCTGCAAATGAGTGTGACTTCTACTGTTGCCAGATAGAGAGGCCAGTTCAGATTTGCGTGGCTTCACCTTGGCAAGTGCCATTCACATGCCATTTTCACAGCAAAGTCTGTTCCTTTTCTTTGATTTTAAGTCCAGCACCCTCAGAAAGGATTGCACGCAAAGATATGTTGTAACAAATAGTATATACAAATCCAAAGCTTTCTTAGCAATAACTGGACATATGAAGCCCCGTAGCACACTAAGGATTTCATTCCCAGACTGTTTCAAAATGGTGAAGCCTCTAAACTAGCTCAGACTAGCTTGAAACACTGATATCTAGTGGACAACTATAACACTGGGTAACCAAAACATATTTTTTGAAAATAGTCCAGGGTTTTCCAGCTAAATTAGGCTAATTTTGATGCTCTGAGTCCAAAAATGACCTTGGTTTTGCTCAATCAGGTCAGGATTTTTTGCTTCCAAAATATCTTTTTAAATCGATTTTGCGTAAAAAACTAATTTCTGTGAATCATCAGCTGAGAAACCCTTGACGTTTTTTTCCGTTTTCCTCAAGAAATAAAAGTCAACGTATCCAAAGTCATTCAGTTTTTATTTACTCCATCAAATTTGATAAGCAGAATTCATAATAACGTAGACGTACGTAATCCGTAACACTATGGCTGTATCTCAAAAAGTTGACCTGATAGAGAAAAATGCATCTGATATTCTGACTCAGAACACCAAAATTAGTCTAAATCAGTTGAGAAACTCCTGACCATTTTTTGGCTGTCAACTTGTGTAATCATTGCATCTTCTGAATAGCAGTACTTGATTCACATTCCAAATGAAATTTCAAATTCATATTGTTTCATCTTCTCACACAACTATAAAAACAAAGCAACCTACTGCAGCACACAGAGATAGATTATTGTTGTTAATCTTTTTTAAATCCTTAAATGTAATACATGTTTGTTTACCTCTGAAAACGATTTACAGAAACAAAAAAACTGCACTTTGGCGGCACGGCTCCCGGTCGGGCCTTTCTGAGTGGAGTTTACATGTTCTCCTTGTGTATGCGTAGGTTTCCTCCGGGTACTCCGGTTTCCCCTACCACTAAAAATAGGTACAATAGGTCTGGCATGCCCCTCCTGTACTGGCAACCCTGCTCCCATCTCTGTGTGGAGTGAGAGGACAAGTGCCCAAAAATAACAATTTTAAACCGCTTTGTGACTCTGGTCTGTGAAAGGCAGTATATAAATAAAGATTACTTACTTACTTTATGCAGATAATAGGTTTTTATTCAAGTTTTTCAACGGTTTTCAGTTTCAGTCGGCTTCTAGTTTAGCAGAAATCCTTTGAGACAACATTTTGATTGGTTGAATAAGATAAATTATCCTAAACCATGAATCTCAGTTTTTCATTATACAACACTAAACAACACTCTCCTCACTATAAACACTGTTAAGAAATATTGATGCATTTATACTGAGTCTCTCCACTCAAAGCTGTCATTGAAAACTCTGAACCTATGAGAAGCCGGGACACTCATTGGACCAAGGAAACACCATGACAGACTGACACAGTTGATATAAAGCAAAGCAGTGGCCGCACAGTCTGAGACACAAGCACGTTTGTCACATCCAGCTTGTTTTGATACCCGCTCCAACACCATGGATCTGTTATAATAACGCCCAACACAGTGTTGGATAGATAGGATGAGGTGATATTGAAGAGGAGGCACGTTGCTGCACGAGCTGAGGCTTAATGGACATTTTTGAAGCACTGTTTGGTTGGTTGGTTAGTCGCAGTTGTATTGGGAGAGATCAAGTATGGCAGGTGGGATAACCTGTGAATATTCCATCTCTATCCATGACTGCAGTAAAAAAATTTAGGGAACATTATCTAATGAATAAATGTTTTTCTCTCTTCTACAAACAGATTTTAACCTATGCTCGAGACATTGTTTGATTGAGGGAAAGAGGTCGATTGTGGGCCTTATAAACATGGCAAAAATGGGGTGGATATACACATCAAGGTCATTCACAAGCCACAAGTTGCAGAAATGCTCAGAAAATTTTCACTAGTCTTTGATTTCACACACAATATTGTCTATAGAAAACTCTGATAGCAGTGAGAAAGTGATTGCAAATACAGTTACAATAATATGGCATATTTCGGCTGGAGTATCTCAGAAATAATTGCAATTCTGTTCATTTTTTGAGAGCAAAGTAGCAATTATCCAATTTCCATGCTCCTGTCTTGGCACACGCATTTGCCGACAAAAAAGAAAAAAACCTCTTTCATCCTCAGGACTTTTTCTTATTTCTCTAATTCTATATTCTCCCTGTGACTTTGCTCATGCTAATCCCAATAGGTAGTTAATTATAGTGCAGGTCTAATGGCGTGGAGTAATTATAGAAGTCCAAAGAGAGTTAGTCGGTCACCCCCACCTTTCCTCCACCATTTTCAATGTGCTATGTTAAAGGGGACATGCTGTGCCATGTTCTGAGCTAATTAAATACATTTATTATTGTGCTGTGTCTTTTCTGATGCTATTGTTGAAGTCTTTCTGGTCAGAAGGGCCCCTCAGACCCATTCTGCTGCATGTTTAAAATGTTTATTCTCTATTACCTTTCATCTAAAACACTTGTAACACTTGGCGTGATGAGTAAAAAAATGAAAATTTCATATGGATTTCACATTATTGTCCATAATGTTTGGAATGATTTATCAAATAAATTAAAAACATGCTGATTAAATAAAATAAAAAAGTTAATAAAGAAGTACTGAAGTAATATGTCGAGGAAAGAAAGTGAGGCCTCAAGCGCAGCACACACAGCAGTGGGAGAGAGGTGTATGGTGTGTATGTGTGTGTGTGCGTGTGTGCGTGCGTGTGTGTGTGGGTTTGTGCGTGTTTGTGTGTTTAAGGGTTTGTGCGTGATGAGGGGTTGGAATCAAATAAGCATTTCCATCATCCAACCCATATTGTACAGTACTTTCTGTACTATCAAGCACATAAGAATGTTGCAGCAGCATTCTTAAAGAAAGTAGAAAATGTCCAAATATAGGCTGCACTTAGATATAGATGATATAGATGATTGTTTCAACTGCTCACAATATCAATCAATCAATCAATCAATCTTTATTTATAGGGCGCTTTTCCTGCACAGGGCAACACAAAGCGCCTCACAGTCCACACCACACAATGCACAAATCATCACCATTAAAATACAATTAAAAACACATATGTAATTAAAAAGCATTAAAATCACATAAGTAATTTAAAAACATAAGAATCACACAAGTAATTAAAAACAATAAAATAGTTAAAAACACAAAAAGTTACAACAATAAATAACAAGGTGTGTTAAAAAAGATAAAATTCTTTAGTTGTATGCACAGGAAAAAAGAAAAGTCTTTAACATGGATTTGAACATTGACAGAGAGGCAGCCAGTCTCACATCCTCAGGAAGACTGTTCCAGACTTTAGCTGCATAAATCTGAAAAGCAGCCTCCCCCTGTCTAGTCCTGACTCTGGGCACTAACAGGAGTCCCGTCCCTGCGCTCCTCAGAGTCCGGGCTGGTTCATATGGGACTAGCATATCATGGATGTACTTTGGTGCAAGGCCATGGAGAGACTTGTACACCAGGAGAGCTGCTTTAAAGTCTATCCTCTGGGCCACGGGAAGCCAGTGCAGAGACCTGAGGACCGGACTAATGTGGTCGTACTTCCTGGTTCTAGTCAGGACTCGGGCTGCAGCATTTTGAATATACTGCAGCTGTTTTACTGCATGTTTGGAGATACCTGTGAGCAGGCCATTGCAGTAATCCAGCCTACTGGAAACAAAAGAATGGATAAGAATCTCCAAGTCTGCTTTGGACACAATATTTTTAATTTTGGCAATATTTTTCAGATGATAAAAAGCTGCTGATGTTACCGATCCAATGTGGCTATTGAAGTTTAAGTCAGAGTCCATTATTACTCCCAGATATCTGACCTTATTTAAAGGCCTTAGGGAGAGAGACTGAAGGTGACAAATGACGGTCTCTCTTTGTTTCTCGGGACCAAAGACAATCATTTCGGTTTTGTCCGCATTTAGCTGGAGAAAATTGCATTGCATCCACTCACTGATCCGCTGGATACAGCGAAGGAGTGAGTCCACCGGTCCATGCTCTCCTGCAGTCAGTGAGACATAGATCTGAGTGTCATCAGCGTAATTGTGGTAGGACACTTTCATACTTTGAATTAACTGACCTAATGGCAGCATGTAAATATTGAACAGGAGAGGTCCCAGAATCGACCCCTGTGGCACTCCGCAGGTCAGGGCCATATTATCTGAGACATAGTCTCCAATCTCCACACAATACTTCCTTTCTTCTAGATAGGACCTAAACCAGCTTAGGGCGGTACCAGCAACACCAACCCAGTCCTCCAGTCTCTGCATGAGAATCTCATGGTCAACGGTGTCGAAAGCGGCACTCAGATCTAATATGACTAAAACAGAGACTTTTCCTGCATCAGTGTTAAGCCGAATATCATTTGTTACCTTGACTAGAGCGGTCTCAGTACTGTGGTGTGGTCTAAAGCCAGACTGGAACATGTCAAATGAGTCATTAGATATTAAAAATTCAGTAAGTTGTTGGTAGGCAACTTTTTCAAGAATTTTTCCCATGAAAGGCAGATTTGAGATGGGACGGTAATTTTCAAGTACCGCAGCATCCAAACTGCTCTTTTTTAGGAGGGGCCTGATGACTGCCTTTTTCAGGGCCATTGGAAATGTTCCAGATAAAAAAGACATGTTTACTATTTGTGTCAATGAGGGTAATAGACTACACATAACAGACTTTCAGAAATCTAGGAGGTAGTACATCCAGACTGCAGGTAGAGGAACTAAGACCTGTGATTATCTTTTTAACAGTTTCATCATTGACAGGTGCAAATTGAGCTAGCTCACAAAGCCTCACTGGATGTTGCATTGTTACTTGTGTTGTGGAGGTGATGGCATTTCTGATACCCTGAACCTTGTCTCTGAAGAACTGTGCAAACTCATTACACCTGGATTTGGAGTAGTGTTCTAATGGCAACTCAACAGGGGGGTTCGTTAATCTATTGGTTGTTGAAAATAGAACACGCAGATTGTTGCTGCAGCCTTCAATAGTTTCAGAAAAGTATAATTCTCTTGTTCTACGTAGTACTCTGTTAAACTCACACAACTTCTCTTTTAAGAGTTTATAATCACCCTGGAGGTTGGACTTTCTCCACTTTCTCTCTGCTCTCCGGCACTCTTGCTTCTGTGCCCTGACCGGGCCTGCTTTTATCCATGGGGCTTTTTGCTTATTTGTGACCATTTTTACCTTCACAGGGGCAATGGCGTCCAGAACATTCAACACACTAGAGGTGACAGAGTTAAACAGTTCATCTACAGTAGAACATGATGTGTTCTCAAAATGGATCATTCCCATAAATAGTTCACCCGTGTTTTCATTTAAGTGTCTACTTCTAACAATTTCATATTTAGCGGGTGGTCTGGTAGCAAAACACATGTTAAAAAATACACAGAAATGATCCGACAGAGCAACATCAACTACATTAACTTTTGAAATATTCACCCCTTTCGTGATAAGCAGGTCCAGGGTGTGTCCTCTGCTATGGGTGGGGCCACTCACATGCTGAGTGAGGCCAAAGGATTCAAGTATGGAACTCAGCTCTTTTGCGTATCTGTCATTAACATTATCCACATGAATATTAAAATCGCCTGTAATAACTAAACCATCAAAATCTGTGCATACAACTGAAAGCAACTCGGTAAAATGATCAATAAAAGTAAGTAAGTAAGTAAGTAAGTAAGTTTTTATTTATATACCGCCTTTTCACTGCAGATCTGAGTCTCAAAGCGGTTTACAATTGTTAATTTGGGCATTTGTCTCTCACTCCACACAGAGATGGGAGCGGGGCCAGTACAGGAGGCGCATGCCAGAACTATTGGACATATTTTTAGTGGTAGGGGAAACCGGAGTACCCGGAGGAAACCTACGCAGACACGGGGAGAACATGCAAACTCCACTCAGAAAGGCCCTGGTCCGACCGGGATTCGAACCCAGGACCTTCTTGCTGAGAGGCGAGAGTGCTATCCACTCAGCCACCGTGCCGAGTGGATATGACATGACTGCGGTGGCTTGTATAGGACAATGATAAGAATAGAAAAAGATTGCTTTTGTTCAATTTTAAAAGACACATATTCAAATGATGAAAATTTTCCCAAGGGCACTTTATGGGAGACAATGTGATTTCTAAAAACTGCAGCTATGCCTCCCCCCCTTTTGTTTTCTCGCATTTCAGACTCAAATTTGAAATTTGGTGGCGTTGCTTCTATTAAAACCGTGTTTCCTGTAGTTTGGTCAAGCCATGTTTCGGTCATAAACATAAAATCAAGATCATAAGAACAGATAAAGTTATTAATTAAAAATGATTTGTTGCATAGTGATCTGACATTAAGCAAAGCAAGGTTAAAATTAATATCAGTATCAGTGGGTGTGGTTGATTGATTACTGCAAGGAATAGGAATTAGATTAGCAGGGATGGACCCCCTAGCTCCTTTCCTTCTGATGTGATTAGAATTAAAACATATTTTTGAACTGGTGCGAGAAACGCACACAGTTTCAATTGATTTAAAATGTGAAAACCTTTGCTGTGTCAGTCCCAAATTCAGCATGGCATTGCTCTGTTTCTCAGAGCAGGATTCATCACAGTTTAGTGGCAGGACTGTCATTACACTGCCAGACGGAGAGGGGTCAGTGTTTGCACCACAGTACTCACCCGGTGCTGGTGTGGAGGAGGAGGAGGAGGAGGAGGAGGAGGAGGAGGGTGGTGGTGGTGGGGGCCGAGGGGGCTGCGATGTAAACAGTCACGCCCCCCTCGGGGAGCACTGAATAACATGGCGTAAATAGTCCATAAACAAACTGGTGCCGTATCTGTTCGGGTGGAGACCATCTGGACGATATGCCACATGCCGTTTCCAGAACAGGCCAAAGTTGTTCACAAAAACAAAGTTAAAAGTTCTACATGCAGTCTGGAGCCACATGTTTAGCGCCACAACACGGCTGTACAAGCAGTCACCCCGGTTTACAGTCGGAATTGGGCCAGAGATAAAAACAGACAACCCGGAGGACTGGAGCAGGCGGAACAGATCCATAAAGTGCTTCTTTGTTACTTCTGACTGCTGAAGTTTCATGTCGTTGATCCCCACATGCACGACTACCTTTGAAATAGTATCGGCAGGGGAGTGAAAGCAGGGAGTGAGAAGGATGAGTCAGTTCCCGGGACAGTTCTCCGGAAAACATCGAGTGACCGCGTTTAAAGGAACCGACGTGTCCCTCATGATGGAATACTCCAACTATCAGAGTGGTCGGGGCAAAGAGTGGACGCGGACGCGGAGAGGGCGCCCGGTGTACGGATTTAACGGCTCATCCGAAGCAGGGATCAGAACCTGAGCGCCGCTGAACACATGGAGCGGAAGCAGCGGTGATGTTTACTCTCAGCTCCGGGCGACTCACGATGTGTGCTCGGGACGCACGGAGGGCTGGCTCGGAGTGCTGCTGCTGACCCGTGGAGGCGAGCGGTGGTGATGGCTCGCTACCCCAAAAGGCTGCTGCACAAGGGTCAAAGAGGAAGAACGACCACTCTTTCTCCTGAGTACTGCTTCCTTTAAGAGGGTCTTTCTGGCAGAGGACTTGGATTGGCGTGGAGCAGTGGAGTACGGCACGGAGTCCAGGGGCTCCGCTTCACGGGCAGGGATGTCAATGGAGAGGGCAGCATAGCGGTTGGATAGGCTCAGGACATGGGCCACGGCCCCGGATGGCTCCTCCCGGTCCACGGGTTCATCATTCAGAGCCGGGCGCTTAGGCGTGGAACAGGAGGGTCCAGAACTGAAAGACCTCTCCCACACAAGAGTGTCACGATACGCAGCGCTCAGTGACATTAGCCGTGAGTGCTGCCCACCAGCTACTTCAAAAAGTTTGGACACAAGAGACTGTTTTTGATTCAGCTCTGCGGTGAGACGAAGGACTTCTTTACGTAGATCTTCAATGGTCGCTCTCACGGAGCTCCAAGGTAAGGCGAGTTATATCTTGTAAGTTTGAGTTGATTTCATTGTCACTTTCCATGTTAGCCTCTATGCTAACGAAGTTTGTCACGCAACCTTGTGAGACCTTGTGAATTCCTGTCTTCGTGTCACAATATTCTTGTTGTTCAATTTCAACTCAGCTGTTTGTTGTCCCAATAATGTAATAATAATATCATTTAATGGTGAGGTGTTTAACAGTAAACTGTGAGCTTCCGTGCCAGTACTCATTCACCATATTTTTTTATTTTGACAAAAAACAAATGTCTTATTCCTACTGAAACTGGAAGGAGTCAATAAACTGCTTTGACAACTCAAAAAAAAAAAAAAAACACACATAAGCCGCATCTCAAGCGCATCAGGTGAAAATCCACTCGAGGAATGATAACTTTTTGAATGATGCTAATGAAGCATTTAGCATTTTACTTTGGACTAGAGCAGAGAAAATGGTCCAAACCAAGCGGCTACACCACCTTGTGACCAGTCCTGTTCCACCCAGAGGCTACTCCACCTCTGCTGCTGTGACCCGTCCTGCTCCAACCCAAGACCACTCCATCTTTTCTGCTGTGACCTGAAGGCCTGTGGCTGATTAAAACTATAGTTAGCCTTTTAGAATGATCAATTTTATTTTTGCTGCTACTGGACACCTGAATTTCTCCTATGGGGATCAATAAAGTATCTATCTATCTATCTATCCATCTATATAAGACACAGGGTTCGAAGAACTTGAACTAGTAACAGCCTGTAACTTGACGAGGTCAATGTTATATTGGTATATTTGAAAATATAGAATCTTTATTTATTTAGATTATTTATTTAGCATGAGGGGGAAATCGTAAATATGCAGGTTTAACATTTTTTTGGGTTAAGGGATCAATTATGATATTTAAAAGTTCAAAACATATAGTGATCCACAGGTGTAAAGGACTGAAAGTGATACAGCAGACACAGCACAGCATGTCTTCTGTAAGTGCTTCCCTGTGCTCTCTTCATAAAGCAGCGCGCTCTGTCAGCTTCAGCGGCTGCACTATACTGAGCACTGACATTTGACGCTGTTTATCTCATCTCTGCTCTCGGCTCTGGAGCGCGCAGCACAACTAAGTCAAAGAGGAGTGTGTTTATGACAGGCCTAAAAGAAAATAAAACGGTCTATCGAGTGGAGGCAAACAGGTCGGGACAGCTGGAATAACACAGGGTTAGGGTGGTTTGAATGGAGGTAAACACATGCAGAGCAGTTGGAATCGTATGTTAAAGGGCCTGGAACTCCTGTGTCTGTGAGGGGGTAGAGCTCACTGGGGCAGTTTACATTCAGCCTAAGGACATGGCTCAAAGAGAATCTGGTATACAGTCATTAAGCTGGTTGTAAATAATTGCGTTGTATATTACAAAAAAATTAAGAGATTGTCTACTTACTTGATTCTTAATTATGATAAAGTTTGATATGTTATACATGCTTCTTTTCTATGCTCAAGTTAGATATTGTATTTTATTGTTATTGTTTTTATTTTTCTTGTGCTGTGTGCTCCTCATTCCAAATGTTCAGTGTCGCTTCCGTCATCACCTGTGTGGAGTGAATGAAATAATATCCAAACTCTGAACATTGTAAAGCGCTTTGGTAACAATGCGCTATATAATTGAAGATTATTTATTTACTCGCACTGGTGATGCAACACTGAAATTTCTACACTGTGGGACGGATAAAGGATCTCTTAATATCTTATTATTTTGTTTCCCGGTCGTTAGGGGTGTCCAATGTTAACAGCACAGTCAATAACATGTAGCGAGAAATGTTCATAGATTTTACCTGTATTATTAATGCTGTATAGGTCTTTCTATGTATTAATTATTTTCACGCTGTATCTGCTGGCACTTTGCCTCTGTCAGTATCTATTAGTTATTTACAATTAATTTACTCTGCAATGTCCCTGTCAACTAAATAATTGATGAATAAATATATACAGTACCGTTTGGAATGCAATACAATGACAGCCTCCAACACACACTCTTTAATACGTTAGCTCCGGAAATATACAAATAGATGCATAAAGGATAGAATAAAAGAATTGAATCAAAGGGACAGAATAGTAGTGTAATCAAAGAGATGGCCCTTGTGAGACAGCTGGTGCCCGCGCTAGTCAGAATAAGAAAGAGCAGTTTTAATGAGCTCAAGAAAAATGGTGATTACCGTCACACATTTGGTAATGATAAAGAGCCCTGAATGATAAAACCTTATATGATTAATGTCTTCTGCAATTTTTAATTTAAAAGTGATTCCAAACTTATATTTATCACGTAAAAGGATTGGGAGTAGAAAAGGAGGATTTGGCAGGAGTTGAAAAATACTGTGTTGAATGGATTTTCAACTAAAATAAATAGAAATTCTGTTACAAATGGGATTGCAAGTGATGGTACAAATAGTATTCTCAATATCGAGATATCCTTCTTATGAATGCTTTTTAAAGAGCTGTCCTGGGACATGTGTCAAACAGGACGGTGGTAACTAGTATTTTTCTTGTTTAATGGATAGTAACTGTTGTAATGCTATGTTGTACGTATTGTTTGCTTATGACGGTTGACAATCCATCAATTAAAGATAGATAGGAGGATTTTCTACTTCCGGGTGGATCATCAAAAATGGTCCTCCCACTTATCAATCATTCCGGTGATGCTTGTTCGTTTGTTTTTGTTTTTAAGTAAAGAGGGCAGTTCATTCCTAAAATTTGGGAAAATCTTCCTTTATACCTATTAAGATGGCTACCTGTAAATGTATATTATGATTATTTTGTCAATTATTTTGTTTTCTTTTTTTGGATGGACGAATGAATAAAATATGTCGTTAAGCATTGAAGGTTAAACAATGCTATCTACCTGCACTATCCCAATGCTACCACCAGAGGTAAATGTAGATTTTCATACCGCCTTGTGTTTGTAAAGAATGTAATTTCAGCTGAACATTTGGTTTTAAAGCCCCTCACCAAACACTTTACACTTTTCTAACAACCTGAGCACACGACTGATGAAGTATCAAACCTGTTTGTTGAGAACAAAACATACACAGTAAAATACAACTGCAGAGGACACAGCGCTGAGGGGCAGAGGTCGGACTGATGGCTATGGGAAGACTGAGGTGGTCTTCCAGATGATAATGCTCAGCTTAGTCAGTTGTAATACATTATATTATACCAGCGGTTGTATGATGCTATTGGAGTGGACATGTGGCGCACAAGAAGCCTGCTCTAAAAACAAGCATGTACAATTGCATAGGCTAAAGCAACGGTCAAATGCAGTGAAGCAATCCACTCACAAGATCCATAAACTATACATTAACCTCAAATAAATCCCACCGTGTACCACTTATCCCATTTTTAGTGGGCACTATTAACTTTAGGCTCATAATTAAATTCAGACCTTCCACTACACAGCACAAAGACTCCACAGAAAGACTCACAAAAGTTAAGTTGTGATAATTATTCCTTTCTATCTTGACACACACTGGTTTCTGGCCCAGTATGACTTCATGTTTTTAAGTTCATTTGCAGAATCAACGTTTGTTTGTGACGGCTCCGGCAGGGGTGCTTCCCTTCGCACAAAGCAGCTCATTTGTGTTGTCAAGCCTGGGCGCCTGATTGTGATCCGAAAGATGTCCGCCCCTGATGGGAGAGCAGCAGTAGGAGGAGCGGGGGTGCGTCTCTGAGGAGACGCAAACGTGAGAAGTCAAGCTGCTTTTAATGAGGCTAAATTTGAAATGTTAGCTTCTGAGGATGTGCAATTTCTTCATTTGGTGCTAAATTTAAGCAGGCTTTATAATGATTTTAGTGACAAGAAGCATTAAAGCTACTTGATCCTGGTGAAGCTGAAGGGAGTGGTGGTTAAACGTCCATTACACACGTACACCGATTCAAACAGTGCCATAATCATCAGGCAGCTTCATGACAAATCAGGACCAAGAGTTCTTCGGAGATATTGTTTGCACTTTTACAGCCCTGTGCATCTGAGGATACAATCTCATGTTACTATGTGCTGTTATTTAGAAAGCCAGAACTACACGCAACCAGTTTTCAGGAAATACCCCTCCAATAACCAAGTTATTGATACCTTGATTAGCTGTAGTTATTTAACAATTGCGTTAGTTATTGCGGACTCTGACCTTAACAAAGTGGACTAGGGACCAACATTAGACATAATAATTATGGGATTATCTAGTGTTGTTTGGAGTAAGTAAGTAAGTAATCTTTATTTATATACCGCCTTTCACAGACCAGAATCTCAAAGCGGTTTACAATTGTTGTTTTTGGGCATTTGTCTCTCACTCTACACAGAGATGGGAGCGGGGTCGCCAGTACAGGAGGCGCATGCCAGAACTATTGGACATGTTTTTAGTGGTAGGGGAAACTGGAGTACCCGGAGGAAACCTACGCAGACACGGGGAGAACATGCAAACTCCACTCAGAAAGGCCCTGGTCCGACCCAGGACCTTCTTGCTGAGAGGCGAGAGTGCTATCCACTCAGCCACCCAGGAGGAGTTTATAATCTCAAGGGTTAGTGCATTGAAATTACGAAAATGATCATATTAAAAAGCTCCATATTAAACTCATTCTGTCTGAAAAACTGAAAATAAACTTCCAGGCCAAATGTTCTGTGATTGTTTTTTTTTTATGCTTACCATCTATGTCAGCGCACACAACAGTTTATCATCAAGCGATTCAATTTGTCATGTCATTGTCTTCCCCTACATTAATCAATTTCTGGGTCGGGGGGGTGGCAATCAGAGCTGCCACCCAAGTCTCATAGCACCAGTCCCTCGCTGATCCTCCTGCAGCAGGTGGGTCCACAGGAAGATGGCTTCTCCGTCATCAAAGAGACAGCCTTGGTCTTTCAGCGGGGGCTTCAGGTAATGTGGTGTTAAGTGTCTTTCCCAGGGGCACATCAACAGCAGACATCAGTGGGAGCAGGTGACATGGGTTGTGGTGGGCTCAATCCCACGACCATTAGGTCCGAAGCTACCAACCAAATGAGCTACTGTCGCTCCGATTCAATTTGATTCAATATATTTTTGTGAATGGATAAACGACTCAACAATCCAAACTTCAGTGGCCGGACATCCATTCAAAATTGACGTCTTTTATTGTTTTTGTGAAGGCAGTGGTGTTGTGAGTTTAGTAGGCAAAACAGGATTTGCTGATGTAAAAGTCCTACAGGAAGGATATTCTGAATAGACAAGACACTGTGTGTGATTGATAAGGCACAAGCCATGTGTATCTTTGTTGCTGTAGGAAAGTTTTTAGGCATGACAACAGGAAACAGAAATGAAGGATTGCAGATATATGTAGTGTATTGTTGTAACACAATTACCTCCATACACATTAAAACGTGTAGCTCAATCTCAAACAATGTTTGATTAACATTAGTCCAACCCCTGCATGTCAAATCAACTTAATTGTCAGAATCACAACAGTAGTCCTCAGAAATGCAGAGGACAAATTTCCCTACTGGGTAAAAAAATAGAATTTCTCACCTGTTTTTTTGAAGTCTTTGATTGAGTGCACAGAAGGACTATGAACTATGGATGGCCAGATAAGTAAAATAACAAAAATCAGTAGAATACAAAAGTTACACCTTGATATTGGCTGAAAAAAGTTGCATGGTCCCATTACAGCTGGATGATCACCACCTGAGCTGAACACTGAACATTTATGTATTCATCCTGGCCTCTTTCTGTACTTTCTGTTCTTTCATTCCTTCCGTCTATTGTTATTGCACCATAACTCTCCATTGAAAGTCAAGGACACTCTTTTATGGCTCTCGATGTAGGTGCTACAGTTGGCAGGACATTAGTAAAGCCCGTTATTAGAATCATTTAAGCCACTCAGTTCTGGAGACGTGCCCGCTCCCGCCTTCAAATCATTGCCGCCATTGTGCTGGTTTGATCGTGGCCACTAGAGGGGTACTTGGTACACGATCAGGCAGGGGCTTTTTACAGGTATTGCTAATTACGTTTCATTAGATTCACCTTTGAGCGTTGGTGCAAGCTGTTCCAATAAGCCCGTGGAGTGTGCGGACAAACAGGGAAGTTAAAGTGGTTGTATTCTCTCAGCCCCTTGGTAACGGTAAACAGTAACAACTGTTGGCTTAAAAAGAGTGCAGCAGAAGTGAAACAGCATGAGGATGAGATATACATTAAAACATATTGAACGGGTACATTGACAACAGTGACGTGTGGTGGAGTTTGTGATCGGGGAGGCACTGACTTTGAAAGTCATATTTACAATCGTTATTCTAATACAATAGCATTAATTTGGGTGGGGGTCTCCACCCGCCAAGGCAAGACAAGGCAAGGCAAGTTTATTTGTATAGTACAATTCATACACAAGGCAACTCAAAGTGCTGAAGAAAATAAGAAAGCATTAAAGTCATGAATAATCAAAGTACATTAAATATAAAATCCCTCAGTTGTATGCACAGCTAAACAGAACTGTTTTTAACCTGGTTTTAAACATTTTCAGAGAGGAGGCCTGTCTCACATCCTCAGGAAGACTGTTCCAGATTTTAGCAGCATGAATCTGAAAAGCAGCCTCCCCATGTTTAGTTCTGACTCTGGGCACTAACAGGAGTCCAGTCCCTGTGCTCCTCAGAGTCCGGTCTGGTTCATATGGGACTAACATGTCACTAATATATTTTGGTGCGAGGCCATGGAAAGACTTGTACACAAGCAGAGCTGTTTTAGAGTCTATTCTCTGAGCCACAGGAAGCCAGTGCAGAGACCTGAGAACTGGACTAATGTGATTGTACTTCCTGGTTCTTGCCAATGCAATAACGTAAACAAATTGAATATAAACCAGCATCTTTTAATAATCCCACAACAAATCCCGCAGCTTACTCTCCACTCCACACACAAGAGAAGCACAGGTGGGAGAGACACGAGGAGGGAGAGACGCGATGAGATGCATTATGTTTTGATGCTAAACAGCTCAAATCTTCAAGAGATGTTGAACATGATTAAAAACTTCAGTTGCAGAACTCTTTAGGAGTGTTCAAATTTTTTCCGGAGCCGCGCTTTTGTGTGAGCTGTGCAGCGCAGAGCCTGCCACAGCAATATATGGGTCACACACATAGACTGTATATATTAATGCAGGGGTTCCCAAAGTTTTTAGCCCGCGACCCCCATCATAAATGCCCTGCTAACCCGCGACCCCCCCCCCCCCCCAACCGCCCTTTCGTCACATGAAATGAGCATGTATTTCCTTGATACTGAGTAACGCTTTCTAGAGACTCACGCCACTACCGAGCTGCACTGTCCAGCCCAAAAAAGGAGGCTTGCATATTTTTACTCATGTAGTGACACAGTGATGGGCTTGTTGGGCTCCCTCCTCAGCAGAAGTCAGAAGCCCTCTCTGTTCTCATACCGCGGTAAAGTGGCCCGGCTTTCCGGAGTCAGCGGTAAAGAGGTCCGCACATTAAAAGCGGGCGGCCGCTTTCTGCTGTTACTTTATGCGGTTCATCCCCGCGGCTTCTCTTTCCAAAGTTACTGTCAGTAAAGGCATAAACCGGCCACCCGCTTTTAATGTGCAGACCTCTTTACCTTTGACTCCGAAAAGCCGGGCCTCTTTAACGCGCTGTTCTACCGCTGCCCTCTCTCCCTCCACTGCCCTCTCTCCCTCCTCTGCCCTCTCTCCCTCCTCTGCCCTCTCTCCCTCCACTGCCCTCTCTCCCTCCTCTGCCCTCTCTCCCTCCTTTGCCCTCTCTCCCTCCTTTGCCCTCTCTCCCTCTCTTCGCACCATCAGCCTGACCCCTGATACAAGTGACTTTTCTCCCCCTCCGGGTTTTTCTGTTGTGGATATTAACCACGTTTCATTTTAAAGCAGGTATTATTTATTTGTAGCCTCCAAACACCTTTAGTTTTAGCAAACAACAGCAGGACACGCTTTGCCGCTGCGCATGATGTGAGCTGCGTTACGTGATGATTTTGATTGACGCTGCAATGACTGGGACAAAATTACTAACGTTATTAAAATATATTATAGTCTCCAAACACAATTTAACAAGTAGTCCTTTTGAATCAAATCAAATGCTAAATAAATATTTAAGGGCTTTATATTTTAAAGCCCTTTTTTATATTAAAAAAAACTTTTTTTTTTGAGCAAAAAAAAAATTTTTTTTTTTTTTTAGCAAAAAAAATCTTTTTTGTGTGTGTGTGGAAATCATCTTGCGACCCCCCCAGGGGTTCCTGCGACCCCCCGGGGGGTCGGGACCCCCACTTTGGGAACCATTGTATTAATGGACAGAGTCACGCCTATCTCCGCCGTTCTAACTTATGGGCCAAAAAATGTGCTCTACTGGAGCAATCCAAAATGGCCGCGAGTGGTCCCGCCCACAAGAAAATTGTAAAAAAACGCATCTGCGCATGCGTCAGCTGGCGAGAGCTCCATTCATTTGAACGAGAGACTTCAAAAATTCACAGCAAGCAAACTAGAGTGGTCCAAAAAAATTCACCCCCTCAGCATTGACACACATGTGGAACGGAGCTTTGGGCCAAGAGCCATCTTTTGGACCATCCTGTAAAGACGTTTTCGAGAGGTCTGCCAATGCTATATGTTAGCATTGGCTAATTCTTCTTCTGGGTTCACCCCCATCGGCCTAGGGTGGTATTGCAAGCATGTCACATGCCACTTTTGAGCCGAAAACCCGCCCCCACTGGTCACACATCCAGTTATTTGTATAGAGCCTTTCACTGTCCAGGATCACAAAGCGCTTCACATTTTAAGAACATACAGATCAAAATAATACACACAGAAGTCAAATTTAAGATAATAGAAACAGAAGAGGCTCCTCATCATGATCTGTGATTTATTCAAAGTTTGCGTGTTTCCAGATTGTTAAGACTTTTTCTGAAAACGCAGCTTATAATTTTGCCAGTGTGTGAATATGTGTGTTTTGGCGTGTTGTGACGAAGGTTGAAATGAGCGTACACATTTACACCACCTATTGACTTGGTGTAAATTCTGTGCGTACCGTACTCTCACGTCCAGATTGATAAATGCGGAAAAGTGTAAATTTTTTGCGTACGCATCATTTACACCCTGATTTGGCCGTACGCAAGTTTCATACATGGGGCCCAATGTCTCCATACTGTTGTTGTTTTTTGTTGCAAGACACTTAATGTTTTTGAGTGTCCAAAAAACACACATATTAAGTTCATGTTTGCATATTTGACCTTGTAGTGACCCGGCAGCTGTGTGAGTGGTCTGCATGGTGTCTTTATTTTCTGCTCTAAGATCAATTGTTTTTTAAGATTTTCTCTAGGAATATTTGTTCTTTTTGACTCTGTACACACAACCCTGATCAAAAGTGAAGGCACCATGCTGCCCGCTTCTACAGCCACCCCAACATGGTTCAATATGCAAACTTCTTTTCTCACATAATGCACCTTTAAGTTCTCAGCTGAAAAAAACAATTCCTACAGGAGATGTTTGCTACACTTTCGGTGCAGCCTCAAGCTGTGGATTAGAGTCCTCCATTGTAGTAAATAACTAAGTAAGTGATTAATCTATCTATCTCTAATCTATTTATATAGCGCCTTTCACAAACCAGATTCACAAAGCACTTTACAATTGTGGGCATTTGTCTCTCACTCCACACAGAGATTAGAGTATGGAATGTTTTTATAAAGGCTTTTGGACATTCTTTTAGTAGTTTCGATGTTTCAGCTTCACTCAGAACGTCATTCTTGCATATGCTGAGCAGCTGGAATGTAACTTCTCTGACCTCACATTAGTCCATGTGAAATACAAATTTGGTGATCGTGTCTTCAAGCTGCACAGCTTAACTCAGCAATTGCCATGGTATCATTTTTGTCTTGCTCACTGGACTAGATATAATGCCCAAGGCCACAGTGTTTTGGCTGAAAAGAATTAAAAAAAAAAAATTGCATTTTTAAAACCTTTTTAACCGTGTCTGTATTATGTTCAGTATTAGGTTTTTTCAAGTCAAATTTAAGACAACCATAGCCTATTTCACTCAATATTTCAATGATTTTTTACATTTATTTTTTTTACTTTTTGAGAAATGTGCCACTTCTGCCTACCAGGTTATCTAATCAAAATAGTTGTTGCTGACTAATTTAACTTTTTTGTTGTAAGACATTTTAAAATGTCTACATTCAATTATTTTGAATGTATTTAAGTAAATGTCAGTTGTTTTTTTTAAATGTAAGGAGAGAGATTTTTAAGAAATTACTCGTTAGACTCACCCACTCTCACTTCCTAAATGAAACACAGACAAGGCCTCCTGTCATTGGCTCAACTATTCTCCCCCAGTGGATCCTATTGGTGGAGGTGAAGCCAAAGAATGGCTGTATGTACTGTATAGTACATACAGTCTGTCCAGACAGGGCTCTTGCATGGTTTTTGCGTATCTGACTAGGTTTCTTCCAGGTGCTCTGGCTTCCCCATCACTACAAATGTCTACAATAGGTCTGAATTTAAGGAGATGGTGATTGTTGGAGCTTTGATACACCAATGTGTTCACTGTGTGTAAAAATAATAGTATTCCAAATACGTTCAAAAAGTCTTGGTCTGTGAAATGTGCAATATACTGTAAATATTAAAAATTAAGAAATACTATACTTACTATTTCAGTTAAATGGCAGGTGCCAATACATCTCTAGAGAAAAGAAGCATTGTTAAAAGAACAAAGAAAAATAAAGTCTCCGAATATATTCTCAGATCATTGTTTTTTTACATTGAATAATTGGATAGATTGATAGAATGAGTAGATTTTGTGACTTCTATCTCATGTGGATAAACAGAGAATAACTGAGAAATTAGCTCTTTACAAAGACTAGTAGTCGTATTAGTCTGATTTTTGAAAGTCATCATTCTATTTTCAGCCACCCTCCATCACGATTTCATTTCTGTAGAATCTGTGGAAGGTTGTGATGACACATGAACACAACCTGTGTTTGATTAGATTGTTCAGATACCACAAAGACCTTTATTTTGGCCGGTACTCTTATTAGCAGGTATTTATTATTTATTGTTTATTGGGCTGGGGCAGTGCATGTGAATGAACACCTCTCCATATCGTAGCCTTGGGCAAATTTGCATCCATTGACCCATACTTGCCCTCACAGGCACTCATTCACCCAGAAGTATTGTATGAAACCGATACAGACACAGGGAGAACATGCAAACTCCCCACAGAGCACAGGGAGACATGGCTAAATAGCTTAGGGTGGCCAAAATAAGACCAACTATCAAATTAATAATAATTAATGACAGTAACATTATGTTGGCTTCAATCAGAGAGAACTGATGCCAAATCCAACAAATGCTCCCATACTAACATACTCGTATCATATTGAGAATCAACCTTCAGATCAACAACAAAATGTTCTGAATTTTCCAATTGAACTGGGTTGGAAGCAGTTTGAACAGCTAGAGAGAGGGCACTAACAGGCAGCCTCAGATCCCATCAAATACACTGTGCAAAGCTGTGATAGCTGAAGGATGAGCCTGAGGCCTGAGGCAACCTGCCACACCAGCAACACACACACCAGCATGGGTTCTGTGCTCCGAGGAGGAGCTCTACTACCAGCTGTGAACATATACAAAAAACAATACAAAAGCAATACAGTAGAACAATTACACAATAATATGGTAAAGACCACACATGTACAGTACAGTAATGTGTCTGTCTTGTCTGTATGTGTCTGAGCTCTTTATGTGAGGGAACATGTACGGTATATATATAGAATAAAGAACTCCAATGCAGTGTACAAGAAGGGCATGAGCCGACTTTTTCCTTAGGAAGCTCAGATCTTTTCACATGTGCAGTAAACTGCTGGATATCTTCTACCAGTCTGTTGTGGCCAGCGCCCTTTTCTACGCTGTGGTCTGCTGGGGGAACAGTACTACCAAAAGGGACCTCTCCCGGATTGAAGTTGATTCGTAAAGCTGGACAGACTCCTACCGCTCCGCGGCAAGAACATGTTCATGCCACACTCCATCCTGCTGTACAACAAGTCACCGCTCTGTGACGGATAACACATTCATCTAAACAGACTTTAACTTTATCTGCTTTATATTTAACATAAATATATGTTAATATTTATTGTATATTAACATATGTGTACTCCTATCTCTGTATTTTCTACTGTAAATGTGTACATCTTCACAAATATGTATATTCCTGAGCACCTACATCCAGATTAATCTACTCTCACAATATTATATTATGATTATTATTATTATTTTTCAGATTGTTACTTTAAATGTTATTTTTTATTTTTTATTGTGAAATACAATGCAAGCTACTGTGACAACGCAATTTCCCTTGTGGATCAATAAATTCTGTCTAAGTCTAAGTTCAGTCTAAGTCTAAAGAAAGTGTGTAAAACCAATCACTTTTATAAATGAAAAAAAAGTTGACTTTAATAACTATAACAGCATCAACGTGAAGAGAAAGAAGAACAACGTAGCTGTATAAAAGTATGTACATGAGTGTATCGCCTGCGTCACCTCTGTGTGTTTTAAGACGCTGATATTTCAGCGGCCAACACATATTTGAAAGGGAGCTCTGTATTTCTGATATGCTGGAATCTCACACTGCATTTATTCAGTGAAGTTATTCTTCTTATGCAATACAATGATGAGACGTGATTTAAAATAATGTAATACTTTTGCCCAAGAACAAAGTTAAATCAATATCCGTCTGACACCACCTCTGTGAAGTGCGGGGTAATAGGGTTCACACACATATTGTTTTGGTGAAAGATATTTATTCAGGAGTTAGCGAGTAAAAATAATCCGGCACAAAAGATAGTTTCAATTATTGATATTGGCAAGACAAGTGTATTTGTAAAGCACAGTTCACACATAAGAAACCTCAAAGTGCTTCAGAAAACAATACAGAAACAACATACAAGGTATTAAAGTCATAAATAATCACAGGACATTAAAATGTAGTGAAGATACATTCCTTCAGTTGTATGCACAGTAAAACAACAAACGCCCGTGTTGCATTTTCAGGAAGAATGTTTTGGATTTTAGCAGCATGAATCTGAAAGGCTGCCTCATGTTTAATCCTGACTCTGGACACCAGCAGGAGGCCAGTCCCTGTGCTCTTCAGAGTCTGGGGTTCATATGGCACTGGAGAGATTAGTACACAAGCAGAGTTGCATTAGACCAGGCATGTCCAAACTCAGGCCCGGGGGCAAATTGTGGCCCTAAATGCCATTTTATGTGGCCCTCTGCCCTGCTAACCCAAAGCAGTCTTTGAGATCATAAACACAAGTCCACTGTGTCATCCATCCAACTTCAGCTCAGCCAATATAGCTTCCGTTAATGGTGCTAATGTAGCTGGTAAGATGGTAAGAATGTGTCATTCAGCCAACTTCAGCTCTGTTATAGATCATTTTAAAGCTCTGAACAGCCCGATGCCAGTCAAGACAGTTTATCAGTCTGTGATGTCGGCCCCTGGACTAGTCTTGTGAACTAAAGTGGCCCTCTTTCCAAAAAGTTTGGACACCCCTGCATTAGACCATGTCCACAAGTAGCCGGGTATTTTTAAAACCAAATATTTCCGCTGTGTCGGTGGAGGACAGATTAGAGTCTTGATCAAGAGAGAGCAGTGGCAGACGAGCTGAGCATGCTCAACCCAACCTAAACATAGACCCCCAGCCCCCTCTCCTTACCTGTCCCAGATGTGGAAGGGCCTGCCGCCACCGCATCGGCCTCCATTCTCATATGCATCATTGGCGATAGTCTCAACACTGAGTGACCGCCATTATTATTATATTAGAAATAGGCTGATAAAACACTGCTAGGGTCCTGAGTTCCGCACGCAGCCTCCCCACGTCTGACTCCGTCTCTGGCTCCATGTCCTGTTCTCCAGCTTCTTTCCCCTTACACCTCCCCATCTCCGCTTTTTATAGTCAAGGCGGAGTCCGCATTTGCCATTCACAGTGTGCAGGGTGAGGTTGGCCCTCTGTTCAGGATCAAACGCAGCTACAAACTTCTGTGATGGGCGCTTCTCCCATACTCGCTGACAGCAAATGATTGTCACAGACAGAGAGCTTTCGGCTCTGATTTTTTCTAATCAAAGAATGGGCACCCACCACGGTCCAAACACTGTAACAAAAATGCGGCCGCGTTGTTGCGTCTTAATTGTCCAGTCACGTGGGGAGCAAGAGTGCTTTGGGTGGTGCAAGTCATAAAAGCATATTATAAACAAACAGCATGCATAAACGGTTTAAAAATATATTTAAAATCCACCATCCCTTTTGCCCCCACCGACAAATGCTCATGGCAAAACTACAAAGCAGGTTGCAGAAAAACTGATCCATGACACTGGATAAAAAACATAACTCACACTAAATATAGAAAAAACTATTCCTATGTATTTAAAATGTGTAAATATCCAAATTGTCCAACCATTTCGATTGATGGACAAAAACAGTATTTAGGTGTCATATTGAAACCAAATTTAAAGTATAAAACACAAATGAAAAATATATTCAGAAATTGTAATTTAAATTTCTGTATATGATTAAAAATCTAGTATGGTGTAATTTCTACAAGACATTCACTTACACTAGAGGCCTCAGGAGCCTATCTCGATGCAATGATTGTTGCCCAATTTCTTTACTGTATGATAAGGTGGTCATATGCTACTAATTCCATCCTGAGGCCACTTGAGTCACTGTATAAAATGTCATTAAAAACCACAATAAAAAACTGACTTTTTCTATCACTGTCACATCCTTACAAAACATAAATATTAAACCTTGATAATTTGATCCAACATACAAATCTTTGTTTCTCTTGGAAGAAAAGAGCAGCTGCTCCTCCACTGAAAGGGTTCATATTTTTGGGCTCCATGCAACTTAACAGCACAAGCCAATAAATCCACAGAGCGCGATCCTCAAAAGTGACTGGAGTGACGGCACACACAGCACTATGGATCCACAGCCACTCACACTGAACAAGACGAAAGCGAATGGACTTCTAAGGGCCAGTGGAGGTGATTGTGTGCGTGTGCGTGTGCGCGTGCGTGTGCGTGTGCGCAGTGTAGGCAGTTGCAAACCGTTGCAAACCATTAACGTCAGCTTGGGGTAAAAGTTACCTATATTTAAAGTTAGAGAAAAGCTTGACTGACTTGTGTGCGTGAGAGTGATTAGTCCTGAGCTGGGAAATCAGGTGCTGTGCTGTTAGTGCAATGGAATTTTGCCTTCTGGAGTTTACCTCCATTTGAACAAAATATTTTCGAAATAATTAAAGAGGATTTAGAAGACTGTGTATGAATGCATCTCCTACGCCAGTGTTTTTCAACCTTTTTTGAGCCAAGGCACACTTTTTTCACTGAAAAAATCTTGCGGCACACTTCCAGGAGAAAATGTAAAAATGTATACAGTACTAATGTAAAAAAATATATACTGTACATACTCTGTGTGATATATAAAGTTTATCTTATCTTATAATGTATACAGTATACTCTGTAGCCTATATTCACAATATACAGTTATTCTCATCAAAATGCTTAAGTCCAGGCCTTGACATTAAGCTTTATTTAATATTTCAGCGGCCAACACATATTTGAAAGGGAGCTCTGTATTTCTGATATGCTGGAATCTCACACTGCATTTATTCAGTGAAGTTATTCTTCTTATGCAATACAATGATGAGACGTGATTTAAAATAATGTAATACTTTTGCCCAAGAACAAAGTTAAATCAATATCCGTCTGACACCACCTCTGTGAAGTGCGGGGTAATAGGGTTCACACACATATTGTTTTGGTGAAAGATATTTATTCAGGAGTTAGCGAGTAAAAATAATCCGGCACAAAAGATAGTTTCAATTATTGATATTGGCAAGACAAGTGTATTTGTAAAGCACAGTTCACACATAAGAAACCTCAAAGTGCTTCAGAAAACAATACAGAAACAACATACAAGGTATTAAAGTCATAAATAATCACAGGACATTAAAATGTAGTGAAGATACATTCCTTCAGTTGTATGCACAGTAAAACAACAAACGCCCGTGTTGCATTTTCAGGAAGAATGTTTTGGATTTTAGCAGCATGAATCTGAAAGGCTGCCTCATGTTTAATCCTGACTCTGGACACCAGCAGGAGGCCAGTCCCTGTGCTCTTCAGAGTCTGGGGTTCATATGGCACTGGAGAGATTAGTACACAAGCAGAGTTGCATTAGACCAGGCATGTCCAAACTCAAGCCCGGGGGCAAATTGTGGCCCTAAATGCCATTTTATGTGGCCCTCTGCCCTGCTAACCCAAAGCAGTCTTTGAGATCATAAACACAAGTCCACTGTGTCATCCATCCAACTTCAGCTCAGCCAATATAGCTTCCGTTAATGGTGCTAATGTAGCTGGTAAGATGGTAAGAATGTGTCATTCAGCCAACTTCAGCTCTGTTATAGATCATTTTAAAGCTCTGAACAGCCCGATGCCAGTCAAGACAGTTTATCAGTCTGTGATGTCGGCCCCTGGACTAGTCTTGTGAACTAAAGTGGCCCTCTTTCCAAAAAGTTTGGACACCCCTGCATTAGACCATGTCCACAAGTAGCCGGGTATTTTTAAAACCAAATATTTCCGCTGTGTCGGTGGAGGACAGATTAGAGTCTTGATCAAGAGAGAGCAGTGGCAGACGAGCTGAGCATGCTCAACCCAACCTAAACATAGACCCCCAGCCCCCTCTCCTTACCTGTCCCAGATGTGGAAGGGCCTGCCGCCACCGCATCGGCCTCCATTCTCATATGCATCATTGGCGATAGTCTCAACACTGAGTGACCGCCATTATTATTATATTAGAAATAGGCTGATAAAACACTGCTAGGGTCCTGAGTTCCGCACGCAGCCTCCCCACGTCTGACTCCGTCTCTGGCTCCATGTCCTGTTCTCCAGCTTCTTTCCCCTTACACCTCCCCATCTCCGCTTTTTATAGTCAAGGCGGAGTCCGCATTTGCCATTCACAGTGTGCAGGGTGAGGTTGGCCCTCTGTTCAGGATCAAACGCAGCTACAAACTTCTGTGATGGGCGCTTCTCCCATACTCGCTGACAGCAAATGATTGTCACAGACAGAGAGCTTTCGGCTCTGATTTTTTCTAATCAAAGAATGGGCACCCACCACGGTCCAAACACTGTAACAAAAATGCGGCCGCGTTGTTGCGTCTTAATTGTCCAGTCACGTGGGGAGCAAGAGTGCTTTGGGTGGTGCAAGTCATAAAAGCATATTATAAACAAACAGCATGCATAAACGGTTTAAAAATATATTTAAAATCCACCATCCCTTTTGCCCCCACCGACAAATGCTCATGGCAAAACTACAAAGCAGGTTGCAGAAAAACTGATCCATGACACTGGATAAAAAACATAACTCACACTAAATATAGAAAAAACTATTCCTATGTATTTAAAATGTGTAAATATCCAAATTGTCCAACCATTTCGATTGATGGACAAAAACAGTATTTAGGTGTCATATTGAAACCAAATTTAAAGTATAAAACACAAATGAAAAATATATTCAGAAATTGTAATTTAAATTTCTGTATATGATTAAAAATCTAGTATGGTGTAATTTCTACAAGACATTCACTTACACTAGAGGCCTCAGGAGCCTATCTCGATGCAATGATTGTTGCCCAATTTCTTTACTGTATGATAAGGTGGTCATATGCTACTAATTCCATCCTGAGGCCACTTGAGTCACTGTATAAAATGTCATTAAAAACCACAATAAAAAACTGACTTTTTCTATCACTGTCACATCCTTACAAAACATAAATATTAAACCTTGATAATTTGATCCAACATACAAATCTTTGTTTCTCTTGGAAGAAAAGAGCAGCTGCTCCTCCACTGAAAGGGTTCATATTTTTGGGCTCCATGCAACTTAACAGCACAAGCCAATAAATCCACAGAGCGCGATCCTCAAAAGTGACTGGAGTGACGGCACACACAGCACTATGGATCCACAGCCACTCACACTGAACAAGACGAAAGCGAATGGACTTCTAAGGGCCAGTGGAGGTGATTGTGTGCGTGTGCGTGTGCGCGTGCGTGTGCGTGTGCGCAGTGTAGGCAGTTGCAAACCGTTGCAAACCATTAACGTCAGCTTGGGGTAAAAGTTACCTATATTTAAAGTTAGAGAAAAGCTTGACTGACTTGTGTGCGTGAGAGTGATTAGTCCTGAGCTGGGAAATCAGGTGCTGTGCTGTTAGTGCAATGGAATTTTGCCTTCTGGAGTTTACCTCCATTTGAACAAAATATTTTCGAAATAATTAAAGAGGATTTAGAAGACTGTGTATGAATGCATCTCCTACGCCAGTGTTTTTCAACCTTTTTTGAGCCAAGGCACACTTTTTTCACTGAAAAAATCTTGCGGCACACTTCCAGGAGAAAATGTAAAAATTTATACAGTACTAATGTAAAAAAATATATACTGTACATACTCTGTGTGATATATAAAGTTTATCTTATCTTATAATGTATACAGTATACTCTGTAGCCTATATTCACAATATACAGTTATTCTCATCAAAATGCTTAAGTCCAGGCCTTGACATTAAGCTTTATTTAATATTTCTCGATACAATTAACAAGAGTTTGGGAATAAAGTGGCACTAACTGTGTGGAAAAAAACTAAGAAAATCCACTCTCTGCCCAAATAGTCAAATAATAACTCACACAAAGAACATGCATTGTTAGTGCATGGGAAAAATTTTGGTATCCGAGCTTTAAATTCAGGAGTTTTGGATGAGGGACACGGGAGGTCCTGAACGCGAGTCCATGGTTCTGTCCGGTCCGCATGTCTGTGGTTCTGTCCACTCGACTATGGTCTGCGCTCGGTACCCAGTTCAGAAGTGCGTTCGCGAGACCTGTCGTACAAAAATTGTACATTTCATAGTTAAACCACTACAACGCGGCCACAGCTGCCCCGGGGCAGAGCGGAGGATGTTAATCCTGTTCAGAAACGGCATAATTCATTTTCAAAAACGTCTCTATCACTTTCGCTTCTCACTCGCCACAAAGCTCTTGTCTCGCTCCCTCCCACATTTGTTGGTCGCATCCAATTTTACCTTTCTCGCCACAATGCTGACCTGTTACAGCCAGTGGTCGCATCCAATTTTTCAGTTTCAAAGTACTTAGCTATCTGCTGCCATCTACTGATTTGAAAAAGTATTACATGGTTACTCCACAGTTCAAAACAAGTCACCGCTCGTCAACAGCGAATGCAGTTATTTTTAGACAAAGTAGACGAATTTCTCACGGCACACCAGACAATATCATACGGCACACTAGTGTGCCGCGGCACAGTGGTTGAAAAACACTGTCCTACGCAGTTCTAAACTGGAGAACTGTGTTTACTTTTGAAACCCTATGAATATTCTTATTTGTCTCTTTGTTCATTTATTTGCAGCAGCATTCACAGAGAGAGGCCCTCCGCATCGATCATGTCATAGACAAACACACTACGCCAACGTGGCAACAAGCCCAAATGTAAAATACTTTTCTCGTGACCATAAGTGCATTGCAAACACATGAATTATACAAACTCATCATAAACTAAATTAGGACACTCTTGGAGGTAACAGCTCCTCCTGGAGGTACAGCTGTAGCAACAACAAAAAAACAGGCAAATAAATAAATTATGAATCTATAAACTTATTTGATTTAAATAATATGCGGCTGCAAAATGATCAAGTTACAAATACAAAAAAACTATTTTTTACTTTTTTATAATAACAAGCAGATAATGTCTTTCTTTCAATGGGGCTAAAGCTGGGGCACCTAACCTCTTTATTTCATAAATAACACATGCTTGTAAAACAGAATAAAAGAAGAAGTAAAGTGTTGTGACAAAATTAGACCACAGTGAGCTGTCTCCATCTTAATAGAACACATGTATTGCATAGCCCTGTGGTTCATTTGGCTTTGGGCTGAGAATGTTAACGGACGTAGTTACACCAAGCCCCGGCGATCCAAGATGGCGCCCTATTCAAATTAATTGTTGTGCTCAGTGGCGCTTTATGCCGGCACGGTCGCTGACATGTTAGCAGAACTCGCAAAGATCCATGGGAAACTTGCCTGTATTTGGGCATTGTCTGGTCCTCCCAGTTCTGCGCAGTGGATGATCTCCCATGATGCGTTGTGTCATACACGCGTGTGATGGTCTCACACGGTTCTCACGCACGTGCACAAAGGGGCTCAGCCTTGCTCTGACCAATCAGAGCAGTTCATCAGAGCAGGAGTTAGAGCGAGAGCCAGACGGGCAGAGTTTGTGGCACTAAAGCGTGGATTTAAACAAAACCGAAGGATTTAAGAAGACAAAAAGTTCAGGATGACAAGTGACACTAAAATCCCCACAAAATCCGACCTTTATGAAAGCTGTAGGTTCTCTGTCAGCTGAGGTTGCGCTGTTTTGATTTACATTGAGTTCTATGTGGAAAATTTCTGGGTAGCCCACGTGAATTTAGTCTGGTTTAGTCTGCAGTACCGGGAGAATCCCCCGAGCACATGGGTTCTTCAGCTCCAAGCTAGTAATACCCTATCCAGTTATTATAATAGATCCATGAGTTACACCTATATCCGTCGTTGAAATTAATGTGCCACCACTTTTGCCTCCTACGGGCAGTTTCAAAATGGCCACGGGGCCGGAAAATGTTAAAAAATGCATTTGTACTTATTTGAGTATTTCGTTCATTGTCTCTATGTAAGGATGACAATGATGAGTTGGATTGTGACTAAGATTGGATGAACACTGACAATTTGACTGAAGAAATATACCTACAGATTACAAAAGCATATACTTAATACTTAATATACATACAAAGCATATACAAAATACTTAAAGGAATAGGCCACTGTTTTTACGTTCTGACATATGTAATAATGTCAGAATGTTGCTCCTCGTAATAATACGAGGAGCACTATGTCCGCGCACTAACACCTAAAGACTTATCTCCCGCCCACTTCCGTCAATAGAAGCAGCGTGACTTGTAGTACGTACGGTAGTAGCAGAGAGTTATCGGATCGCTAGTTTGAGTACAGTTGAGGCAGCATCAAGTCACGCTGCTTCTATTGACGGAAGTGAGCGGGAGAGAAGTTTTTAGGAGTTAGTGCGCGGACATAGTGCTCCTCATATTATTACGCCTCACAATATAGTACCCCTTTTTATCCGCTGAGAAAATCGACATGTTACATTTCGGTGTTACTATAATTTGTAGTGTAACACGTCACGTAACTGTATTTAAATAGGGAACACGTGGAAGAGTTTGGTAGCTTCTAACGGGAGCTGATTTGTTACTATACAGTCTGTGGAAGAGGCTGCATTTGTACTCCATTTGCATGACAGAGCGCACTGACAAAGACCAGATAGGTACATATCAACTACTCTAAGGTAAGGTAAGAACATATGTCAGTATGTAAAAAACGGTGGCCTATTCCTTGAAAAACACTGTGTTGTCCACTTGTCGCTGGTCGCAATATCCAACATGCAATACTCAATATTAACTTCTACTTCATCAGAGGAGATGGTGCAAAGGTGCAAATATTTACTACATTTAGTCTTTCCTCATAACGTATGCGGCCTCAGCCGTAGCATTAAAACCTCTGTGGGAGGCCCTTGTTGCCTGGTAAGGGCTCATAAACTGAAAAAAAAAAACAGCACTGAGGAAATCTACAGTTTGTGTTCGCGCAAACTTTTCCATTCATCATCACAGATCTAATGAGTGTAACAGACCCCTACACTCCAACTGTGGCCTTTACACACTGCATTTATGACACTCTCAACACACATATTTGATTTATTTTCTCTCCAATTGCAAAGACTATTCTCACTGTGCTCGAGGCTCTAGTTGTTCTCCACCTGGATCAACTCTTCCCAGAAGTCAGTGACTGTTGATGTCAATGTCCTTCCATAGACGAAAATATATACTGTATCATTCTTGCCTAAAATCTTGTGCTAAACTAATACTTTGCACACACAGTACAGCACCTAGATTGATACTTATCCTTCCCTCTCACATTGAAATCATCTAAAATCCAATGTAATGTGGGCCACATTATTGTCAGGAACCAGAATATAAAAAAAAGAAAAAAAGAAATGAATTCCCATGAATTTATTTGGGGACTATTAGTCCCCAAATAAATTCATTTCTTTTTTGTTTTTACAAAATGTGTTTTGCTTGATTTCAGTTTGTGTTAACACAAAGTGAAATTCTCAGTTGTAATATCTTACACATCCCAAAAGAGGAATACCATTAAAGCAGGGGTACCCAACTTTGTATTTATTATCAATTCACTATATGTGTCTCGACATGAATAGTTTATTAAGTTAAATGTTGTGAACAAATCAGACCATAAAGTGAAATCTTCATATAAAAAGAAAATATATATTTTTAGCATACTTGTAAGAAGTAAGGTAAGTATAGAAGAGAGTCACTGATAGATAGAGCTGATTGGCTGAGTGATGGTGGTCCTCTCTTGTTCACTAGTCTGTCTGAGAAAGTTGATCTAATGATGTGACAGAGGCCATGATACATGCATGTGAAACCAGTGATAGAAATGTTTTTAAAGCGAGGAGCTTGTTTCACACAAAGCTCTATTATGCATCGTTTGAAGAATAGAAACTCCATCTTCAGCGGTGGTACATGAGGAAAAAAGTAAGTTTGATATCATGTCTCGATTATTCCTCCAGCCATTCAGGAATTGGTATTCAACCCATTATTTAGTCAAAAGAAATGGAGAGCCACAAGTGGTAGAAATAAGATTAATATTACAATCAGCCCTGAATGGAAGATAGAAGCAATATTTGTTTATTATGACGGCTGTTTTTTTCTATAGTGGCCATACTTGTGCAGGGCAGGGCCTGGTTAGTACTGTGATGGGAAACGTCTGGGAACACCAGTGGGCTGGCTGCGGCTGTAAAGTGCCAAACTGTTGCTGTGTCCTAAGGCAAGAAACTTCACCCACATTGCCTAGAATGAGTCTGGTGTGTGTGAAAGCTTGGTGGTGGTTGCGGGGGCCGATGGCACATACTGATTGCCTCGTTTCTTTCAGTGTGCCCCAGGTCAGCTGTGGCTACAGTAGTAGTTTATCACCACTGTGAATGAAGTGAAAGAATAATGACATGTGAAGCGTCTCTGAGTGTCTTTGAAAATCTCTATATAAAAACCATGCATTATTACTATAGATGGTCTCAAATAGTTACCTCTGAAACTCTGGCCGTATGCAAAATGAGACGTGGCGATATAAGCGTAATTTCACTGCGGCTCAACTTTGCATGCCAGCTCTTTGATTGACAGGCAGTCCTGAATAATTATGCATAGGAGAGGATAAGCAGTAGCAGGTGGTGTTCTATATAAGGGAGGGCCAAATGGCAAGCGTCGAGCAAAATAAGAGTCGTGAAGTCAGCCTTACATTACTTATGGAATAGCAATGTATGCTGTTGACACCAACTACCATATTGTATTGTTTTGACTATATGGGACATAATTTTCTTTGGCTCCAATTGACTCCTCTAGCTCAGTAACCGTTTGTGTCACAGTCACCGCTTTGGACTTTAAAAATCCCATGTTTAGCAAACTCTGATCCTGGTGTTTATATTTTGATATTGTCTTTGATCAACCTTTACGCCTCTCATCTATATTTACAATCAGATACCTTCATGTTCAGGGGAAATTCCAGCTCGCCTTAGCAGCATGTCTGCCCCTGTTAAAGTACAAAGCTACTGTAAGCTGTCGATGAAATGCCCGTAAAAAGAAGTTGGCTCCAATATTCCAATCGCCCTCTTGGAATATTAGCGCTGAAATTAAAACCCTGTTTTAGATGTGTTACAATTGTTCCTCGCTGTCAACAACTCAATTCTATCACTAGTTCTCCGATACATGCATTTATGGCTCTGTCACAACTTAAGGTCAGCTTTGTCTTACAGAAAAATTGAATTATCCTTCAGCCCAAATTCCTCAATCAATAAATAGAATAGTATATATAAAGCGCTTTTCATATAGATAATGCAACACATAGTGCCTAACAGTTTGGTCAATAAGAATCCCACATGCCCATGACCCTTCCACCCAACCACTCAACAGACCCACCCCAATCCACATACAGTATATTATCAAAGAGTGACTCACATGGCTCTCAGTAAAGAAGTAAAGTGTTTTCTCACAAGATTAATACAGAATGTTGGGGTTTGAAGTGAGCATTTTACTTTGTTGGAACACACCTATTCATGTAAACAAAGTGTGGTACCCCAACTTTAAAAGGATCCTCTTAGCAGTGGTCTTCTGAATGAGCCCAAGATATCACATAGGCGTGTTTTTCTCTTCCCCCCTCTGACCAGATCCGTGTGACTGATACTGGTTCTTCTCTGGTCCATCTGGCACCACAGCACTGCCACACTCGCCTCTCACCTGCCCTGCTCCAGATGGCCCCGCGTCTGCCCACACCTGCCAACACAAACCGCAATTATCTTTCACATGCAGCCTTGAAGAGATGGACTAAGGCACGGCCATCACCAGGGCTGAAGTCACACAGGAAAAGAAAAGTGTTTGAACTAGATTTGCCAAGATGGGTGGTGATTATGATATACCAGCATCGATTCAAAGTGTTCCCCGAGGATTAAGACTGTAAAGCACCAGAAAAATCTGTCAGTTGATCATTGGATAAGCCTAGTTAGTCGACTCGGAATCATGGAGGTATTATATAACCTTGATATGATGTTGCTAGCTTAAACCAGCATGGATGAAGGGCTACCCACCCCAACTAAAACCGCTTTTCCTCTGCTGACAGGAAACCTAAAGCTTTCACAAAAGTCAGATTTTGTGAGGATTTCCATGTACCTTGTCATCCTAAACTTTTTTCTTTTGAAATCCATCCATTTTCTTTAAATCCATACTTTGTACAACAATCTGTGCTTGCTCTCTTTTAATATCTTATGCTGCACAAATTAATTCTCAAACTTTTCTCTGTGTTTTACCTTTAGGTTAGACTTGATTATGGTCTTGGGTTCATTTAAAGTGCAAAAATTACTTTAGTTAGTGAAGGGACATCACACGGATGAGGATCTAATGATGAGTTAAATACTGCTGTAGGTTTATAGTCCAACAAGGTTCATTTGGTATCCTGATGGTGCTGTGTGATCTAGTGGTGAGAACATAGCGCCCAAAACTGTATAAAACTGCTGACAAGACACATCACTGGGACATCACATGACACTCTGAGTGCCAGCAATTCAAACTGTCAGGAAAAGAAAATACTCACTAATCTTTTTTATTTTTTTTACTTAGATACTATAGGTTTTATACCAAGATTAGACTTTTTTTGGTTTTGTTTTGTTTTAACACCCGCCTCATTTTGGCTTGTGCACAAAAGTTGGGCATTCCCAAAAGTTTTTGCATATTTAAAAACACATCTTACATGTCACATGCAAGGCAAGGCAAGGCAAGTTTATTTGTATAGCACAATTCATACAAAAGGCAACTCAAAGTGCTGAACAAGATTAAGCATTAAAATCATAAATAATCACAGGACATTAAAACGAAAGATAAAAATATAAAATCCCTCAGTTGTATGCACAGCTAAACAGCACCGTTTTTAACTTGGTTTTAAACATTGTCAGAGAGGAGGCCTGTCTCACATCTTCAGGAAGATTGTTCCAGATTTTAGCAGCATGAATCTGAAAAGCAGCCTCCCCATGTTTAGTCCTGACTCTAGGCACTAACAGGAGTACAGTCCCTGTGCTCCTCAGAGTCCGGGCTGGTTCATATGGGACTAACATGTCACTAATATATTTTGGTGCGAGGCCATGGAGAGACTTGTACACAAGCAGAGCTGTTTTAAAGTCTATTCTCTGAGCCACAGGAAGCCAGTGCAGGGACCTGAGGACTGGACTAATGTGGTCGTACTTCCTGGTTCTAGTCAGGACTCGAGCTGCTGCATTTTGAATGTACTGCAGCTGTTTTACAGCCTGTTTGGAGAGACCTGTGAGCAGGCCATTGCAGTAGTCTAACCTACTGGAGACAAATGCATGGATAAGAATCTCCAAGTCTGCTTTAGACACTATGTTTTTGATCCTGGCAATGTTTTTTAGATGGTAAAAAACTGCTGATGTTACTGATTTTATGTGGCTATTAAAATTTAAGTCTGAGTCCAGTATTACCCCTAGATTTCTGACCTTGTTTGAAGGTTTTAGGGAGAGAGACTGGAGGTGACAGATGACGCTCTCTCTTTGTTTCTGGGGACCAAAGACAATCATTTCAGTTTGGTCTGCGTTTAGCTGAAGGAAGTTGTTTTGCATCCACTCACTGATCTGTTGGATACAGTGAAGGAGTGAGTCCACTGGTCCATGTTCTCCTGCAGTCAGTGAGACATAGATCTGAGTGTCGTCTGCATAGTTGTGATAGGACACTTTGTTTCTGCGTATTAACTGACCTAACGGCAGCATGTAGAGATTGAACAGAAGAGGTCCCAGGATCGACCCCTGTGGTACGCCACAGGTCAGGGCCATATGATCTGAGACACAGTTTCCAATCTCCACAAAGTACTTCCTGTCTTCAAGGTAAGACCTAAACCAACTTAGGGCGGTGCCAGCGACGCCAGACCAGTCCTCTAGTCTCTGTAAGAGGATCTCATGGTCGACAGTATCAAAGGCAGCACTCAGATTTAACAGGATTAGGATTGAGACTCTGCCTGCATCAGTGTTCAGCCGGATATCATTTGTAACCTTGACGAGAGCAGTCTCAGTGCTGTGGTGGGGTCTAAAGCCGGACTGAAACATATCAAATGAGTTGTTGATTATAAGATATCTAGTAAGCTGTAGGTAGACAACTTTTTCAAGGACTTTCCCCATAAATGGCAGATTTGAGATGGGACAATAGTTGTTAAATACCGTAGCATCCAGACTGCTCTTTTTTAGCAGGGGCCTGATGACTGCAGTTTTCAGGGCCTTTGGGAATATTCCAGAATTAAGGGACATGTTTACTATCTGTGTGAGTGAAGGTAACAGACTGCTCAGAACAGACTTTAGAAATCTAGTGGGTAGTACATCCAAGCTGCATGTGGAGGAGCTCAAACTGGAGATTATCTCTTGGACAGTTTGATTATTTACAGGTGCAAAGTAAGTTAGCTCAAAGAGCCTTTCTGGCTGTTGGATTGTTATCTGTGGATTGGAGACAATGGCGTTTTGATGCCTTGAACCTTGTCATTGAAAAAATGTGTAAACTCATTACATTTACGTTTGGAAGTTAGCTCTAATGGCATTTGAACAGGGGGGTTTGTTAATCTATTAACTGTTGAAAATAGAACACGCAGATTGTTGCTGCAGCCTTCAGAAAAATACCTTTCTCTCGTACTACGTAGCACCTGGTTAAACTCGCACAACTTATCTTTGAAGATCTTGTAATCAACCTGGAGGTTGGACTTGCGCCACTTCCGCTCGGCTCTCCGGCACTCTCTCTTTTGTGCCCTGACCGAGTCTGCTTTAGCCCACGGCGCCTTCTGCTTATTTTTCACTATTTTAACCTTCACAGGAGCGATGGTGTCCAGAACTTTCAAAACACTAGAGGTGACAGAGTTAAACAGTTCATCTACAGTAGAATACGATGCATTCTCAAAGTTTATCATTCCCATAAATAGTTCACCCGTATTTCCATTTATGTGTCTTCTTCGTACAGTTGCAGAGTCCACTGGTGGTTTGTTAGTGAAACACATGTCAAAAAATATACAAAAATGATCCGAAAGCGCAACATCGACCACGTTTACATTAGAAATGTCACCCCTTTGTAACTAACAGGTCTAGAGTGTGCCCTCTGCTGTGGGTGGGGCCACTCACATGCTGAGTGAGACCAAAAGATTCAAGAACAGAACTCAGCTCTTTAGCATTTCTGTCATCAACATTATCCACATGAATATTAAAATCACCTGTAATAACTAAACTATCAAAATCTGTGCATACAACTGAAAGCAACTCTGTAAAATTATCAATAAAACTGTGACATGACTGCGGTGGCTTGTATAGGACAACGAAAAGTATTGGAGGAGATTATTTTTGTTGTATTTTAAAAGACACATATTCAAAAGACGGAAACTTCCCAAGAGACATTCTATGGGAGACAAAGTGGTCTCTGAAAATGGCAGCTAAGCCTCCTCCTTTTTTGTTTTCCCGTATTTCAGATTCAAATTTGAAATTTGGTGGTGATGCTTCTATTAAAACTGCATTTTCTGTATTTTGGTCAAGCCCTGTTTCAGCCATGAACATAAGATCTAGATTATAAGAACAAATAAAATTATTGATTAAAAAAGACTTGTTACAAAGAGATCTGACATTTAGCATAGCAAGTTTCAAAGTTTCAGGATCAGCGGTTGTGGTCGGCTGATTCTTACACGGAACAAGAATTAGATTTTCCTGATTAGACTGATTAACTTCAGATGTTTTTCTGTTATGTACTCTTTGTGTTATGTGATGGCAAGCTGCCTAGACTCGGGGACGCCAACTCACCCCCCCGCTGGTTCTATTCAATTAACCTGCAGGAAGGAGCCGGGCCTCCCCGCACCGACAGACAATGACGCAAATCACTGTCTCACCCTTGTCCCTTTTGCATCTTGCATCTGTATGTCTGCATCTCTACATCCTGCATGTCGATTGTCTCTCTGTTTGCATTTCCATGGCACGGTCTGATTGCCTCCCCCCGGACTTGGCGCCTCGCCTCCGGATGCGCCTCCTGTACTGGTGACCCCCTCCCATCTTTTGTGGGCGTGACTGTCTTTCATGTGTTGTCTATGTAAACAGGAACCTGGTCTGGCCGCGTTGGGGCTTATGTACGCTGCTTTGTGTATGTGAGCTCTCCGCACGTGTGTACAATAAACTTACGCTCCTGATTAAGACAAATACCTTTTGAGCTTTCTCCTTCATTGGGGTATGTAATTCTACGACAATTTGGCGTTGCTGGCATGTCTTGGCCTGGATCTTTTCGGCGGGGACGAGCGGCTGCGTTTGGCCGACCTGGAACAACACCAGCCTCTGCTCTATTTGGAGACAAAGGGAGGGCGCGCTCGTCCGGCGCATGAAAGGAATCTTTGGCCACACAAGACCAAAAAGAACCTGATTTGGTGAGTTTTGTCTTTTCATTTGCGTAACAAGCCCAGGGCAGCACTTAAGTGTACACGGGGTTTTGATTTATTTACGTATTTTTGGGGTATTTCATTCATTGCCACAGCATAGACTGTGTGCGGGATTTTTGGGGTATTTTGTTCTAGATTGAAGCTAGCGGCTGCGTGTTAGTATCGCTCAGTAAGCGACCCTGGAGATATCTCTAGTGCCTTCAGCCAGGCCCGGTCCATTTCAAGAACGCGCGCTCGTTGGTATATAGAACCAGCGGGGGGGAACGGATCGCTCCAAAGTGAGTAAGAGCAGGGAGAGACTAAACGGGTTAGGTCCATTGTTCTGTACGAGAAAATGGGGAAAAATCAATCTAGAGATGCCACACCGAGGGGAATGTTGACGTCCCCCGTTACAATGGCAATGGAAAAACGGTTCGAATCTAAAGCTATGGAGTGCTTGCCGACATGGTGCAGTTCATTTGGCTTTTCCGATGGAGGCTCTATGTCTCTGAATCAATTACGCATCTTGCGTGATAATTTAGAAGAAGAAAGGAAAAAAAATATATATACTTGGTTTTAAGAATATCACGGCAAAAGACGTTAGAGAAAGAAATATGTAAAAACAATAGCTCCTCCGCTTTTCACCGAAGCGGAGAACACACAGGCGGACACACACACACACACATCCCACACACCCCCCACCCTACCGCCCTCTCTCACCTACTAACCCTTTCACAGAAGGAGCAGAACTCCATGCTAAGTGCGCGCCCAAACAAGGCGTTGGGTTTTTAAAAAATGAGCAGACTACTGTTGTCCCCTTTTCCTCTCCCTGTCCAGGTCTGTCGGCGCTTTCCTCCGCGCTCTGTCCTCTGCCTCAAAGCCCCAGCACCAGCCCCACGCCCCAACCACGGCGGCGCTCGCACCAGCTGAGACCCCGCGAGAAGTGGGCCCAAACCCGGGAGCAGAAGAAGAAGCGGCGGAAGCAGATACACGCTCAGGAAACCGCAGAAGAAGAAGCGGCGGAAGCAGGAAACCGAAGCTCACGACTCACTCCGTGGACACATTATGTGAGACACCGACAACTGCTTTGGAGGCCAGAGACAAACTGCTCCAAATCCCGTGTCTGTTGCCCTACGGAGGCGGCAGCGTGAAACACCAAACGCACCCGCTGAAACCCCGTTGAAAGTTGCCCCCGCACCGCAAACAGAAGAAGCCATTGGGACCGGCACGTTTGGGTATTAACCAACCCTCATGGACCACAGGCTAACATTATTTGAACGCTTTGGGCTACCTGGGCCTCCTGCGGACTTTGAGAAACTTCCACAGCCCGGCGGAAAGACTGTGTGCTCGACATGTGTCGAAGGACTGTCACCGGAGGAGGCGTTAAAGGCAGAGGACCGCTCAAGCTCACACGGGGCCAGAGGACGGCAGAGGCGGGCGTGGAGGAAACACGAGCGACTGATCAAACCCGGGTTCACATTCGTCACCAAAGCGACCGCTCATGTAAGTTTGAACAAGAACAAATTGCAATTGGCACTTTTTAGAGATAATTCATGCTGAATTCCCGTAATATACGCTAACAATCTGTGGTGTAACAGTTAAAATTCTGGATGATTCAGGGACAACAAATCCTGTGTTTAAAACAAAACATAAGGTGACAGATTTTGGTCCGTTCTCAAATGAGTGGTCGCTTCACAAAATTCATGGCTTCAGTGTAGTGAAGATAGGCTAACGGAGTACGTTTATTGGGATAGGCACTACTCTATGGTATCTGTGTTACTTAATGAGCAACAAAAACATTTTATCGTGAAACAAAGGTGAAGTATTAAAGTTTGAGACTAATTTACATTTTTTAATGAATCCGACCTGGCTTTATTGAAAAAGAAAAAAGAAGGAAAAAAACATTTTAAAGTAACAAGAGCTCATTAGAGATATAGGGGACACCATCTGTGATAAGCCCGAGTACAGACCACGTGGTAAACACTAAAGTTGGAAATGGATCCTTTTAGGAAAAACCTCTTAAAGCTCTGCATGTTCTGCAGGCTCTGAAAGTTGCAACAATAGAAATAGCTCATGAGACAATTGTAATTGGACATGGAAAAATATAACAAAGTTAAAATTACAGGCCTTCTGTGTTGTTTATATGTTTGTGTGTGTTATATGTTTGTGTATGTTATATGTTTGTGCGTCATGTCAAGTACACTACGTTGACCTTAACAAACTCTGGACAAATATACTAACGTGGGGAGGCGGCCTGTGTGAGTGATGCGAGTGTGATGTGAGTGTGGAGTGAAATGAGGAGTGCTGAACGGAGAATGGAATAACAAATGTTTTCCTGTAATGTTTTAATGTGATCATGGAATAATTATTTTTTGTCAACAGCATACGGTGTAAGTACTAGAGATTCAAAGATAACAAGCTTTATTGAACAGGTGTAAAAGTGAGAGTACTCTGGGATGAGTACTCTGAGAAAAGTACTCTGCGGAAAGTACTCTGAGATGAAATACCTTGCTGAAGATATTGGGAGTCCCTCCCTCTGCTGTTTGTCCTGACAGTGATTCGGTCCAACCGCAGTGAGCTGTCGTTGGTTGAAGGACAACTTTGGTTTGTAAACTCACATTTAGGGGAGCATAAAATTAGAAACATACATTTTGTTAAGTCTGTATTTGGCTACAGCCTCTGCCCTGATGTCACACACCGTCTGTCAATGCAGTTATGTTTTGCCCAATTGGAAAAAAGATTGACAAGCGAAAGTGGGCATTTTTTGTGTTTTTTGTGTTCTAATATTTCTTTTTCAGATGAGAGATAAACTACCCCTGCTTCAGGGATGACAGTAGTATGGATCATGAGGAAATGAGCCTCTACTTTGACACCAAAGCCCACAATATGAATTGAGGACGATCCGGGAGAAAGCAACTGGAGATGAACGGAACAGTAAATCTACACACACACACTAGGTCTCCCTGACCCAACCCGGCCAATTCACTCAGACTGTGGATGAGCGGTGTGGGTGCATGGTGTCGGTACTTTTGCAGTCTCACGGAGGGCCACTGAGACCCACTGCTTACTTCTCAGCAAAACTCGATCCCGTGGCAGCAGGGTTGCCTCGCTGCCTGCGGGCTGTGGCTGCCGCTGAGAAAGCGGCCCTAGCATCACGTGACCTTGTGGGATACACTGAACTAACTTTGCTTGTGCCCCATGCTGTTTCCCTGATCCTGCTAGAGCAGAAAACCTCTCACCTTTCTGCGGCTCGTTGGCTGAAATACAACACGGTGCTCTTTGAACTCCCCAATGTCACGGTGAAAAGATGCACACAGCTGAACCACTCCTCACTGCTGCCCACGCCAGAGGAAGGGGAGGCACACTGCTGTATCGCCACAATAGAACAGATATGCACTCCCAGGCCAGACCTGAAAGAGGTACCTCTGACTAATCCTGACTTGATTTTTTATATACAGATGGAGCCGCGTCACGTGACAACACTGGGAAGAACCGAGTCGGCTATGCTGTGTGCTCTGATTTTGATACTATAGACTCTGGTAGTTTGCCCCCACCACCATTCAGCACAAACCGCTGAACTGATCGCGCTCACCAGGGCTTGTGAGCTGGCAGCGGGCAAAACTGTTAACATATTCTGTGATAAGCGTTATGGTTTCTCTGTGGTGCACGACTGGGGGGCACTGTGGAAACACCGCAATTTTATGAAATCTGATGGTAAACCAATTCTTAATTCCACACAGGTTGAACATCTGCTGAAAGCTGTAATGTTGGCCTTAGAGATCGCTGTATGCAAATGCCAGGCCCACACTAATGCCACTGACCCCATCTCTGCAGGGAATCGGCGCGTGGACAAGGCAGCGGCATACTCACCTCTACCCACACACACACACTACCTCACTCAAGACGTTGATATTTTCTCCTCTCTGTCAGCAATGCAGGCACTGGCTACTCCAGCAGAGACGGTGCTGTGGGAGGGAAATGGGGCTCAACGACGGCATGGTGTGTGGCTGGGACCGGACCTAAAACCGTGCTTACCACGGCATTTCTTCAGACATTTTGCAATTTTAGCACATGGTCGAGACCATGCCTCAAAAGGAGGGATGTGTAATTTAATCACACAAAATTGGTATACAAAGGGGTTTACGGCATTTGCACAGAGATTCTGCCAAACATGCGCTATCTGCCTCGCGCGCACAACCCAGGTAAGTCCCAAATTATCCAACAGGCTGCCCATCCTCCGCCCCTGCGCCCATTTCAACATGTCCAAAGGGACTTTGTTGAACTCACACCATGCCAAGGTAAGAAATACTGTCTGGTGGATCTCTGGTCCAAATGGACTGAAGTATTTGCATGCAAACACGCCACGAGCAACGCGGTGGTGAAAGCTCTGCTCACAGAAATTGTGCCACGATGGGGTGTCCCGAGAAAAAATCTCTAGTGACAATGGCAGTCACTTTGTAGCAAAAGTCATTGAGGAAGTTCTGGGCATTGATATACGTAAACACTGCAGTTACGCCCCCTGGAGCGGAGGCGCGTGCGAGCGAGAGAATGACACTCTGAAAAACAAACTTGTTAAAATCTGCGAACAGACAGACCTGTCTTGGATCAAAGCTCTGCCGCTAGCCCTCATGTACATGCGCATGAGAGTCAGGTCAGGGTCAAACCTAAGCCCATTCGAAATCCTCTTTGCCAGACCACCCAACTTGGGCGCGGGACCCCCGAACAGAGATCTGCCAAGCACCCCTTTGTGTGATGACGACATGCTGTCCTATTGTAAGGAAATTAATGCACTTTTGCCCTCTATTTCTGCCCAGGTCAGGAGCGCCCTGCCACAGGCTGCGCAGGCGGCTCTGCACAAGATCAAGCCAGGCGACTGGGTCCTGGTGAAGGAAACGAGACGAAAGCATTGGCGGTCCAAGCGCTGGCTGGGCCCATTCCTCGTCCTCCTGGTGACGGACACTGCCGTTACCACTGTCGTGCGGTGCTGCCACTGAGGGCCATAGACGAGGACACCGAGGGTGGGGACGGACCAGGCCCATCCGCGGCTCCCTACGCTGAAGAGGTCGGTCGGCGTGCGACCACCGTCGGTGAAGCAGGCCAACAACAACACCCAGAGAATCCCAGCGTTCCCGAGGCGACCCCCCTTTGCCCAACTCCCCTGCCTCCGAATCCCGAGACGACCCCCTGTGGGGCACTAATGTGCCCGATGACCACAAATTATGGACCACAAGCCAGAAAATAATGTTAGCATTATTCCCCAGCCTGGGTGTAGGTAAACTAATGCTAAGGACGGAGACCCTGAGCTATAGGTTCTCAGGTTTTGTCAATACCACAGTGGCCATACTTGAATCACAGAGAGTTGAACTTCACGACCTACGTGCCGTTGTTCTTCAGGACCGGTTGGTCCTGGACCACCTGACCGCGTCTGTGGGAGGCGTATGCACGATCATTGGGTCGTCCTGCTGTACATATATTCCGGCTAATGATGAGGACGGAGGTCTTATCCAACAGGGCATAGCCAATCTGACTAGACTCCGGGACGCCATGCAAGCGGACAATGTCACGCACACTCCTCACGGTCTGGACTGGCTCCTGTCCTCCTGGCGGAGTGTGCTCATTAATCTTGGTTTAGCCCTATTGACTGTTATGATTTTATTTTCATGTGTATTACCTACTCCCCCCTGGACTGCCACCTTAACGTGGTGGGGGAGTTTGAGTACTCGGATGATCCTGGGAGCTATGCTGTCTGGGGCTTCATGCCCCTGGTAGGGCCTCCCATGGCAGACAGGTCTCAGGTGACGAGTCAGACAAAGAGCAGTCCAGAAGACACCATGGACAGCACTAACACGAAAACAGTGACGTCGCCCGGCATGGCGCAGCCGGGGCCCCACCCTGGGCCCCACCCTGGAGCCAGGCCTGGGGTCGGGGCCCGTATGCGAGCGCCTGGTGGCCGGGCCTTAGCCCACGGGGCCCGGCCGGGCTCAGCCCGAAGGGATGACGTGGGCAGTCCCTCCTGTGGGCCCACCACCTGCAGAGGGGTCCGTGGTGAAGCGGTGCAGAGAGGACTGGGCGGCAGTCGAAGGCGGAGACCTCGGCGACCCAGTCCGCACACACAACATCTGGCTCTTGGGACGTGGAACGTCACCTCACTGGGGGGGAAGGAGCCCGAGCTCGTGGGGGAGGTTGAGCGATACCGACTAGAGATAGTCGGCCTCACCTCCACACACAGCTTGGGCTCTGGAACCCAACTCCTTGAGAGGGGTTGGACGCTCCACTTTTCTGGAGTTTCCCGCGGGGAGAGGCGGCGAGCTGGGGTGGCCATTCTCATTGCCCCCCATCTCAGCCGCCACGTGTTGGAGTTCTCCCCGGTGAATGAGAGGGTCGCGTCCCTCCGCCTCCGGGTGGGGGACAAGTCACTCATTGTTGTGACGGCCTACGGGCCTAACAGCAGTGTAGAGTACCCGGCCTTCTTGGAGTCCTTGGGAGGGGTACTGGGCGGTGCACCGCCCGGGGACTCCGTTATTCTCCTGGGGGACTTCAACGCCCATGTGGGAAACGCCAGTGACACTTGGAGAGGGGTGATCGGGAAGAGCGGCCCCCCTGATCTGAACCCGAGCGGTGCTCAGTTGTTGGACTTCTGTGCCAGTCGCGGTTTGTCCATCACGAACACCATGTTCGAGCACAAGGGTGTCCACCAGTGCACGTGGCACCAGGACACCCTAGGCCGGAGGTCGATGATCGACTTTGTTGTCGTATCATCTGACCTTCGACCGCGTGTCTCGGACACTCGGGTAAAGAGAGGGGCGGAGCTGTCAACCGATCATCACCTGGTCGTGAGTTGGATCCGCTGGCAGGGGAAGAAGCCGGTCAGACCTGGCAGACCCAAGCGTATAGTGAGGGTCTGCTGGGAACGTCTCGCTGAGCCCCCTGTCAGACGGACTTTCAACTCACACCTCCGGGAGAGCTTCTCCCAGGTCCCGGCGGAGGAGGGGGACATGGAGTCCGAGTGGACCATGTTCTCTGCCTCAATCGCCGATGCGGCGGCTCGTAGCTGTGGTCGCAAGGTCTCTGGTGCTGGTCCCGGCGGCAACCCCCGAACCCGGTGGTGGACACCGGCAGTAAGGGATGCTGTCAGGCTGAAGAAGGAGTCCTATCGAGCCATGATGGTTCGGGGGACTCCTGAGGCAGCTGTCCAGTACCGGCAGGCCAAGCGTGCCGCGGCCCGGGCTGTTGCAGAGGCAAAAACCCGGGACTGGGAGGAGTTCGGAGAGTCCATGGAGCATGACTATCGGTCGGCCTCGAAGAGATTCTGGCAAACCATCCGGCGCCTCAGGAGGGGGAAGCAGTTCTTTGCCAACACCATGTACGGTGCGGGTGGAGAGCTGCTGACCTCGACTGGGGATATTGTCGGGCGGTGGAAGGAATACTTTGAGGTTCTCCTCAATCCCCCTCACGTCCTCTGTTACAGAGGCAGAGGCTGAGGATGTTGGGGCGGGTACATCCATCTCCCTGGCTGAGGTCACCAAGGTGGTTGGTAGCCTCCATGGTGGCAAGGCTCCGGGTGTGGATGAGATCCGCCCTGATTATCTAAAGTCTCTGGATGTTGTAGGACTGTCTTGGCTGACACGTCTCTGCAACATCGCGTGGCGATCGGGGGCAGTGCCAATGGAGTGGCAGACCGGGGTGGTGGTCCCTCTCTACAAGAAGGGGGACCGGAGGGTGTGTTCCAATTATCGTGGGATCACACTCCTCAGCCTCCCCGGTAAGGTCTACTCCAAGGTACTGGAGAGGAGGTTACTAACCTGGCAAAAGCCAGATTGATGATTGTGTAGAACTCTAACGCGTTCTCCGCGATATCAATCTGGGATTTCTCCCGGAGAATCCTTTCGGGGAAAGGAGGGGTAAGCAGCAGAATACTTGAAGCTGATTGGGCGAAGTGACGCTGTGTGCCCGCCTACCAAGGTTGCCGTCCAGAAATGTACAAAGCGCCTCTCGCTGTTCATCTTTCAAAAAAGAAATTGGAGATTCTGCTAAAACTGACTTTGCGTCCGTCCTCCTGCGTAGCCATGTTTGTTTTGCTTCGGCCCGGCACTTCTTGCTTTCGTCAAACCCGGATATCCCGCCCTAAACCCCCAGACTGGCGCGTGATTGGCTCGCACACCCAGTGGTTCGACTCGAAAAGTGTAAGCAGGAGCGGTACAAGATGTATTCTCGAGTGTTTGTGAACTCACAAATACCGCGAGAATTCAGCTTGCAGGCAAGGTTAGGAGGTTACGGCCGATGGTCGAATCTCGGATCCAGGAGGAGCAGTGTGGTTTTCGTCCCGGTCGCGGAACACTGGACCAGCTCTATACTCTCCATCGGATACTCGAGGGTTCATGGGAGTTCGCCCAACCTGTCCACATGTGCTTTGTGGATTTGGAGAAGGCGTTCGACTGTGTTCCCCGGGGTGTCCTTTGGGGGGTTCTCCGGGAGTACGGGGTCGGAGGTCCTCTGCTGAGGGCCATCCGATCCCTGTATGACCGGAGCCAGAGCTGTGTTCGCATTGCCGGCAGTAAGTCAGACCTGTTCCCGGTGAATGTTGGCCTCCGACAGGGCTGCCCTTTGTCACCGGTTCTGTTCACTGTATTTATGGACAGAATATCTAGGCACAACCAGGGGTCGGAGGGGGTCCGGTTCGGAGACCACAGGATTTCATCTCTGCTGTTTGCGGACGATGTTGTCCTGTTGGCTCCAACGAACCAGGACCTGCAGCATGCACTGGGACGGTTTGCAGCCGAGTGTGAAGCGGCTGGGATGAGAATCAGCACCTCCAAATCCGAGGCCATGGTGCTCGACCGGAAAAAGGTGCCTTGCCCTCTGCAGGTGGGTGGAGAGGTCCTTCCTCAAGTGGAGGAGTTCAAGTATCTCGGGGTCTTGTTCACGAGTGAGGGAAGAATGGAGCGTGAGATTGACAGGCGGATCGGTGCAGCGTGCGCAGTTATGCGGTCGCTGTATCGGACCGTTGTGGTGAAGAGGGAGCTGAGCCGAAAGGCAAAGCTCTCGATTTACCGGTCAATCTTCGTTCCCTCCCTCACCTATGGTCATGAGCTTTGGGTAATGACCGAAAGAACGAGATCGCGGATACAAGCGGTCGAAATGAGCTTCCTCCGCAGAGTGGCTGGGCGCTCACTTAGAGATAGGGTGAGGAGCTCAGTCACACGGGAGGAGCTCGGAGTAGAACCGCTGCTTCTCCACGTCGAGAGGAACCAGTTGAGGTGGCTCGGGCATCTGTTCCGGATGCTTCCTGGACGCCTCCCTGGGGAGGTGTTCCGGGCACGCCCCACCGGGAGGAGGCCCCGCGGAAGACCCAGGACACGCTGGAGGGACTATGTCTCTCAGCTGGCCTGGGAACGCCTTGGGGTCCCCCCGGACGAGCTGGAGGAAGTGTGTGTGGATAGGGAAGTCTGGGCGTCTCTGCTTAGACTGCTGCCCCCGCGACCCGGCAACGGATAAAGCGGAAGAAAATGGATGGATGGATGGTGTATTACCTATGGTGTTTCGGGCCGTTGGTAAAATGATATCCACTCACTTTGTGTCCATTCAATACAAAGACCCCGAGGCGGACCTGGCCGCTGTCCCACTGAACTCCGATCCTGATTATATCAGCGATTCGGACGATGACTTTGTCTAACGTTTTTCTTTCTTGTTTACCTTGTTTTTATTTTTCCACTTGTTTTGCTCAGGGACCAAGGTCAATACTCACCCACCTGAATGTGATCTCTGTAAAACTGGGGTTTCTACATTATCACGGGAGAGGAGTGTGATGGCAAGCTGCCTAGACTCGGGGACGCCAACTCACCCCCCCGCTGGTTCTATTCAATTAACCTGCAGGAAGGAGCCGGGCCTCCCCGCACCGACAGACAATGACGCAAATCACTGTCTCACCCTTGTCCCTTTTGCATCTTGCATCTGTATGTCTGCATCTCTACATCCTGCATGTCGATTGTCTCTCTGTTTGCATTTCCATGGCACGGTCTGATTGCCTCCCCCCGGACTTGGCGCCTCGCCTCCGGATGCGCCTCGTGTACTGCTGACCCCCTCCCATCTTTTGTGGGCGTGACTGTCTTTCATGTGTTGTCTATGTAAACAGGAACCTGGTCTGGCCGCGTTGGGGCTTATGTACGCTGCTTTGTGTATGTGAGCTCTCCGCACGTGTGTACAATAAACTTACGCTCCTGATTAAGACAAATACCTTTTGAGCTTTTTCCTTACTGTGGATAGAAACTTCTACAACAGTTATCACTAAGGGAATGGCACAGGTGGCTTCATGACAGGGCCCCAGCCGGGTCTCTCCTCTAACTAGACTGCCAGTGGCTGCGAAGCAGGACTGCATCCTAGTGTTTAGAGAAAAGAGGGGAAGGGGAAGGCGGGGGAAGAGGATGGAGAGGCGGGTGGTTCTTGGGAGTTGGACGGGGGGGAGTTGAAGGAGGATGGGTTTTTGGTGATGGGTTAGGGGTGGGGCAGGCTGAGTTGGGTGGTGGACGAGGGGGGAGTGGAGGTGGAGGGTTTCTTGGTGCTGAGTTAGGGGGGAGGTGGGCTAAATGAGCAGGAGGGGGGGGTGGAATACTTATGGGGTTAGAGGAGGGACGGGTGGATTTTGTGGGAGAATTTGAGTTGGACGCCCTAGGTGGCTTTGGAGGTACGTATGGGGAGTAGTTTTGAATGTTAGATAGGACTCTTGATCTGGCTACAGTGGGTGTGAGAGGAATAGTCTTCATCGCCGATCTTATCATGCCTGCCGAGTGTTCCGGTAATTCCAGTAGTGAAGGCGGGGATAGAAAACAAAGGGAAAGGTCGTCCTCATTTTCCCTAGATGGAGTGGATGTAGCGGGGGGGACCCAAGCCGGGTCCATGGAAGGTGATGAGGGAGTCTTTGGTGGAGACAGAGGTGGTTGAGGAACCCCCAGTACAGGCCTGTCTGTAGCCTGGAGCAATGGGGGAAGCTTCACGAGAGCTGTATGTGGGGAAGGTGCTGCTGAAGATGACGGAGCAGCCACTGCTGCTGCTGAAGATGATGGAGCAGCCACTGCTGCTGCTGAAGATTATGGAGCAGCCACTGCTGCTGCTGTATCCACTGCTGCTGGTGGTGCTGTATATGCTGATGGCGCTGATGAAGATGTGGCAGCTGCTGATGATGCTGGGGGTGGAGGTGTTGAGTTCTTTTGGAACCTTGGAGGTGTTGAGTTCTTCTTGAATCGTGGAGGTGTGGAGTTCTTTTGAGGCGGTGGGGGTGCAGAGACCTCGGGAGTCGGTGGAGATGGTCGTGATGTCTGTGCCCTTTGCTTCTTCTTTCTCCCTTTCGACGGCTGCACGCACTGCGCAGGCTGAGGTCTTAGGGCAGATGCAAAGTTATCCATCAACACTTTTACTCCGTAGTTGTTCAGATGTGGACCTTTTTCTTCAAAAAGCTCGTGCCTATTCCAGAACAGATTAAAGTTTTCAATGAAGCCAAGTCCTCTGCGTGAACACTCATTGAGTAGGAATGTATTTAGCTGATACAGACGGCTAAACTTCTCAATTTTTCCATCTATATTTGGAAGTGGTCCACTAAGAAAAATGTTTATGTCCATTTTCTTGAGGTCATCCAGTAACAGCGTTACATCCATTCGTAACTTCTCGCTTGCCTTCTCATAGATATCTACCGCCCCTGTGTGGATCAATAATGTACGCACACCACTGTTCTCAGATAACACTTTAGGCAGAAGAGTCCTTATCTCAGCAACTTTTGCAGAGTGAACTGAGACAGTGAGCATGGACTCCATGTTTACATTTTTCACCCAACCATCTCCGATAAGGACACAGTTTGTCCTTGGTGGAGGCGCTGCAGTTGTTAGCTGCTTTGTTGTTTCAGAAAGGGGTAACAAAGCGGTTTGAAGTCTTCAGAACATTTAGTTGTGGCCTTATTTCACTCCTATTGTCATTCTTAGCTTTGTCAACTTTGGGTTTAGCTCCACAATTGTTCCAATAATTCTCATTGTTGATTTTGGGAAAAGAAATGACGTCATAACTTACATTTCCAGTCCATGTCCATTCATCCCATTTTCACTCATTGGAAGAGTCGGGTTTAGTCCCATTTCTGTTTCCACAATAGATATCCGTGTTTGAAAAGATTTGAGCTGATATTCCAGAGCACAATAGCCGCCGCAGACGCTTCTCCGTCTCTTTCGTCCCGACATGACTAAAGTTGATAAATTCCACAAAGCTGAAGTGTGTAGAAGGAGTAATCCTCGTTTCGTAAATAAAATGATTAAAGGAGAAACAAAAAATGTAAATAAAATGATTCAAGGAGATTAAAAGGCGAAGCAAAAGCAGAGCAGAGAGACAGGACTGCTCTCTCGAGAAGCAGGAAGCAAAACACCTGCTTATGTGATGCATCATTTTAAAGCTAGAGCCTTCTAGTTTATGTAAATATACACTAAAATAATGCATTCCTACACTAAAATAATGCACTCATTCCTATTTCACTCTGCATCCTTTGAAGTTTTGGACAAAAAAAAATTGTATTTTTAAAGGCCCTAACAAAGGCATACTTCATTGTAAGCTCACAATATTCACACCCTATGGTAATTTTTTTGTTGGCAACAACTTTCTAAAGTTTCAGACTTCTAGGTTTTAAAGTTTTTATCCAGTTTCTCTTGTTCATCAAATAGTGCCATTCGGAACCATTTGGCACACTTTGTGCAAAATTACTTTACTGAAATATCATATCCTCAATCATCATAAAAAACATATTTTTTAATGTTGGAACTTATAAGGTACTGAATGGTGTGATTTTTTTTTTTTTAAATTTCAAAGTTAATTTTTTAGTAGTGTAAAGGCATATAATATATGCGCTGGCTCAGAACCAGCGTCTCTCTCCCTGCTTTACGCGTGCTTCTATGGTACAATTGAATGAAGTTCCCTCATGTCCCACCGATTGCTGGAAAGCTTTCCCTATTGGCTACTTAGACATGTCAATCATTCAGCAAAAGAACACTTGCCTAGCCGTCTGGCTAACAACAAATACAGACTGACCATACACAAAAGGGGGCAGCTTGTTTTATTTACGGAGGTTTTGCAGACAAACGCTGGCACCTATCTCAGCGGGAACGGTCTCATTTTGTAGCTAACAAGGTGGGGAACACGAGCATACCCTGTGTTTGGCCACAAAGCTGAAACTCCGCAAAGACCCTATGCGTTCTTTCAGAACGTTTTTTTTGGCAAAACACACACTTTAATGATAATAATGCATCAGTTTTATATAGCGCATTTTTTGATACTCAAAGACGCTTTACATGTCATTATTCATTCACTCCAGACAGAGCGATGATAAACTACTACTGTAGCCACAGCTGCCCTGGGGCACACTTACAGAAGCGAGGCAACCAGTATGTGCCACCAGCCCCTACCCATTCACACACACACCAGACTCATTCCAGGCAATGGGGGTGAAGTGTCTTGCCTAAGGACACAACGGCAGTTTGGCACTTTACAGCCGCAGCCGCCCCACTATGGCAACTGGTGTTCCCAGAGTGCCATAGTGGGACTTGCCAAGGACACAACGACAGCAGACAGTGGGAGTCGATGGTGAAAGTCTTGAGGTGGGCTCGAACCCACGACCTTCTGGCTCAAACGCCAACGTTCTACCAACTGAGCTACTGTCGTCCACTATTTTTGGAATATTTCTCCAGAATGGATTATATTTTGGAAAATACAAATGGATATTCTTTTTCCATGAAAATTTATGCAGGGAGAGAGCCATAGCAAGGATGGAGGAAGTCTAATTTATGTATGCCGCACAAGACCAAACGTTAAAAAAAAGTATACGGATGTGATTTATTTTGTACCCATATTATGTGTTATATCTTTTTGATGCTAAGTCTGATATTGTTTTTGAAGTTCAAAATACATCTGCTATTACCAGCAGAACATTTCAAAAATAAAAACGGCCCGCGGGCAGGCCGGTGGGTGCTAAGGGGTTAAAGAAGAAAGCTCATGAGGAATCATCATGCTTGAACCTGATAAATGTAATGTTGGGAAAATGTACTAGTTATGATGAACTTGAAATACTTTCCTTTTGCTTTGCGTGACAAAACAAAACACGTGCAGCAAGAAACTGTTTATTGATTCCTAACAAAATCGCGTAACAATACTCGTCCAAATATGTACATACAATCCTAATTCAAGCTTGACTTCTCCCTGTGCACTCAAATGCATTAGCGCCCGTTGCCTCATAAGGATCCGGATGACGTGAACACATGCAGCTCAAACAATTTAAAATTGGAATCGTCGCGCATGGCTTTTTAACAAACTAAATTGGATAAGGTTGACGATTCAGTTTTCACAAGGGCTTTGTAAACACCCTTGGTGATCCTTGCAAACACCTATTCACATGTCATATTAATCCTGCTTTTTAACTTTTGTTTTTAGTTCTCTCCAATACATTATGAGCTGTCATTCCTGTCCTCACATTTGCATTCCCACTTTTTAGAAACTGATGGGTAGGATTTGTTAGAACTATAGCAGCGTTCTCCTTAGCCTTAATGATGGTTATTACTGTGTCATGTCACTTGGCAGGTCTGACTGCAGAGATACACTCTTTTACACCATAATTACACACAGTAGAATATGTGAGCATATGTGCCAAGTCCCTGGTAATTATGACTTTGATAGACAGCTGTAATAAACAACAGTGTACCTTTATCTGTCAGACATCACTATGACGGAAGCCAATGAAGAGAAATGAAGATCTTTTACATACCAGGTTGTATTAATGCCAAAAGAGATATGAATACAGATAGTTGTGTGTGTAAGCAAACAGTTGCATGTGTCAGTACGGTTTGTTTACAATACAGGCAGTCATATAACTCAGGGGTGTCCAAACCTTCTCGGAAGATTAGTTCACCAGAATTGCCCAGTGGCTGACAACGATGCTTGTAAAAATTTATAGATAGATAAGATAGATTCTTTATTGATCCCCATAAGAGAATTTCAGGTGTCCAGTAGCAGCAGAAACACACCCATCCATACAATAAAATAGACAATAATAATAATAATGCATCGGTTTTATATAGCGCTTTTTTGGACACTCAAAGACACTTCACATGTGTCATTATTCTTTCACTCCATACACAGTGGTGTTAAACTACTACTGTAGCCACAGCTGCCCTGGGGCACCCTGACAGAAGCGAGGCAACCAGTATGTGCCATCGGCCCCTCCGACCACCACAAACCATTCACACACACACACCAGACTCCATCTAGGCAATGGGGGTGAAGTGTCTTGCCTAAGGACACAACGGCAGTTTGGCACTTTACAGCCGCAGCCGCCCCACTGTGGCTGGTGACCCAGAGGTTAAGTGTCTTGCCAAGGACAGACAGTGGGAGTCGATGGTGAAAGTCGGGCTCTACCAACTGAGCTACTGTCTTCCTAACTATTATTATTATTATTATTATTATCATTATTATTATTATTAGAATAGATAATTCTAGCTAACAACAGCAGTTTAGATCACAGCAGCAGAGGTGGTGTTGCCGCTGGGTGGAGCGGGACAGGTCACAGCAGCAAAGGTGGAGGAGCCGCTTGGTTCGGACCCTTTTCTCTGCCCAAAGTTATATGTTGAATGCTTTGTCAGCATTTTTCAAAAAGGACCATGAATCCTCGCCACTCTGGCCTGGACCACTGCAAAACCATAAACACTGTGCCGCAGCAACAAAAAAGCAAGAAAAATAAAAGCACAAAATAATTGGACTGAAATTTAAGGTTGACAAGTCCATTTGGATCTACATTTGACGGAGCTGGAGTTAGCTGAAGTATTTACTTTTACACTGACTCCATTAGCATGGGATGTCGTGCCTGGTCACAAATCAATATCAGTCCAGTCAAACAATAAAGTCAATGGTTTGATTCTAGAGGTCCTGAGATTTGCCATGAGATACGTCATGCATATGTTAGAGGAGCTGAAGTTGGCTGGATGACACCGTAAATTAGTGTTTATGACCTCAAAGGACATGTGGCACCTGTTGTTCAGAGGTCTTCCATCACAGTACTAACAAGGCCCTGCCGTGAGTGGCAAACTATGAAGAACTCAAAACAAAAAAGGTGTAAAAGGTGAAAGAGTTGCACCGGTCAGATAATATTACAAGTCCACGAATCTGCTTTGTTGTTACTGAGTGTTTGTGTCTACACGTCTGACATTTAAACATAGCTTAATAACTGGGTCACTGTGGAAAAGCAGTGACATAGAATTCTACAGTTACAGTATACCCACATTTCCATGTGTACAGCTGGAGCAGACACGGTTGAACTTTAATACAAAACTACTGTGCGTCAAATGGAACTGTCCTTGGGCTCTATCCAACTGCCTTTGCCCACTAACAATTTATGCAACAAAATAAATATAAACTTTAAGAACAACAATCCATGAGAAGGAGTTCTGTCTATGAGTTTGCCCTTGATTCTGAATGTAAAGGCCGTTAAAGCTTTTGGACAGAACTTTAAGTAACTGCAGACACACTTTGATTTTGGTTAGTGAGTGATGTCACACGCACATGATGATGAACTTGCGAGGCGGACCTGGCCGCTGTCCCACTGAACTCCGATCCTGATTATATCAGCGATTCGGACGATGACTTTGTCTAACGTTTTTCTTTCTTGTTTACCTTGTTTTTATTTTTCCACTTGTTTCGCCTACAATTTAGGGGGAGGGTATCACAGTGAAGAGCTTTGACCACACCCTCGTAATACAAGAGGCTTGGGTGACGGCAGCCTAGCCTGTCCATCAACAACTCTTGTTTTGCTCAGGGACCAAGGTCAATACTCACCCACCTGAATGTGATCTCTGTAAAACTGGGGTTTCTACATTATCACGGGAGAGGAGTGTGATGGCAAGCTGCCTAGCCTCGGGGACGCCAACTCACCCCCCCTGCTGCTCTATTCAATTAACCTGCAGGAAGGAGCCGGGCTCCCCCCCGCACCGACAGACAATGACGCAAATTACTGTCTCACCCTTGTCCCTTTTGCATCTTGCATCTGTATCGGTCCGTATGTCTGCATCTCTCTACATCCTGCATGTCTATTGTCTCTCTGTTTGCATCTCCATGGGACAGTCTGATTGTCTCTCCCCAGAGATGGCGCCTCGCCTCCGGATGCCCGTCTCAAACTGTGACCCCCTCCCATCTTTTGTGGGCGTGACTGTCTTTCATGTGTTGTCTATGTAAACAGGAACCTGCTCTGGCCGCGCCAGAGCTGATGTACGCTGCTTTGTGTATGTGAGCTCTCCGCACGTGTGTTACAATAAACTTACGCTCCTGATTAAGACAAATACCTTTTGAGCTTTTTCCTTACTGTGGATAGAAACTTCTATAACACTCCCACACGCCGAAAAAAAGAAACAGAGGAAATTCCCTCAAAACAATCCAGAGAATGGCGCACACTGAGCCGCACATCCTCCACCAAATCTGTCAGGATTCAGCAGACAGAGACGGATCGTGGTGCGCCAAACTCTGGAAGTTTATTTAAGTTTCTCTCAAGTTCCACTGGTTTCCTTTGTTTCTTTCTCTCAGACAGAATAAAGGCAGTACACAGTTTATATAGTCATTGTCACGTCACACATGGAAAGACATACGTGTCACAAAGAGACAGTCAAATCATAGTCATAACATGGAGTCCTTGTAGAGTCCTTGTACAGTCCTGCACGTAGGCCATATTGCTATCTAATACTAACAACCAAGATCTGATTTTTTGCTTTGAAAAAAGCAGAGAGAGTAAAGTGTCACAATGAAAACATGACTAAGTCATTTGACTGTTGTTCATACTCAATGTTAGTCAGGACTTATAATTTTGACGACACAGACAATTTCATTGACATGAAGACTTGCTTTTGAGGAATAAACTTTTCATTTTGAGAAGGTGATGCACGTTTGCAAGTTATCCACCAGGTTTTGCAGTTTGAACTAATTGTTCTGAAAAATGCACCAACAGTTGTGATGTATTATACATTATACATGGTTTTATGAAACAGAATTCTGAGAAAAACAGGTTTAAAGATCGACATTCCAAACATAATCATCACAGTCATATAACATGTAAATTTTGAATTACTCTGTTATGGCACACTTGTTTTATTCACTATGTTGTAGAAGATTAAAAAGATGTTACTTTGGCACCAATTAAACACACAACACTCATGAATTAGTCGAAAATCAAGAATGTATTGATTCTTTCAATATTCAATGGATTGAATTTTGACCTCCTCTTCTTTTTCTTTCTTTTTATAATTTACTAAAAATTAGATATGTATTAGACATTGCCAGTATTATTCTATCAAATCACGCAGTCTAAATATCCACAACCACCAAGCATTTTTAATGCAAGGAGAAACTTAGGTAACTTAAAACACAAATAAAACAAATGGACCTGTCCGACTCGAGTGTCTATGCTTCGTGTGTCTCTGGTTCTGTCCAAGTGTCTATGATCCGCGTGTCTCCGCCTGTCTGGGTTCTGTCTGCGTAAATGTAAATGTCTGTCTGTGGTTCTGTTCGCGTGTCTATGGTCGTGTCTGTGGTTCTGTTCGCGTGTCTATGGTCCGCGCTCGGAGCCCAGACGGCAGTGCGTTCACTGAGCTGTCAGAGCGGGGGTCACAGCAGCTGCTCCCGGGGCCAGAGCGGAGGATGTAACGTAACGTTCGGTTTATCAAAACATATCACAATATTTAACGTATAACACTAGTGAATTTCACCTAGATTTTTTCAGACATTAAAGACAAGATGTTATATAATAATTGTTTAATGAAAAAACAATTTTGCCAAAAAAATGACAATCGACCTATTTTTACTGTTTACTCGGAACGTGCCAGCGTGACATCCGACGGGTTTTCCCAGATCGCATCACATATATACGTTAATGCAATTTAATTATAAAGATTAACATTAGTACAAAATATGTATATGTTGTCTGTTATGCTCTTACTTTGAAAAAGCATTCAATAGCAACACATATACATTCACATGCACGGCTTGAACACACAGCCAATTTTACACATTTCCTTTTGACAAGGAAAGAAGATAACAATCTGATAAAGTTACGTAATTGCACACAAGCAACCAAAAGATGTGCAACCAAAATTGCCTCAGACAAGAATCGAACCTGGGTTCTCCAGGTCCCAGCCTTCAATGTTAACCATTCGGCCAACATACGATCTCTGGGCTAGACAGGTTTGCACGCAGTCTGATACCTGAGCGTCTAAGTCGCTGGCAGAGCTAAAGCGGACTTAACCTGCCACCTTGTGGCGATAAGATGTAATATTTTTCACGCAGCTGCGTGATTCCCGAAAAGCGTGAATGAAGACGACAAAACGAAATGGGACCTACTGTAGGATCCATTGTATATTTTAGATATCTGACCTTTGGAAACAGACGGTTGTTGCAGACATTTTTCAAGAGGACAGGGACATGGTTGGTTTGGATAGGTAGAAAATGATTTCAATGCGAAGCTGCGGACCTGCAATTATCTGAAAAAGTGGGACCTGGGAACATCAAATTCACCTTGGAGAGACCCATGAGGAAAATGCTGTTAGACTTATTAGATTTAAGCATGTTTACTGATTGAGCATGTTTGGCGCCCTAGGCCCGGGAGGGATGCTGTTGAGCACGGCGCTTGCTCGCGTGCATAATCCCCCCCGGGGCCTAGGTACTGGTGACGGCAGAGGCAGTAGGCAAGCACGCTTCGATGAGAGAAGGAGGAGGTGGGGCGGCGGAGGCTTGCAGACTTCAGAAGGCCGGGAAGTGGGAGTCTCCGGCTTTTAACTTGCTGTCCTGGTGGTTATTGGTTGACTGGATGTGGGCGTTGCTGGTATTGATGAGTCGAGGAAGAGCAGCCTGTGGCCTGGGCAGCAGCAGCCGGGTCTACCACAGTGAACTTTCGCGAAAGCTCCATTTCACCTTGGAGAGACCCATGAGGAAAATGCTGTTAGACTTATTAGATTTAAGCATGTTTATTGATTGAGCATGTTTGGCGCCCTAGGCCCGGGAGGGATGCTGTTGAGCACGGCGCTTGCTCGCGTGCATAATCCCCAAAAAGCGGGCCTGCGATTGGGATAGCAGGACGTACTGCGCGGGCCTGAGAGCATGAGTGAGAGGCTTCTCGCACAGTCGCTCAGCCGGCTGCGTCCGCTGGGGCCCGTCTTTGTTTAGGCAGAGTGAGCTGAGAATATGAGCGTGCTCATATTCATTTAGACGCTGAAGCAGGGGAATCTTTGAGCGAGCTGAGAACATGCGCGCACGCGCACGTTCAGCCAGACGCTGCAGCAGAGGAGTCTTTGAGCGAGCTGTGAATATGAGATGCACGCTCATATTCGCCAGACGCTGAAGCAGAGGAATCTTTGAGCAAGCTGAGAACATGCGCGCACGCGCATGTTCAGCCAGACGCTGCAGCAGAGGAATCTTTGAGCGAGCTGAGAACATGCGCATGTTCAGCCAGACGCTGAAGCAGGGGAATCTTTAAGCAAGCTGAGAACATGCGCGCACGCGCATGTTCAGCCAGACGCTGAAGCAGAGGAATCTTTGAGCGTTTGAGGAAAGTGCGTGCCGCCACCAGAATCTTATTGCTTACTTGCTTTGCTGGGAGCTTACGAGGAAGCCGGTAGACGTTGTGCTGCCATGATAGCGGTCGCATCTGGCCTGATGTAGGTGGAGAAAGCCGAAGAGGACCAGCGCCCCAGCTGTTGCAGAGAAGAGTGGGGGAGCCCCAGCGAGGTCGCGCGCGTGGCAGCGCCTATCCTGAAGGAGTGGGCTGTATAGAGAACAAATTGCAGAGGAGCAGTAGGGATCTTAGCTGAGCTCTGAACCAGGTTGCTGTTATGGGAAGGTTGACTGGAGTGAGAATTAGAGGTCCGTTAAAATCTCCTTTTTGCCGCGGAGGCGAGTGTAACGCATCATGGACCTGTAGGGGCAGAGAGATGTGTCGAAGCGAGCTATTATTGTGTTGCAGGCGCCTCTGATCTTTGAATGTTTGAGATGAAGGTTGAAATGGTCAGGGGACATTATGTTGGGTGAGAAGAGCGACCTTTGTTTAATGCTTCCACTACGTCGAGATGATCACGCATGACAGAGATCCTCTTTCTCTGCCACGTGTGATTCCGCAGCGCGCAGGCCACGACCACTGGGAATGTCTCGTGTAGGGCAGAGGAAATGCTCCGGGGAAAAGTAGCGGGCCACGGCCCGGCGAACCACTGGTCCTGGAAGAATCCCCCAAAACCCACGGAAGGGGCGGCGTCCGTGTAGAAGCGGAGACCTGTAGGGGCAGAGAGACACACCGGAGAGGGCCATTGATGTTGCAGGCGCCCTTACGCTTAGAATCTTGGGTTGGAGAGTAGATAATCAGGACAGTAGGATAGGTCGGGAAAAGCCGTGTCTCGGACCGCATTGAAGGTTGAGTGAGCAGTAGTGAAACGCTTATGCAGAGAAGCCACAGAAGGCGAGCAGGAAGATGCTGCGAGGAGGGCAGACATGTACTTGGAAGATGAGCCGGAGTTCAGTGCCGCTCAGAGCCGCTGCAGGATGGGCAGCGTGATGGGGAGCCTGCGATCAGAAGAGTGAAGAATACAGGTATGGATGCCTTTGATTACGAGTTTGATTGACAGCTCAGCGCAGCTACTTGGCCAGCTGCATCTGATAGATCAGAAGATTAAGTAGATTAAGTAGAGATGAAGCATGACCGCCGAAGTGACCCTGAGAGCATAGGTGCGAGTCCAGCGCAGCGCGGCATACTCAGCCGGGCTGCATCCATTAGAGCAGGATAAGCTTCTGAGAGAGTGGGTTGCAGCTTTTTTTTTTTTTTTTTTTTTGGTCGGCAGCAGCAGTAACCTCAGATAATAACAGCAATAGTCCTGTATCAAGCCGCGGCAGCAGCAATAGCAGCAGCAGCAGCATCCTTAGAAAATAACAGTAATAATCCTGTATCAAGCCACAGCAGTAGAAATTGTCGTAGCTGTTTAGTGTTTCAGTAAAAGAGATTTAAGTGAAGAGAGATGTCAAAGTAAATGAAGCAGCAGCAGCAGTAGCAGTATGAAGCAGCAGCAGCAGTTGCAGCATCTGTAGATAATAACAGCAATAATCCTGTATCAAAGCCGCAGCAGTAGAAATTGTCGTAGCTGTTTAGTGTTTCAGTAAAAGAGATGCGAAGTGAAGAGAGATGTCAAAGTACATGAAGCAGCAGCAGCACGGCAGCAGTAGCAGTATGAAGCAGCAGAAGCAGCATTAGCAGGAGCAGCAGCACCACAATGCGATTCATGCGTGCCCCGCTTGTCTCCGTGAGCCAGGTTACATACGTGTCTGAAGAGCCGAGCCGTAGAGACAGGTGCAGCCTGGGAGCCAGCGGAGCGGCAGTGGCAGGAACAGCAGCAGCGGCAGTAGTAGGAGCAGCAGGGACAGACAGCAGCAGGAGCGGCAGCAGGAACAGGCAGCAGCAGGAGCGGCAGTGGGAACAGGCATCAGCGGGATCAGGCATCAGTAGGAACGGCAGCAGGGACCGGCAGCAGCGGCGGTCAGAGAACCATGCCCATGGTTGTTGAACAGCCTGAGGAAATAATCAACCCGAATCCGAAACATTCCCATGCGAATAACAGATGTCCCCCGGAGCCATCTTCTGCTTTGGTTATGGCAGAGACGCATGAACGATCACTTTTCCACGCGTTCATTAGCTCCAACACCAATTCACACCCATTGCAGATTCACATTGGCCCTTTTTCTTTCTGCTGCACTTTCAAAATGCAACAACTGCAGTTTAGTTACCAATTTAAACTAGTGACCTAGCTCTTTAAATGCATGGCCCCTCTTTCCTCCTGCAGATAGACGGATTTAAATACGTTCATTTAACAATAGTGACCTTCGAGTAATGAGATTAATGCCGTAAAGATGGCGCCGTGGCAAGAGCTCTGGTGTGTGCTGTCTGGTGCGCGATGGGGTAGTCTTTGCACATGTTTTCCAACGTGGTTTTACTGCAAGTGGCAGAACATGAATCTGAATTATGCACATTGCTCCTCTTATATTCCTCAGACAATAGAGATTTGATGCCATTTAATATGCATTGCCCCTCAGTTAGCTCAAACACGTGTGAAAACGGAGCCTGCAGACCAAGCACGGGGCGAAAACTGGCGCCTGTAGTCAAGTGCGCAGGGCAAATCCAGCCGCTTGCAGCCCAGACTCAGGGATTAATCCGTCCGCAGGTCAGCACACTCACTGTACTCACATGCCAGGAGACGTGGGAAAAGCAACGGGACAACGCGGCACCGCCAGTCGGAGGCAGGGACACGCACGGCACCGCCAGACCGTCTGCGCGCGGGAGCAGACCACGAGGAACGAGCAGCACATGACCCGCGGAGGGGGCCCCGCGGAGCAGCCCGCAGAAGAGCCCGCAGAGGAGAACAGTGGAGACACGCGAACCACAGCAGGTGCAGGGACGCGGAAGAGGAGCAGACCACGAGCAGCCAGACTGAGGACAGCCGGGCCACGCGCACGAGCAACACGTGAGCAGAAAGCGACCCCTCCAGAACAACGCATGCATTTGCGAACAGGAGCGTTAGCGACATGCACCTTGCAGACTTCAGAAGGCCGGGAAGTGGGAGTCTCCGGCTTTTAACTTGCTGTCCTGGTGGTTATTGGTTGACTGGATGTGGGCGTTGCTGGTATTGATGAGTCGAGGAAGAGCAGCCTGTGGCCTGGGCAGCAGCAGCCGGGTCTACCACAGTGAACTTTCGCGAAAGCTCCATCTTTGTACACAAATCCTCAAATGACATAAACGAGCCATCTGCAAACAAATCTGCAAAAAATACAAGTCCCTTCGCTTGCCAAATTCTGAAACCAGACTCGTTTAAGGCTGGTGGGAAAAGCGGATTGAGAGTTATGGGAGAACAGATAAGGGTGGTCTTGAGGCCAAAATGACGACGACATTGAAACCAAATATTAAGCACATTTTTAACCTGGGGATTTGTAAAATGTATTTTCTCTTCTGCTGGCAGAGAGGAACACATTGAGGCAATAGGTGTGGCATAAGAATTAGAGGTCAGTTCCATAACAGACCAGAGTGGACCAGTGCCCTCTTTGAATGTGCGGAGCCAGGTGGCAAGTTTTACAATGTTAGCTGACCAATAGTAATACATGAAATTTGGCAGGGCAAGGCCCCCTTCTGCTTTAGAGCACTGTAATCTGGATTTACGGATTCTTGGGCATTTCTGGTTCCATATGAACGAGGCCACTGCACTATCTAATTTTTAAAAAAATGTTTTGGGCAGGAAAAGGGGCAGCATCTGAAAAAGGTACATGAACCTGGGCAAGACTACCATCTTAATAGTATTGATACGCCCAGCAAGAGAGATGGGTAAAGCAGACCAGCGCAACAAATCTTTTTGAGTCTTAATAAAAAGTGGTGTAAAGTTATGTTCAAAGAGCTTATTATAGGTATTAGAAATTTGGACCCCCAGATAAGTAAAAGAGTTTTCCTCAATTTTGAAAGGGATATCTGAGTAATCAAGGCGATTTGGTTAATAGGAAATAATATGCTTTTGGATAGATTTAGTTTATATCTAGAGAGGCTACCAAACGATCCTAGCACGTCCAATATTCTGAGGATAAACACTGCAGGGTCTGATACATATAAAAGTAGATCGTCGGCATACAGAGACAGCTTGTGAGTTACGCCTCCCCGATCTCTACCGCCAATACCCTCATCAGAGCGCATTATCATTGCCAATGGCTCTATGGCAATATCAAACAGCAAGGGGCTGAGGGGGCAGCCCTGCCGAGTACCCCTATGTAATGGGAAATAATCTGAAACAATATTATTAGTTCGAACCGAAGAGAGTGGCAGTGAATACAAAATCCTAATCCATGATGTGAATTTGAGCCCAAGACCAAAGCTGGTCATGACAGACAACAGATATGACCACTCTACACAATCAAAAGCCTTCTCGGCATCAAGGGAGATTATCACCTCAGGTTGAGTTATGGAATGGTCGGCATACCAGACGTTAAATAAGCGTCGAGTATTAAAGTAAGGTTGACGATTAGCTATAAAGCCTGTTTGATCTTCGTGAATTATTGTGGGGACAATTTTTTCCAGACAGTGCAAGAATTTTTGTGAGGATTTTATAATCCACATTTAATAAACTGATTGGCCTATAGGATTCGCACATTTGAGGGTCTTTATCCTTTTTTAGTATCAAAGAGATCGTGGCCTGAGATAAGGTTTGTGGCAATTTGTTGTTTGCATGTGTTTCTAAAAACACATTGCAAAGTAAAGGTGCTAATTTGATTGCAAATGCTTTGAAGAAATCGCATGAAAATCCATCAGGTCCTGGTGCCCGACCACTCTGTAGGGATCTGGTTGCCTTCAGTATTTAAGCTACTGTGATCGATCCCTCCAGTAGCTCTTGTTGCTCTAAATTAACTCCCTGAATGTTTAACTTGCTTAGAAATGAATCTATATCAGCTTTTGAACATGTAGTCTGGCTGGTGTAAAAGCCTTCATAGAATTTCTTAAAAATTGTATTAATCTCCTTTGGGTCCGTTGTTGTGCGGCTTGAATCCACCTTGATCTCCGATATGGAGTTAGTTGAAACTGACTGGCGTAGTTGATGCGAGAGCAATCTACCGGCCCGTTCGCCATGTTCATATATCTTTTGCCTCGTTCTGAGCAAAAGTTTCTCTGTCTCTTTAATTGAAAGAGTGTCAAATTCAGATTGAAGCAAGAGCTTTTGTTTGTATAAATCTGGGGATGGGGCATCAGCATATTCTGAACCAAGATTTGCTATACGTTCAGTGAGTTCCCTGAGCCGCTCAAACCGCTTCTTGTTTCTTTGAGCCACAAACGAAATAATTTGGCCACGCAAATATGCCTTAAGAGACTCCCACAATATAGATTTAGAGATGTCTGGAGTATCATTAAGCTCAAGATAAAAGTCAATTTGAGACTCGATGTATTTACAGAATTCCTCATCCGACAATAAAGTTGAATCAAACCTCCATGTTCGCAGCAAACGACACGCGTTGGGAAAGGAGATATCCATTTGTACAGGTGAATGATCAGAAATCACAATAGAGTGATATTTACATGTGGTAACTATGGGGATAAGGCCCTTATCCAATAAAAAATAATCAATCCTCGAGTAAGAATGGTGCACTGAGGAGAAAAATTAGTAATATTTGGCAGATGGTTCGGTCACACGCAGTGGGTCACAAATACCATAGTTCTGAAGAAAGGACTTAATAGTTGAGGCTGATTTGGAAATTTCTGCAGTTTGCCGTGTTTTGGAACGATCGAGAGCTGGGTCAAGTACCACATTAAAATCCCCTCCCATAATTAAATAACATGCATTCAAGTCAGGTAATAAACCAATAAGTTTCTTAAAAAAAATTAGGTTATCCCAGTTGGGTGCATAGACATTTAGTAAAACGACTGGGTTATTATGTAAATTTCCTGTGATCACGACAAAACGACCATTGACATCATGCGTTACCTTTGAACAAAGAAATGGACAGTTCTTCTTGACAAGTATGGCAACCCCTCTGGCCCTGGAGTCAAAGCCTGAATGATAAACCTGCGAAAACCCGCTGTGTGAAAGTTTGTTACAATCCGTAGAGCGGAGGTGCGTCTCTTGTAAAAACACAATGTCTGGTTTAAAAGTTTGAAGATGTGCAAATATCTTTTTGCGCTTTACAAAGTTATTAACCCTTTAGGCGCCAGAGTTTTTTCAAGAAAATGTACAATTTTGATTTCAAGATTTCAAAAGGCTATAACTTTAAAATGGTTTGAGATAAAGGCATACTGTAAATTAGAAATATCTTCAGTCTGAACCAAACTTTGGGATGGAAGTTGATTCGTCATCTAATTTGCATATTCTGACGCCATCAAGGTGGCGGCCATTTTGGAAAATGTTAATTATTGTATAAAGACTTCAAAAAGCTGTAGCTTGGGAGTTATTTGAGATCAGGGAATACTTTTAACAGTAAATGTGAAATATATCTTTAGTATGAAATGAATTTGGGATAGAAATAAATTCCCTGATTCAGATTATACATAATGTTTTAGCACTGGTTCGCAGATATATGGAATTTTTTTATTTTCAAAGACCTTCAGTGATCAAGACTGCACTCTTTATAGTTTACAGTCATGAAATCTGGAGATTGGTTTCAATATTTCCCTTTCAAAGAAGTAGTGGGCATACTATTTTTCTCAGTGGAAATGAGGCTTCAGGATTTATCGTGTAGAAACAGAGAGATGAAATGAATGGGCACAGAACATGTCAGATCGTCTCAACAAGAAACAACAGGCTCTTCAACACTTCTGGTTCACTTTTGTGGATTATTTTCTCTCAAGAACTGCCTTCATCCTCATCATCGCTGTTGGTAAAGGCAGTGAACGCGATAAGCGATGTGCTTTTTCCCGCGGCTCCCCCGCAACTTCTCCCGCGTCTCCCCGCGGATGTCTACCCCGGCTACTTTCTCCCACATGCCCGGTGTTATGATGCCCCTGTCCCCTCCACCACGGCCCCTGCTTGGCGTTCACAGAATGCTTCTACCGCGGCCACACGGAGGACAAGCAGCCGCTGCACAGGGGCTGATTGTGGACTAAATGGCGCGGTCTCCCCGTCACCAATAATGCCGAGTCTGCTTCACTGGACACCTGCGTGTCTTCCTCCTCTGAATCTGAGTGAGCCAGTACCAGACCAAGTACTTCTCTGGTACTGAAGACCTCGTGAGTAAAATAAAAAAAACACTCTCTCCCTCTGCTCTGCTCTCGCTCCTCTCAGCTCTACCGCTGCTGCTTCACCTCCGCGCCGCTGCGCCGCAGGTGTTTTACGAACTCAATTTACTCAAAAACTTTCAATATAACCACACCCACAAATGCTGCTCATATTACAGGCACACATGTCCACTAACCCCTGGTGAAAAGTACTAACAAGATTCTGCACCACATTTTTACATACAGCCTGTTTAAGTGAGCAATGTTGCTTGTCGCAATATTGCGACTTTGGCGCTTAAAGGGTTAAGTCCTTTTACGTTCCATGAGATAAATGTAGTAGAGCAGGGCCCACCTGCCAAACTGGGGACCCGCTATACTCATGGTGAGGAGGGACCATCATGATGGGAGCACAGAGCATTGGGAAGGAGCAAGAGATTGCAGCCGTATACAACAGAGAAAAAATAATAATAAATAAATACATTTTTAAAAAAGGCAAAAACTGACCAAAAACATCCCCCCGCAAAAAAAAACAAAAACAAAAAAGTAGATTCTTCTCACTCCACTCCGGAGGAGACAACCTCAACCCACCCCCCAAAGAGCTTGAATGTAACATGTAAACACAACAACAACAACGCTACCCTCAGCAGAGAACAAGCTGAAGTTACAAAAATAACTATCTGACACAATATTGTAAAAGAAAAAAAAAAGAAAAAAAATATAGGATTGCCATTGTCCAGACTTTCTACTCTGTATAAAAAGTGAATGTGAATTATGGTAAAAAAGAACAGTAACCAATTGTCATTATGAACAAAGAACTCAAATAAATGCTACAGGGACATTAAGTATGCCGATATTCAACTTTCATTTCGTCTCTCCTTCTTCAGAAGGTGACTCACAGTGTAGACCTTAGCAGCATCTGGATCGGTGAAGACCTTTTCCCCCAAAGGCGAGGAGATCCTCAGCTTCGCTGGGTACAGCATACCGTATCTCACGTCCTGACATCCGCGGAGCATCTCTTTCACGTCCTTGAAAGTCCCCCTCCTCTTCGCTACTGAAGATGGCAGGTCCGGAAAAATGAGGATTTTGTCACCATTGTAGAGCAAGGGGCTACGGAACCCCTCTGATGACATGGTAAAAAAAAAATTATATTGTGGCCACAAAATAACTAATTTGTTCCCTCAAATTACTAATTTGTTCCCTCAAAATACTAATTTGTTCCCTCAAATTACTAATTTGTTCCCTCAAATTACTAATTTGTTCCCTTAAATTACTAATTTGTTCCCTCAAATTACTAATTTGTTCCCTCAAAATACTAATTTGTTCCCTCAAATTACTAATTTGTTCCCACAAATTAGCAACAAACGTGGGCTCAAAGCAACTCTAGCATACCTTCAGTACAACCTGCATTACGTACTTATGGCGAGTGTCTTATGATATTCTGTTATTGTTAATATCTTGTTTTCCCATGTTAAGGCAGTTATTTATTTAGGCCTGTGTTTGCTGATGTCAGCTCTCAATTCTCTGGTTGGCAGTACTTGCTCCTGTGATGTAGCTTCTCTCCGCTGCTCTGTCATCCATGTAATTTCTCCGTAAATACCGCTGAATGTCTCTAACCACCACGTTCTCAGTGCCCATGCCCATGTCAATTCGTACGAGCCTGGGGCAGCCCCCACGGCGCTCCACTGCTTCTACAAAGTACCCCCCGATAACTTTAGGGTTGCTGTTAGTGAAGGCGGCCCGCAGCCAAATAATGTTGCGTGAGAACCCGTCGATGCAACCATTAATACATATCCCATATGGCTTCAGCTTGTCATATGAATCTATGTGCCACACAAAGTTCGGTCCCTGAGCAAAATATTGCCTCCTTCGGAGACGTCTGCGCTTGCGAGCTTGGGAACCGATGGGGTCCAGTAAAGAGAGGAGGATCCTGACGTCTTCTTTTTTTATAGAAATACCGTGTTGTTTACACTTTGTAAACATCCACCGGTAGCCGTGATCCTTTCCAGGGCCTTGCAGTTGGTCAACAATAAAATCAATGCCGGCGTCCAAGTCATACCTTCGCCTGTAAAGCAACCTGGCTCTCAATATTCTGTTTAAATGTCTCTCAGTAATGATGGTTCCTTGCAATGCCAGGCTCTTCAAAATGTCTTTGTAGCTCATTCCCAGCCTAAAATAAAATTATATTATACTGTCCCTGTCCATGGTGTAGCTTTAGCCCTACTAATGCCTCTACCTTAACCCTTATAGAAGTTGTAGCTATATATTAGTAATTTGAGGGAACAAATTAGTATTTTGAGGGAACAAATTAGTAATTTGAGAGAACAAATTAGTAATTTGAGGGAACAAATTAGTAATTTGAGGGAACAAATTAGTAATTTGAGGGAACAAATTAGTATTTTGAGGGAACAAATTAGTATTTTGAGGGAACAAATTAGTAATTTGAGGGAACAAATTAGTATTTTGAGGGAACAAATTAGTAATTTGAGGGAACAAATTAGTAATTTGAGGGAACAAATTAGTTATTTTGTGGCCACAATATAATTTTTTTTTTACCATGTCATCAGAGGGGCTCCGTAAGGGGCCATTCGTCGCAGACTTACGAAGAACCTCAAGTTTTTCTTGATAGTAGTGAAACTTGACAATAAACGGCCTGGGTCTCTGACCTTTCACAGGGGCTGGTTGCAGGCTACGATGTGCCCTGTCCAACGTGGGGGCCGCATCCAAATGTAAAAGTTCCTTAAGTAGCCTAGCCACGGAAGCAACAGGTTGCGTTCCTGCCTCAAACTGTTCTTTTATCCCGATTATGCGAATGTTGCAACGCCTTTGTCTCCCCTCCAGGTCCTCAGTTTTATCTACCAAGGCTGTTAGTTTCTTTTAGGCAGCGAACTTCCGCCTCTAGATCCACAACTCTGAGTATGTGTTAGTAGCGGCTTCCAAGCTAGTTAGCCAGTTTTAGCAAGTTAGTAGTGTTAGCAAGTTAGTAGCTAGTTTTAGTTTGTGTGTCTGTCTAAACGTGTGTGTTTGTGTCATGAATTTGTGAAGCGTCTTTGAGTTCTTGAAAAGCGCTATCAAAACTGATGTATTATTATTAGTGCTGTCCAACGATTAAAATATTTAATCGCGATTAATCGCATGAATTTCATAGTTAACTCGCGATTAATCGCAAATTAGTCACACATTTGCGTGCTGTGTGCAATTGCTTTTTTTTATTGAAAACAAGGTGTAGTGTTATATTACACACTAACATTTGATGCAAAATCATCAATAAATGGATGACAAAATAAATAATTGGTAACAAAAAGCCCCTTCAATGTGTGTGTGTGGGTGTGTGTGTGTATGTGTGGGTATAGACCATAGACTGTATAGAAACATCATGGTGTCATTATGATGACGATAAACAATCTGTAAATATTTTGTAAATTTGTTCATGTGAATACTCTATGCTGTTTCTGTTTACCTTCGGTATATCTATGACTGTATACTGTTTGCTTGTATTGCCTTTTTTATTAACCCCTCCCCCCATATCCCACTTCATGCCCCCCCCCCCCCTCCTATGTGCCCTTCTGGGTTTCTTCTTTGGCCCCCTGTATCTCCAACTACATATTGTTTGTAATCTCTGTCTACAATGTATCTGAACTAGTCCTTTTCTTTGTTTCTATTTTTTTTTCTGTATATGTGTTTGTCTGCAATAAAATTTTTTTTTTTTTTTTTTTTTTTTTATCGCGCGATAAAAAAAATGACGGCGTTAATATTGATTTGCGTTAACGCGTTAATAACGCGCTATTTTGGACAGCCCTAATTATTATTATTATTATTAGCCGGGCCTGGTGGTCAGAGAAGCTAGCAGTTAGCGGGTCAATCTTAGCGCACAGTTCTGTACGGACACCTTCAAGTTTTTCCGTGAAGTGACTACCGAGGGAGTCGATTGTGTCATACAGCGCTTGGCACTTGGCTTCCACATTTTTATCGAGCGTAGTAATCTTTGCCAGCACATTCTTTTCCGAGCTAGCTATAGCAGCCATTAGCTTATCTGTGTCCAGTGATGCGGGATTGGTAGCAGCAGCTGTAGCAGACATTGCAAAAGTGACAATAGCCTGCAGAGCAGCGATGAAACACGTCTCTACATGCTGCTGCTCACGAGCGCCCCCCCGTCTGATTATTTTATTGTGACAAAATAAAGCCCACGACTCTTTTAGCAACAATCCGGAGAAATAACTCAGCAGATAACAGTGAGGGTCTTTGAAAAGGGAGTTAAACCCATTATAGATGCATGAATAAAACCCCGTACTCAACACGTAGAAAGCGCATCATTTCAGCCGTGGAAAGACTCGCTCCGTGTGGACCCCTCTCAGCGCCATCGTCTGGTCAGAGTGGTCTATAGCAGATTGGATTGGAATATCTCGATGGCTCATTTTCCTTTGATTTATTATAAAAACATATTGCTCACATTAGTTGTTACTATGTCGAAATAAGAAGTCGTTTGATTTAAACGTTGTATATATGTAAATTGAATTTAACATAAATAAATAAAAAGACAGCTCCCCCTGCGTCCTACGACCGCGGTCTGGGGCTTAAACAGGAAAGTTTTACAGAATCAATCAAACAACATTATTTCTGGCTACTTCATGGATGCAGTGGTCACTGTCGGCAATATCTTCTCATAATCTGCAGGTGAAGGACGTCCAGAAACCGTTCCAGACAACAACACATACGAGTTTTCAACTGCACATGCGCAGTTGAAAACTCGTAATTTTAAAGTCGAAATTTTGACTTTTAAAGTCGAAATTTTGACATTTAAAGTCGTAATTTTGACTTTTAAACTCAAAATTTTGACTTTCTGTATGTTTTTTTTTTTTTTTTACATGGCGGAAACGGGCTTCCATAAACAAGAACCTAAATTAGACTGATCCAAAAACAAAAAAAAACTCATTGACACGCATCTAGCTTTGGGCCAATAGCCGACGTTTCGACCATCCTGTAAAGCCGTTTTTGAGAGGAAAGAGTGTTGGATAGTTTTGTTTCTGGGTCCACCCCAAGCCCCGGTGATCCAAGATGGCGCCCTCTTCAAATGAAGGGCCAAACAAGCAGAGTTTGTGGCACTAAAGTGTGGATTTAAAGAAAACCAAAATATTCAACAAGAAAATAAGTCTAGAATGACAAGGGACACTAAAATCCCCACAAAATCCGACCTTTATGAACGCTGTAGGTTCTCTGTCAGCTGAGGTCGAGCTGTTTTAGTTTACATTGAGTCCTATGGGGAAGATTTCTGTGTATCCCACGTGAATTTAGTCTTGTTTAGTAGGAGTGGGAGACAAATGCCCACAATTGTAAAGTGCTTTGTGACTCTGGTCTGTGAAAGGCGCTATATACTGTAAATAAACATTACTTACATTACTAGTCTACAGTACCACGAGAATCCTTAGAGCACATGGGTCCTTCAGCTCCAAGCTAGTAATACCCTGTCTACATATTATAATAGATCAATGGTACACCCCCACTGGCTTGGAGGGAAATTGCAAGTATGTCAGCGCATGGGCTCATGAAACTTTTTGAGCCGGGACCCAAAATAATGATAGAAACAGAAGTTCTCCGACGACTCCGCCATCGTGGGCTGTCTGTCTGAGGGGAACGACTGGTGTGAGCGCAACCACTTGTGCTTGAACACCAGTAAGACCAAGGAGATGGTGATCGATTTCAGGAGGAAACCACTTTCCCACACGCTGCTGAACATCCAGGGGGAGGACATTGAGCTGGTGGACAGCTTCAAGTACCTGGGTGTTCACATTAACAATAAACTGGACTGGTCCCATAATACAAACGCCCTGTACAAGAAGGGCCAAAGTCGCCTCTTCCTTCTGAGGAGGCTGAGGTCCTTCGGAGTAAGCAGGCATCTGCTTAGGACTTTTTATGACTCTGTGGTAGCATCTGCCATCTACTATGCTGCCGTGTGCTGGGCCCCGGGCAGCACAGAGCGGGACAGAAACAGACTGAACAAGATGGTCAGGAGGGCCAGCTCCACTCTGGGCTGCTCCCTGGACTCTGTGGAGGAGGTGAGGGACAAGAGGGTGCTAGCCAAAGCCACCTCCATCATGAACAATACCTCCCACCCACTGCACAGGACTGTAGAGGAGCTGAGGAGCTCCTTCAGTGGAAGACTGAGGCACCCTCAGTGTAGGAAGGAGCGCTACCGCAGGGCCTTTATCCCCACTGCTGTCAGACTGTACAATAAGTCACTGTATAAGACTGAAAAAAAAAATCTGAGTTTTCTATCCATGCCAAACGTGACATGTAAATTTATCCTTGTGAGATAAATAAAGCATATGTTATCTTATCTTATTTTGGCAGCTCCAAGAACTAGGTCAAAATTGTACTACATAGTTTTTCAAAATTAAGTACTATAGACATGACACATTCTGATGAACTCACAAAAACTGGTTTAATCTGGTCAGCATTTTATGAAAGTACACCTTCCATAACATATGCTGAAACTTTCCATAGCACTTACTCACCGGCCTTCCCCTTCACTGGTGTAGTGCCATAACAGATGATCACGATATCGGTTTTGGCCCAGCCTTGGCCGGAGTGGGCAGGTGTAGATCAATATACACAAGGTATGGTTTAAAGATGTAGAGTAATGAGAGCATATATACAGAGGGCTGAAGTGTTGGGGATGAATCATCAGACCCTCATCACACTCCCAGGGTCGTCCAGATCAATACTGACAATACATCTTCTATCTCATCTAAGGTCTGAACTTTTGTCTCCAAACTATTCAACTCTTTTATTGAAATGTGTTCAAAAGTTTACAATTCAGGCTGAAAGAAGATGAGACAGCGTGTACTATGACAGGATGTAATATGCACTTTCTCTAAGCTTATCGAGAAGCAGCACACACTCTGTATTTATTTCATGACTCAATTTTCTATACCTGCTTTCGTGTAAATATGTGTGGTGCCACTTTTTTCTTCATTTGCAAAAATACGTCTCTCCGTTTGGAAAATATGTGCTGTTACGATACATTTGAAGGGAGTTACTCGAGAGGGGGGCACTCTTTCATTGTTCATTCATTAATTTTCTACCCCTTAATCCATGTCTGGGTTGGGGGGGTCCACAGGAGATTGGCTGCTCTGTCTGTGAGAGCATAGCCTTGATCTTTCAGCAGGGGCTTCAGGCAAAGTGGGGTTAAGTGTCTTGCCCAAGGACAGAACGACAGCAGACATCATAGGAAGTCCACTCTTTATATGTATGGCACTAAAATAGATCTAGCTTTGCAGAAAACAACTTGGTAAAGAGGAAATTCCAAGCATTTCAATATTTTTTTCTAAAGCACTCACTATTTACAATTTCTACATACACACTCTACTCTGGTTTAGTTTATTTGCTTAGCACAGTTTATACACAAGGCAACTTAAATGTCATGGTTGTATTTCCTGTTTTGTTTTGTAGTTTGTTAAATCTTTGCGTCTTGTTTGGTTGTGCTTCCTGTTGTACGATCAATCACCTGCCCCGCCCTCAAATGTATCACCAGAAGGGTTGCCAACTTGAGAACAAAAAAATAAGGGACACCATTTGGTGGATCGGGTTGTGCACTTTTTAGTCCTAATTTCAATCTACACAGTAATCATGGAATTTCATAATAAGAGTTTTTAGAATGTAATTGATTATGGACAACATACACAAAAAAACCAATCCTTAGTCAAAAATGAAATAAAAAAAACGGTGGTTAAGGACTTAATGCATTCTTATTAGTCATACAAAATATAAAAAAGGCAAATGCTGTAACGTACATTATTTATTTACTCTGAATCAACTGTAGTGTAGCTGAAGTTTGGGTATCGGGTTTGGGTATCTGCTGTACTGGACCCGGGTCCGGACCAACCTAGCCTAGCCTAGCCTAGCAGCCTCTATGCACATGGTTCATTTTGGGGAACTTTCCTCGCCTGGTTTTCTTTTTGTATAATTGTTCACAAAACAGTCATCTTTTGATGCAGAGTCAAGCAGTATACTTTGTTTTTTTCAGTACAACCTGGGGTTTTAGAATATTCATATTGTAAAGCTGTCATACGAATTATATAAAAATTATGGAATCATGAAGACAAAGAAAAAAATCAAACGGAAAATCAATTTAACAAAAATGTATTGAAAAAACACAATGAAATGCTATAAACAACTTTTTACACTGCATAGAAATGTTATTTATGGTCTTGGGGATAATGGGGAAAAAAATTGAATCTCTAACTATTATACTTTTTACAAAATTCCACTATAAAAGCAAAAAACTCTGTACTCCTGAGGCCCTTGCTGAAGCAGTTTGTCTATAATGCTGGGGTTGCTTCTGTAGTACAGCTGTAAAAAACGTAAAACATAAGAAACTGAGCCAAAAAAAAAAAAAACATCAATTATTTATATAATACATATATTTATATACATCATATACACATAATGTAATTTTACTGTATTTATTATCGTCTTTATCAATAATGCGCACTCTTCAGCTGGTTATTGCAATCGCAGCTGTAGTTTCAACTGTGGGAGAACAAGTACAGAGATCTCTCAGGAGTGAGAGATCTCACTCTCTGACGATCTTTGGCAGTCCCCGTGTGTTTGTATCTCACAGCTGTTTGTACCTCACGGGTCACGCTTTGGACACGGACTTTCAGACAAACGTAGTTTATCCTCCGTGCATCGCACAGACACAAAGCCCTGAATACGTACTTCACAGAGGACAAAAAAGTAAGTTGCTACGTTTTACCGTTCGCGAGTAAATTGATCATTTGTAAAACATGTGCATATAGGGTTAACTCGCTACCCCTATGGTTGCCGCTGTCTCTCCCTCGGTCTGTTACTGCTCGAGTTGCCATATGACGAGTCAAACTCTATCTCATAGCGTGATACAACATAACAAACAGTTCAGAAAAGGTCATATGAATGGTTAAGATGCCTATGATCTATGATACATTTTTATATACATCAGTTTACATACATCAGTTTGAATATTTTAGTGTTAAAATGAGAGGAATACAATAAAAAGCAAAAACGCAGTATAATATTTTTTAAATGCTTTGTGAGGCTTTATTCACAGTCAAGCCCCTGCAGAAAGTGTCCTCTGTGTGAGACTACAATTACTAAAGTCATTCAAAAAAACCTTTTCAAACCCCTGGGGAACCTGTGTTACTTGGGAATTCTACACTGCATTCTATCTAAAATACTAGTTGAAAGGGTTTGGTGAAAATATATTCATCCATTGCCACACCGAGTGGTAAAAAAAGGGTATTTTTGAACATGCCCTGGTAAATACTATTGGGAAACTTGCGCCATATTGAGTGTTCACGGCTGACTGGAGGATTGGCTTTGCAGGCTCCTATAAGGCCCCTATTGGGGCTCTTGTGCACTCTGCCCATTTCGCACACACAACCTGAGAATAGGCTCAGTGAACGGCTGGAAATCGGACCAGCTGGCAAAATTTAAATATGAATTCATGGCAATCTGATTATGGAAAAAGGGTTTTATGTTGGGTTCACTCATTCATACTTCATGTACCATTGAATCTACTGTGTAGAGTTTGAAGCCCCGCTCCACAGCAATTTGGCCAATATGAAATTATGAAGTTTTAATGTTTTGGGAATTAACATTAATTTGTTTTCTTTCCTCTTTTTGAAATGAGATCAAATCGAATCTACAAAAAATAGAACTTGCAGCCTGTGTATTTTTTTGCTTGACTATTTGTCTTTTTTGCTAGTTGCTAACTCTGGCACCTGTATTGACTGAATGCATATTCTGACATATTTAGATTTATAGACTACAAACAAACAAAAAAAATCAAAAAAATCTCAAACAAAAGGTAGCACCACAACTTTGTGTAAATTAAATCAACCACCAAGTAATCCACATGGCAACGCATCATAAACAAATATATAAAAAATACTCAGAGTAAAGTTGAAGATTTTTTAAAATTCTGTTGATGCATTTGCGTGTAGACAGAGATAACCGGAGTTTTGTGTTTTCGCACGTCACAATATGCGTCAAAACAACAACAAAGGAAGCATGGATCTTACTGCGTGAAAACTGTGGTTCCACCGGATCATGATGCGGTGCAGGAGCGTTTCCAAAACAACCAAAACAGGAGCTGAACTAGGATTAAACCATGGCTGAGGACGGGGGACACAGTGCTTGTGAACATATGTCTTCACCCTGAGTTTCTACTGTGACTGTAAATAAGTGCTACTACAGAAGTACCGGCGTTAGCATCAAAGCTCTGCCCATTTCTGTGTTTTTCCCCAACGCAGGACAGGACGTCAGAGGACATACGTGTTTGGAATGTTATGAATGTGATTGAAAATGCAGATGTTCGGTTATGTGTGGATGAGGTATTTTTTTTTTTTTTTTTTACGGAGTAATGTGGATACAAATTATTTAATAAACGGAGGGGGGGAAATATTCGGTTTAAAAAAATACCCAGATACGTGCGGACATGGCCTTAAAAGACGCACCTTGGCACATGGTCAACTCTGAAAATTCCACTTTGAGCTCAAGCTGTTTCTGAAATGTGCCCTGCTCCCATCAGCCACCTGGTTCAAGCTGTCTCTCTGGCTCCAATCCTTGTTTAAAGGTGACATATCAAATGTATTATACACCATTGACATTTAGGAGACTCAACACTCTTCTTATTAACTCACTCAAAGTTGCTTTTAGATATTTTAGTTATCTATATTAAAATGAATTTAAGATACCATTTTTGTGACGATCCCTACCAATTCACTGAGTTTGTGCAGAATATTGTTCTTCCTAATTTGTGATACCTGGAGGCATTTTGGCACAAATTTGGTAACATTGTTTACTGATATCTGCACCAGGTCTGTGATGATGATATGCAGTATAGAGCTCAGTTGATTCAAAAAGTTATCAAAGTATTTATACAAGAGAACTTAAAAAACTGAAAATAAAGCATGCTTATGCACAAGGACATTGGCAGGGTGGGAGTTTTGCCAAACCTCCGCAAGAAGCTTTCTGCTACATGAAGTTGTCACAGAGGGTTCAGAGATAGAGAGGAGAGTCATAGGTCCCCAGATAGGATATGAAGAGGGGATGATGTCACAGCAGTTCAAGCCCCAATTGGTCAAACAAGACCATGAAAATCAGTAAAATAGCTAAAATGCCTACCAACATCTACTAATCTGAGCCATCGGCCCTTCTGACAAACACCACTGATTCACACCAGACTCATACAAGGCAATGTGGGTGAAGTGTCTTGCCTAAGGTCTAACATCACACATCACAGTACAGACCAGGCCCTTCCCTATATGACAACATTCGATATGCAAAACCTCAGTCTAAGTGTTTGTGCCAGCAGACCCATAACCATCGGCAACAGCTTTTGTTTACTCTCCAGATGAACAGGACAGACCGGCGCTCAGATCCATCTTAAACAGTCTCCCAAACCCCCAGACAGGTGGTTGCCATGCAGTGACTGGCGTGTGTATATTTCAAAGATCGGGTGGCAGGTGCTAGCATTTCATTTGCCGTCGCGTTCAGTGTCCCTCTTGACTTCCTCTCCTTTCTTTTCCATTTTTTCTCTCCTTCCAAAGCGTGCAAATCTAACAGACAACAGAAGCGTTCTATAAATTCTGCTGAGTTTGATGCAAGTTGGCATACGTCCAGCCTTTTGAATTTGGTCTAGTTTACGAGGAACGCCATATGTAGAAGCAAGATATGGGGTATTATATGTTCCCAGCTAAATAGAATTCTATATTAAGCCGTGTTCAAAGACAATGTGACTGGTGGACGCAGAGAAGGTTCGGGGAGGAATGGCAAAGACATTAAGTGAAGGTGAAGCATTGTTCGGCGACCGATCGATAAGGTTGACTTAAGAGACGCCGCTTCAATAAAAGCAGCAGCTATCATTCCTTCGGCTTTGAATAAAGGAAACAATGTGTTTTAAAGACGGGTGATTGTCTGCTCTACACAACAAACAAGTCTGGTTCTGTTATGCAGGGGTATGGTTTTTGATCCGGGACAGTGTACAATGTTACACTGACCATGACAGAGAATATGTCTGGTGCCAGGTTATAACTGCTGATTTCCACTGTACATGTGCAATGCAAAACTCATGTAAATGTATATAACTGATTCAATTTGGTGATTTAACATGTTATTGCAGGGTGAACGGACATCCTGATCTATCCAGGATGGGTTAGATCAGGATCCCATGTTGCAATATTTATCATTGTTTATTATTTTTCCAGGACATGTCTCAGTTAGGCCTATTTCTGACCAATTCAACATCTGCCAAAAGAGAATGACATATTTTGTTATTTCTTTCAGACACAATACTCACACTCTGCCATGAGCTCACAGCAATGTTGTGACAATCGATAAGGTCACAAATGTCCACTCAATACCTTCATGGAAGCTTATGATAATTGCTAGGATCCAGGGTATAGCTTAGCCTGAAATGTTTCTCTAAGGAGCAATATACATATTTTGCATATCTTTATTTCACCACAATGACTTTACTGTGAGTGTGTGTGATGTTTGATGGAATTTGCGTTGTAACCAGGCAAAGCAAAAAGACCTGCATTGTGATTATCCAATATTCAAATTATATATGAACCACAGGTGACAACTATCTTGCAGTCAATCTTTCTTTAAAAAATTCAAGCATGTGTGTATGTATGAAGCAGCAGCATATACAGACAGACAGGAAACAATGGAGGATCAAAGCCACTGCGCCACCATATCTTTGATCTCTTTTTATCAGGCCGTATTGTGTTGTCTTGTATAGTATTATCATCATTTGTGTGTGTTGTTTGGTCTGTCAATGCATGGGTTTCCATGTCTCCATTATAATCCTCAGGGAAGAGACGTGTGTCATCCTGTCATGCTAAACACATTATGAATTCTAATCCTAAAGTACACAACTTTTTGTTCACCTGTACATGGGTGAGTTATAGACTGTACATTCAATAACCAATGAATGTTCTTCTCAATGAAGCCCGATAGGCAAGTGCTCATGAACAAAGACTTGCTCCAACTCGCTCCAGCTCCACATTGAAAATTAACTTTTTTCGTCTACACGGTTTAGCACGCTCTTCGATTGTGGTGTTTATAATGTGAATAAATTAACAGACCAATCAGAGACCTCCTGTTGGAAAATTCTGCTTGAGCTAGTGAATTGCAGAACATTTGCATACATTTGGTTGCACATTCCTGCTCAAATAGCCTCTTCAAGCTAGCTTTCATCGGCCTCCACTTTATTAACACTAGGACCGCCGTGCTCTAAACATACCATGCACCGCCCCCTGCGGTCAGTTGACCGCTATGTATTTTCCATGACATAACCTTGTCTTTGGTGTTGATCTTCAGACACACACTCACACGCACACACACAAAAGATTTCTACATACCGACTCCAAATATTACAAGACAGAAATCACTGCAGGAAAAACATTGTATAATTATAATTTTACATTTGCAGACTCTTAAAAGAATGCAAAGAAACGGCAACATTTAGATTGCCTAATGACTGTGGGAGCTGTGCCAAAATGTTCTGCCTATAGAGCCGGCAGAACTGAAGCTTAATTTTAGCTGCAGAAGAAATATTTTCCTTGAAGACTGTAACAAAGACATTGAGATTCACAGCCGCTGAACACATTGATTTGGCATTTGGATACACAAGGGGCGCAGATCAATGGACATGTGGCCTTTGTGTTTGATTTAAACTTCAGGACAAAATCTAAGCTCATTATCTGTTTGGTGCAGCACATTTACAAACTTGGTAAATAAACTGTAACAAAGGCCTAGAACACTGTTTTATAAGACACAGCAAGAAGAGAGGATATTTTATTACGCCGCACATAAGACATTCATTTCCATTACATATTTTTATCACCCCTAAATCACAACAACAGTCATCTAAGAGGACTTTACAAAGTTAGCCCTAACCTTAACCCGACACCGGAACAGAAAATCAATGCAACTATATACTTCCCATGATTTAGAGAATGTTTGTATGAATGAATGGTATGTGCAGCCGTGTAGGGGAATTTAGGTATTGGGGGTGGGAGCTTATAAACTTGACTTTTTTTCGTCCTTCTTCAGGTTTTAGCTTAAACAGAACTGAGAGTATTGTATGTACATATGTTCATTTCTATCATGTATCATAAAGTATGAAATGGCTGTGATTTCTATAATTGATTCCTGTTTATAGGCTTGAAATAAATCCAATCACTTTGTACTTCGATCAGTAATCCTGGTTCAGCTGAAGGACTTTATGGAACAATGCAGCAATTTATATTTCGAAAAGCTGGGGAATCTAACCTTCAAACCACAGAAATGGAAGAAAATCCATTGTTTGAGGTAGTGGTCGGCTCTCATAACAGTTTCCTCACTAGTTTTCACAAGTCTAACCAGTAAGATTTCCTGGGGGAGAGCAGTAAATCCAGTGCAAGAGGCCTAAAGGTTTTGAATTAATGTTGACCCATCAGGAAGCTGCGGGGGTGAGATTAGTTAGAGACCAGTCTTACCAGTCTTAAAAAAGTTTCATTCCCTCTTCAGTTTGAAAAGTCAATTTCAACTATTTCATTTCAAGCAATAAATTGAAAAAAACAAGCCACTACATGCTGCTTTCATCCCAATATTTTAACTATTATAGTAAGAAGGAGCTATGAGTCAGTACAATTAATGAGCGCATTGTGCATTGGCCTTGATGTTGGTTGTTTTGTAGTAAAAACTCTGTCTCTTTTGAAATTCAGTCACGTTTCACACAATGGCTCTTGCTCCATTTAAGCTTCTGTGCGCAACTCTGACGCCACATTGTGCCAACACAACAGTTTAATTCTGCATTTAGAGCCAGTCCCCAGAGTGTTGAGGTACCTGCCTTGTATGTGTATGTGTGTGCTTGTCTGTGTGTATGTGTAGGAAACAGGTTGCGCTCCTTGCTGTCAGTTCTGGTTTTTCCATGTATTTCCAAAACATAAAAAATTCAAACCCATTACAATGAGCCCTTATCAAGTATTTACAGAGAACCTGCCCACACTTCTTTGAGCTTTGTGATTTTAAATGAAGGAATAGTCGATCAATGCTCTTTAATAATGCAATAATACGCTGCATTACATTAATGATGAACAGCCCTTGTTGATTCATGCCGTGAAGATGCATTCGCATTATGAAGTCTTTCTGTTGTTCAGGAAAACCAAGCGGAAATGTTTTGTGTTGACTAATGCCATATGAGAATTTTTTGATTAAAGAGACCCATTTAATGTAGAAATATTAATTCATCAAGTTTGGCCATTTTAACTATGAGACTTTATACTTTTCCATTTCATGTTTTAGAATGTGAAATAATATCTTCAATAGCAAAGGAAGATTTCTCTGTTAGGGGTAAGAACTGACGGACCCAAAAATGCAGAGTAGACAAAAGGTTTATTCACAAAAATCAAAATCAGGAGGAGCCTGGTTTAAAGGACACAGGGCGGGACTAGGGCGGGACCAGGGCGGGACCAGGGCGGGACCAGAGGACGATGGAGAGGAGGTAAGAGACTGACCAATGACGGAACCAGGACTGGACTGAGAATGATGGTGCAGGCTCCACAGCTGGGTACACTTGTGTGACAGAACGATCTGGCACTGGAGACAAGGGCCCAGTCCCAATACCCACACTGCACCCTACGCCCTCCTATGAAGTGTGCATTTGTTTGAAGTGCGCGCAAGGGTTTGAGTGCGCAGGTTGCAAGCGTGCACAAAAGGTGGAATTGGGACATTGCACACTGAGTGCAGTTTACGTCATCGACTCGTCAAGAGATGGTCATTTTCAGACCTAAACTTTATAAAAATTAAAGGTAATTTTGTCTGACCCTTTGGGAAACAATATGAATTGCTTCACACGTTATAATACATTTATATTAGTTGTTTTTAATTAGAGATAGCTGTATAATTTTAAGTTAAATGTGGGTAACTAACTATCTGGTCAGTTTTCATACATTCTAAGATTATTGTACTAAGTGTAAAGTTTTTTGGTTTTTTTTTATTTATTTATTTATTTGAACAGTATTAATACTGCACAAAAGGAGTGGGCTGAAGCAAAAGCTTATTAGCACCGCACCCCAAAGCTAATTACAATCGAAATTTACATATTGAATATAGTTCAGAACAGGGATAAAAGGCACACAAGAGCTACATCTGCTCATACTGAACAACAGAACAATCACAATCAATTTATCAATTTACAGAGTAAAGAATATGTCATGACATTAACTTTGACTTTACTTACCAGAGAGAGACCAGAAGGACTCACTGACAAAAGGACAAAATAGATTTTAAGTTTATGTTTCAAGGCAGTTTCAATATACTTTGAACTGTTCTTAATCTTATTACCAGAGTGAGACACAACAACAGTCTGGTTAAGACAGATCTCCACAAAGCAAGAGACACAATATCACCATATTATTATTTTAAATATACTGACAGCAAGTTACTGTGAACAAATTAAACCTATTTCGCTCAAAAAAAAAAAGAGATGTTGCAGCTAGAAAGCAGAATATTTCTTTATATTTATTTATTTATTATTATTATTATTTTTGTATTTTATTTAATTTATTTTTTTATTTTTTTTTCAGAGTAGGCAGTGACCCTATGTAGTGTTGTGCGATAAAAAGCCAGGGTGTAAAGCCAGTTGGAGACGGCAGTGACTCCTCACCAACAGACCCCACCCAGCTGCCCTGGGTTTAAATTGGGTGTTAAACTGGGTTTAAAAAAGTTTAAATTGAATGTTATATAAACGCGTGCTTTAAAAAGAAGCAAAACTTATTTACACACATACTGCATATATATTTCAAAATTTATATTTAATTGCATTTTCGCGTCGTTTTGGTGTGTACCGCAAAGAATTATGGGCAATATCCTTCGCCAGAGTGTGCATAGATGCAGGCTACGGCGAAGTGTGGATCAGGGGCGCAAAGGGGGCGGGGCCAAATACCTCCCTGGAGAATTGGGACACCCTACGCACTCGCACCCTTTATCGGGAACGCGCAAATGAGGGGCGCGAGGGTGGAAGTGCGAGTATTGGGACGGGGCCAAGGTCAGGCTGGTTTTTATGCTGCATCTGGTGATGGCTGGAATTATGATCAGGTGTGGAGCTCTGCAGGTGAGTGTGATGAGGAACCCAACAGGAGGAGCAGCAGGTAGGAATCACAACAGTCTCACCCATAACTTGTACTTCTTAGCAGGTTTTCCCAAAGTTTCGCCCTTAATCCAAAGAACTTTTTCAAGGGATCAAGGACGAAACGTCGAGAAAAAAAGTACAGATGATGGGTGCTTTGACTAATCCCTGTAAGACTGAGAGCTCACACAAAAAAATGTCTTCAATAGAAAATATGTGGTAAACAACGTTATTCGTGTTCCCAATTTAGAAAAATACCGGCTGCTAATACATCCTGTAAAGAATGTCGTTTCACTTGAGCAATTGCAAAATGTATCTAGATTATCTTTGCTCAATCTTGAGAAACACACAGAAGCCTTCAAATAATGAGTTTCTTAAAATAAAAATACATACTTCATCTTACATTATTTCTGCAAAGACAAACCCTCTCATTTTGTCTCTATTCTATACAATGTGGAGTGTGTGCCCGGGTTTCAGTCTTTTACACTACTTTTTTTTATATTCTTGATCACGAGAAAAGCTTTAAGCCCAAGCTTTTAACTTTGTAACCAAATAATACACACATACATTTCTTTCCACTACGCCACAACTACAAACTACAACGCAAATCGCACCATTTCCTAAGTGATGAGCTAAAGTGACACAGGTGCAGGAGAGTGTTCATATTTTCCCAGAAAAACGAGCAACAAGTTAGATATGTGGATGAAATGCCTCAATTTTCTGATATAACAACCACTCTCCCTCTGTAGATTTCTGCTGATAAAATGACAGTGATTATTGGGGCTGCGTGGATACCACTTTAGCCTGCTTTATGAAAACTAGGACATAGTGCCAACGGCCCAATAACAGGAAGCAGGTGAAGCATGGTCCAAGTGATGAAGTCTAATCAAGAAGGTTCTGGGTTCGAATCCCCAGTCGGAACAGGGCCTTTCTGAGTGGAGTTTGCATGTTCTCCCCCTGTCTGCGTAGGTTTCCTCCGGGTACTCCGGTTTCCCCTACCACTAAAAACATGTGCAATACTTTGAGAGTGCGAATGTGGGACAACGGATGCAAATTAGCCCATGGCTGCAATCCGGAGTGATATGTTCATTAACATGTACTGTCCCAACCAAATAAAAACCAAATAAAGCTGCGTCAAGAATATAAGTCTTTAGAAATGCTATATGTTCAATTGTCTAGATTCACTTTTTTGCATTTCGTCATTCCATTCAGAGACTCTTGCAAGCAATTTCTTATAGCTACTTATAACTCAAAGTTCAAGATGTGTTCTTCATGTTTAACTGCCAGACATTTATTATGAATTTTTGGGACTCACGGAATATTGTGTGCTATGATGAGAAACAGACTCTGAAAGACGGGACTCCCTACTTTCAGCAGCAAAAAGAAGTTTGTTTTGTAGCTTGTTTTGTTCTCTTTTAATCGCCGAAAAGAGGCGAGTGTGACAGAAAGCACAAAAAGCTGAGAAAATGAGGTGTTTGTGAAAACAGACAAACCATTCAGAAAACACTATTAACAACTATTTAATTTAACTTTAGTGTATCCTCAAACATGTCCAGTATCTTACATGTTAAAAAAAAACAGCAACAACAAGTTATAAGAGCCACATACAGGGCCTATCTTTATGTTTTAAGTTGAAGGGGTAACTGGAGCACTGGAGGAGACGTCCACAGAAAGGCTTCGTTTTGGAGGTAGAATCGAACCTAGGACCTTCTTGGTTATAAGAAGTGTACAACAAAACTGCTCTTTCATTTCCTCCCTCCTTATAATCTCAGTTCATTTGTTTGACTTGAATGTGCCAGTCAGTTTGCTGAATGTTGTGGCGAGTGGATTTATGGCGATTTATTTTCTTTGTTTATTTTTGTAGAGAAACACCATTTACCATTCAACCTTGACTGTGGCCCAAACAACCGTTGATCATTTAGAGTCCGTCTAGACTTTAGAAATGTGATGCTTTTTGTGGAGTCTTTCTAAACACTGTGAGCATTTCCACTGCTCTTTTTGAAAGGTATAAACATGTGCTATTAATAAAGTCTTTGGCACCATTTTTATCTGATGAAATAAAAAATGGAAACACATACAGTACATTATTATGGGATGGGATTGATAATATGGTAATTCTTTTTTAGATAAAAACAACAGCCCTGACATTCAAACATACAGACAAGACAACCTTATCATATAGCACAGTTCTGTAACGTGGTGAGATGAATGAAGATGCAGGAATGCCAGATAATAATAATAATAATAATAATAGTACAAAGTACAAAATATCCACACCATGACAAGTTCATACTCAAGGCAACACAAAGTGCTTAACAAGACAAACTTTACTTACTTACTTACTGTAGATCTGAAGATCAAAAGGCACCAGCAAATCACAAAGGTGAGAGGGTGCCAGATTGGGCAAAAAACAAGTAGATTGCTTCTCATTTAGACCCAGTCAATTCAGGCCTGAATTAGAGCCAGCTTAGATTATTTTGAATGGATGTGATGAGATCTTTTTCTTATCCGTCGTGTCCGTCTAAATGCGAGGTGCAGACGTTTGAATGAGTGCACAGACAGAAATGAAGAGATGCAAGCAGCCCTATGGTGCTTTCAGACCGGCAACGCTGAAACGCTGAAGCCCCGCTCACCAGACGCGCATTCTTTAGTTTTCAGACGCAGAGGTCTTCACACCAGAACGTCCTGACGCGAGCCGGAAGTAGCCGGCCGGCTCTAATGCTAACAGAGCTATGCTAGCGGCTTCTTGTGTACAGATCTTCTCCAATATGCAGCTTTGCAGCGTGTCTTTGAACAGAGACTTTCCACGGGCTTTATTTAACAGTAGTTTGTGTTCACGGAGGTGCGCCATACGTGTTTTCATAACGGTATTTCCGCATTGGCGAACACACTCAAAGCAGTTGCAAAGGTCACGGGAGCATGACAACGAATATTTTCACAAGCACACAGTCCCCACATTGTCAACCCTGGTTTGAGTTCTGGTGAAGCCTGGTGTGGGTCCTGTTTTGGCTGTTTACGAATATTTTCAGTCGGTGGTGATAAACTACTACTGTAGTGCCCTGGGGCACACAGACAGAAGCGTGTCCCAGGTGAGGTGACCATTATGTGCCATCAATCCCTCCGACCACCAGCAGTTTGGCACTTTATGCCCCACTGTGGCACCTGGTGTTCCTAGAGGTTAAGTGTCTTGCCCAAGGACACAACAGCAGCAGATTTCAGTGGGAGTCGGTGGAGAAAGTGTTGTGGTAGGCTTGAACCCATGACCTTCAGGCACAAAGGCCAATGCTCTACCAACCGAGGCATGTTCGCCCACGGACACATCCCACACAGATGGAGGATGAATCACTTTTGCAAGGCGTCCTTTACCCAACTTCCTTACACTGTTGCGTCTATTTAGCTCTATGTCAATACACCACTTATTTTTGTCTTTCGGATTTCTTTCCCCAATTTCTTCTGTCAACTAAAAATCACTACATCACCACATTACATTAAATTGTGTCATTACATTGACACAATTTACAGTTGAGAAATCTATTCCCCCTGATGCCACTGCTCAAAAGTCCACTGGAAACAAGTTTGCTGCTGACATTTGTGAGTTTTTGTGTTTTCTGTGTGAAACATTGTTATGGTCTCGATTTCATTGAACAAAAACAAATTAACAGAAAGGGCTACAATAGTGAGAACTAACCAATTGTATGATTACGGAACAAAAGAGAAGAAATATACATTAAACCAATAATATATTGATGGATAAAAACATGCAGAATGAAATTAAAAATAAGACTTTATTTGTTTGTTAGTTATCTTATAGACTTTAAAAATTTGTCAATTCGCCAACACAGAAAATGCTATAATAAGACATGGTTATTGGTCCATAAGAGGCGGATGACCAATGCCTTTCATTTAAATAAAAGTTTATAAATGTCCTTAAATGTCCTGGATCACTACCACTGTCCTTAGACCCTCCTTAATAAAACATGTGGCACTCATTTATCGATCCATTTATTGGTTTATGATTTTGGCTGTTTTGATCTATCTGAAGAACAAAAAGTCTATTTGACAAGGCTGGACACATTCGTCACTAAAAATCATGCATTGAAAAAGACGTGATTCAGAGCGTGCTGTTTCTGTTTTTTCCCAAAGTGATTTGCAGATTTTGCGGATGCCTCAGCGCTGGTGACCTTTGGGTGTAAAATGTCACTGCGTCGTTATGCTCTGCCCATTACTCACTGGTGTGAAATTTGTCATCATTATCATCGAAATTACACAGCAGTGGCCAAAGTCTGCCAGGACAGTGAATGTGGGTCAACCAAACATTTAGGCCACGTTTGGACCAGTGGGGGCGGATCCAAAAGGTCCATGAGCACGTGCGCTGACATGTTTGCAACATCACTCCGGGCGGAGGACTCAGAAAAATAGTTACCCAATGCTTTTGTATGCACAACACTAACGTTTTACTGTTGCAGCGTCCTCGTGTAGTAAGTAGTAGTAGTAAGTAATGTTTATTTATATAGCGCATTTTACAGACCAAGGTCAGTATATTTCAGATATTCAGAGTTCAGATATTGTTCCAATCATCGGGCTGGAAAGTCTCGTCCCAGAAGCACTTCCGGTTCTTTGCTCGGATACAAACAAACCGCCAGCTGTTCGAAGAGGCGGTTTAAATGAATGGTGCAAAATGCTCTGCTTTGTTTTCGGCTGTTATCAAAGTTTACATGAAGCATGCTCATTTTTTAGGCTTCCCAAAGACCAACTGAAGCTGTGTAAAAAGCTATGCAGTTGTGATAAAACATTTTGTCTGATTTAACAGATGGTTAACTAAAAAGGCCCAATGTGAAGCTGCAATGAGTGTGAAGAGGAGATGGAGCTAATCTACAGATAGAAAACTGATCATTCATAAACATTGGCTCATAACCAACGCAGCAAAGATAGCTGTAAGGGACAACATTTATTTGCATGGGAATGTTTCTATATTGTCTTTCTGATGCATAATACTGGATTAAAAAACAATACGTTTGAACACGGCCCTGCACCTTTCTCATCTCCCCGTCATATAAACTTCAGTACATGGTCAGTTCACAGCTAATTCCGACCGCTCACTCAGTTTTTCTGTCCCAGAGACGAAATGTGTCCAAAATAACACAGGAAAGTCCTTTAAGGAGGAAGAAGTCGGCGATCTCAGCACCATACAAGTGCCACGTGTGGTTTGTTTGTATCCGCGGGTGGAAATCTCGCAAAATCTCGCACTTCCGCTTTCCAGCCCTATTCCACACACGGTGATGACGGAAGCGAGTCGGCGAACACACTGGCGCATCTGCCCCCAATCAACACCGTCCGTTCACTCTCATTTACATTCATACCTATTGTGCATGTCTTTAGTGGTAGGGGAAACCGAAGCACCCGAAGGAAACCTACGCAGACACAGGGAGAACATGCTAACTCCGCTCAGAAAGGCCCTGTTCCGACCGGGATTCAAACCCAGGACCTTCTTGCTGAGAAGCGAGAGTGCTATCAATTTAGCCACCGTGCAGCACATTCAATTTTAGTGTTTAAACTGGATAAGGAAAGAATTGATTTATTCTGAGAAATAGGTGTTATAAAAAATTCACAAATGTATTTATTGTTTGTGCCTGCTTATTATTTCAGCTCTTTGTTTTTACAGCCTCTATTATTCTATTCTTTATTTATTTGACAGAATGCAAATTAAATCAGTGTAGAGGAGGTAAGTGTGCATTTAAAGCTGGGGTACCTGTACCTTTTAATCCTTTAATTCCTAAAACAGTTTTGTTCTATCACACGTTCTTCCAAGTTCTGCCCATTATTGCATTTCCTTTGTTCGAACTATTTGATTCTCTGATCTGTGTTTGGCAAATCGACTACTTTGTCAAGTCCTGCGTGACAACTACTGTTGTGATTTAGGGCCATACATAAATACAGTACGTGGACTTTAATTGAATCTTTTTTGGCCTCTCACATATTTATTAGACAGAAAAGAGAGAAGGAGAGGACCACCCTCATTTGGCCAATCAGCTCTCAACCCAAAGCGTTAAATAGTGACTCACCAGTTGTGTAATAAGATGCAGACTGCATGTTGTGTTCTGATTTTTCCACAACAGTGAACCCCAGCTTTAACATTATCTGTGCCTATCTTACACATTAGAATTAACATCCTCTTCCTCATCCAATTAATATTCATTTTACTTTGGGAATTAATTGACTTTCCTTCATCCCTTAATTTGCCTTGACAGACTATTTCCTCTTTCCAATCTCACTGCTCGATGAACCAGCTGTATTGTTAATTTTTTTAAATCATGTCTACCAGTTAAGTTGTAAATAACAATGTATTTATAGTACATTATAGTATGTATCCAACATCACTTGGAAACAGCATATGCCATTTACTTTCCTCTTGTTACTTTTCCAATCTCTTCTTTATGTATGAGCGCCACACCTGATTAAGATCAAATTGTCCTTGTTTTCTGGTTGTCTCGCTTAGGCAAGGCAAGGCAAGTTTATTTGTATAGCACAATTCATACACAAAGCAATTCAAAGTGCTGAACAAAACAAGAAAGCATTAAAATCATAAATAATCACAGAACATTAAAAAGAAAGATAAAAATATAAAATCCCTCAGTTGTATGCACAGCTAAACAGAACAGTTTTTAACCTGGTTTTAAACATTGTCAGAGAGGAGGCCTGTCTCACATCTTCAGGAAGACTGTTCCAGATTTTAGCTGCATGAATCTGAAAAGCAGCCTCCACATGTTTAGTTCTGACTCTGGGCACTAACAGGAGTCCAGTCCCTGTGCTCCTCAGAGTCCGGGCTGGTTCATATGGGACTAACATGTCACTAATATATTTTGGTGCGAGGCCATGGAGAGATTTGTAAGGCAAGGCAAGGCAAGGCAAGTTTATTTATATAGCACAATTCATACACAAGGCAATTCAAAGTGCTGAACAAAACAAGAAAGCATTAAAATCATAAATTATCACAGAACATTAAAAAGAAAGATTAAAAATATAAAATCCCTCAGTTGTATGCACAGTTAAACAGAACCGTCTTTAACCTGGTTTTAAACATTGTCAGAGAGGAGGCCTGTCTCACATCTTCAGGAAGACTGTTCCAGATTTTAGCAGCATTAATCTGAAAAGCAGCCTCCCCATGTTTAGTTCTGACTCTGGGCACTAACAGGAGTCCAGTCCCTGTGCTCCTCAGAGTCCGGGCTGGTTCATATGGGACTAACATGTCACTAATATATTTTGGTGCGAGGCTATGGAGAGACTTGTACACAAGCAGAGCTGTTTTAAAGTCTATTCTCTGAGCCACAGGAAGCCAGTGCAGAGACCTGAGGACTGGACTAATGTGGTCGTACTTCCTGGTTCTTGTCAGGACTCGAGCTGCTGCATTTTGAATGTACTGCAGCTGTTTTACAGCCTGTTTGGACAGACCTGTGAGCAGGCCATTGCAGTAGTCTAACCTACTGGAGACAAATGCATGGATAAGAAATCTCCAAGTCTGCTTTAGACACTATGTTTTTGATCCTGGCAATGTTTTTTAGATGGTAAAAAGCTGCTGATGTTACTGATTTGATGTGGCTATTAAAATTTAAGTCTGAGTCCAGTATTACCCCTAGATTTCTGACCTTGTTTGAAGGTTTTAGGGAGAGAGACTGTAGGTGACAGATGACGCTCTCTCTTTGTTTCTGGGGACCAAAGACAATCATTTCAGTTTTGTCTGCGTTTAGCTGAAGGAAGTTGTTTTGCATCCACTCACTGATCTGTTGGATACAGTGAAGGAGTGAGTCCACTGGTCCATGTTCTCCTGCAGTCAGTGAGACATAGATCTGAGTGTCGTCTGCATAGTTATGATAGGAAACTTTGTTTCTGCGTATTAACTGACCTAACGGCAGCATGTAGAGATTGAACAGAAGAGGTCCCAGGATCGACCCCTGTGGTACTCCACAGGTCAGGGCCATATGATCTGAGACACAGTTTCCAATCTCCACAAAGTACTTCCTGTCTTCAAGGTAAGACCTAAACCAACTTAGGGCGGTGCCAGTGACGCCAACCCAGTCCTCTAGTCTCTGTAAGAGGATCTCATGGTCGACGGTGTCAAAGGCAGCACTTAGATCTAACAAGATTAAGATTGAGACTTTGCCTGCGTCAGTGTTCAGCCGGATATCGTTTGTAACCTTAACGAGAGCAGTCTCAGTGCTGTGGTGGGGTCTAAAGCCGGACTGAAACATATCAAATGAGTTGTTGATTATAAGAAATCTAGTAAGCTGTAGGTAGACAACTTTCTCAAGGACTTTCCCCATAAATGGCAGATTTGAGATGGGACGATAGTTGTTAAGTACAGTGGCATCCAGACTGCTCTTTTTTAGCAGGGGCCTGATGACTGCAGTTTTCAGGGCCTTTGGGAATATTCCAGAATGAAGGGACATGTTTACTATCTGTGTGAGTGAAGGTAACAGACTGCTCAGAACAGACTTCAGAAATCTAGTGGGTAGTACATCCAGGCTGCATGTGGAGGAGCTCAAACTGGAGATTATCTCTTGGACAGTTTTATCATTTACAGGTGCAAAGTGAGTTAGCTCAGAGAGCCTTTCTGGCTGTTGGATGGTTATCTGTGGATTGGAGACAATGGCGCTTTTGATGCCTTGAACCTTGTCATTGAAAAAATTAGCAAACTCATTGCATTTACGTTTGGAAGTAAGCTCTAATGGCATTTGAACAGGGGGGTTTGTTAATCTATTAACTGTTGAGAACAGAACACGCAGATTGTTGCTGCAGCCTTCAATCATTTCAGAAAAATACCTTTCTCTCGTACTACGTAGCACCCGGTTAAACTCGCACAACTTATCTTTGAAGATCTCGTAATCTACCTGGAGGTTGGACTTGCGCCACTTCCGCTCGGCCCTCCGGCACTTTCTCTTTTGTGCCCTGACCGAGTCTGCTTTAGCCCACGGCGCCTTCTGCTTATTTTCCACTATTTTAACCTTCACAGGAGCGATGGTGTCCAGAACATTCAAAACACTAGAGGTGACAGAGTTAAACAGTTCATCTACAGTAGAATACGATGCATTCTCAAAGTTTATCATTTCCATAAATAGTTCACTCGTATTTTCATTTATGCGCCTTCTTCGAACAGTTGCAGAGTCCACTGGTGGTTTGTTAGTGAAACACATGTCAAAAAAAACACAGAAATAATCCGAAAGAGCAACATCGACCACGTTTACATTTGAAATAATCACCCCCTTTGTAACTAACAGATCTAGAGTGTGCCCTCTGCTGTGGGTGGGGCCACTTACGTGCTGAGTGAGATCAAAGGATTCAAGTACAGAACTCAGCTCATTTGCATTTCTGTCATCAACATTATCCACATGAATATTAAAATCACCTGTAATAACCAAACTATCAAAATCTGTGCATACAACTGAAAGCAACTCGGTAAAATGATCAATAAAACTGTGACATGACTGCGGTGGCTTGTATAGGACAACGAAGAGTATTGGAGGAGATTGTTTTTGTTGTATTTTAAAAGACACATATTCAAATGACGAAAACTTCCCAAGAGACATTCTATGGGAGACAAAGTGGTCTCTAAAAATGGCAGCTAAGCCTCCTCCTTTTTTGTTTTCCCCGTATTTCAGATTCAAACTTGAAATTTGGTGGTGATGCTTCTATTAAAACTGCATTTTCTGAATTTTGGTCAAGCCAAGTTTCAGCCATGAACATAAGATCAAGATTATGAGAAGAAATAAAATTATTGATTAAAAAAAGACTTGTTACAAAGAGATCTGACATTAAGCGTAGCAAGTTTCAAAGTTTCAGTATCAGCGGTTGCGGTCGGCTGATTCTTACACGGAACAAGAATTAGATTTTCCAGATTAGACTGATTAACTCCAGATGTTTTTCTGTAATGTATTCTTTGTGTTATCACTAAGGGAATGGCACAGGTGGCTTCATGACAGGGCCCCAGCCGGGTCTCTCCTCTAACTAGACTGCCAGTGGCTGCGAAGCAGAGACCCTGTGCATCCTAGTGTTTAGAGAAAAGCGGGGTAGGGGAAGGCGGGGGAGGAGGATGGAGAGGTGGGTGGCTTTTGGGTGTTGAACGAGGGGGGCAGGGAGGTGGATGGGTTTTTGGTGATGGGTTAGGGGAGGGGCAGGCTGAGTTGGGTGGTGGACGAGGGGGGAGTGGAGGTGGAGGGTTTCTTGGTGCTGAGTTAGGGGGGGGGAGGTGGGCTAAATGAGCAGGAGGGGGGGGTGGAATACTTATGGGGTTAGAGGAGGGACGGGTGGATTTTGTGGGAGAATTTGAGTTGGACGCCCTAGGTGGCTTTGGAGGTACGTATGGGGAGTAGTTTTGAATGTTAGATAGGACTCTTGATCTGGCTACAGTGGGTGTGAGAGGAATAGTCTTCATCGCCGATCTTATCATGCCTGCAGAGTGTTCCGGTAAATCCAGTAGTGAAGGCGGGGATAGAAAACAAAGGGAAAGGTCGTCCTCATTTTCCCTAGATGGAGTGGATGTAGCGGGGGGGACCCAAGCCGGGTCCATGGAAGGTGATGAGGGAGTCTTTGGTGGAGACAGAGGTGGTTGAGGAACCCCCAGTACAGGCCTGACTGTAGCCTGGAGTAATGGGGGAAGCTTCACGGGAGCTGTAGGTGGGGAAGGTGCTGCTGAAGATGACGGAGCAGCCACTGCTGCTGCTGAAGATGATGGAGCAGCCACTGCTGCTGCTGTATCCACTGCTGCTGGTGAAGATGATGGAGCAGCCACTGCTGCTGCTGAAGATGATGGAGCAGCCACTGCTGCGGCTGTATCCACTGCTGCTGCTGAAGATGATGGAGCAGCCACTGCTGCTGCTGTATCCACTGCTGCTGCTGAAGATGATGGAGCAGCCACTGCTGCGGCTGTATCCACTGCTGCTGGTGGTGCTGTATATGCTGATGGCGCTGATGAAGATGTGGCAGCTGCTGATGATGCTGGGGGTGGAGGCGTTGAGCTCTTTCGAAGCCGTGGAGGTGTTGAGTTCTTTTGGAACCTTGGAGGTGTTGAGTTCTTCTTGAATCATGGAGGTGTGGAGTTCTTTTTGAGGCGGTGGGGGTGCAGAGACCTTAGGGCGGAGCAAAGTTATCCATCAGTCGGGGAGTGGGCCCACTTATGGAAAAAATTGTTATGTCCATTTTCTTGAGGTCATCAGTAACACCGTTTAAAATCCATTCGTAACTTTCTCGCTTTGCCTTCTCATAGTCGGTGGAGATGGCTAACACTTTCGTCAGGAGAGTTCTATCTCAGCAACTTTAGCAGAGTGAACCTGAGGACAGTGAGGCATGGACTCCATGTTTACATTTTTCACCGAGCCATCTCCGTTATGGACCAAGTTTGTCCTTGGTGGAGGCGCCTGCAGTTTTTAGCTGCTTTTGTTGTAGAGACTACTGACTGAATCATCTTACCAAGAGTGGTGATAAGCGGTTTCTTGTAATTAAAGATTTTTGCTGTGGCATTATGACACTCTTGTTATCATTAGCTTTGCTTGTTTGGGCTTGGCACCATATGTGTCTCCAAAAATTTGTCCTCTGTTGATTTTGGGTAATGAAATAGCGTCATCATAAACTTACGTTCTTGTCCTTGTGGTCCATGTCCTTTCACTGGTTTTGTTGTGTTCAGCCCCATCTGATTCAAGCACCAAACATTCGGTCCTTGAAGAAGTTTTAGCTCTGTTTGAGTGAAAAACAGCCGTCGCAAAGTTTTGGTTCTTTCCCGTCCTCCGAACACCCCCCCCCCCCCCCCCCCCCCCCCCCCCTGCGGTAAGTTGTACACAAGCAGAATCCTGTTTTAAAGTCTATTCTCTGAGCCACAGGAAGCCTGTGCAGCAACGGACCTGAGAGACTGGACTAATGTGGTCGTACTTCCTGGTTTAGTCAGGACTCGAGCTGCTGCATTTTGAATGTACTGCAGCTGTTTTACAGCCTGTTTGGACAGACCTGTGAGCAGGCCATTGCAGTAGTCTAACCTATGGAGACAAATGCATGGATAAGAATCTCCAAGTCTGTTTAGACACTATGTTTTTGATCCTGGCAATGTTTTTTTAGATGGTAAAAAGCTGCTGATGTTATGATTTGATGTGGCTATTAAAATTTAAGTCTGAGTCCAGTATTACCCTAGATTTCTGACCTTGTTTGAAGGTTTTAGGGAGAGGACTGTAGGTGGACAGATGACGCTCTCTCTTTGTTTCTGGGGCCCAAAGACAATCATTTCAGTTTTGTCTGGTTTAGCTGAAGGAAGTTGTTTTGCATTCACTGATCTGTTGGGATACAGTGAAGGAGTGAGTCCACTGGTCCATGTTCTCCTGCAGTCAGTGAGACATAGATCTGAGTGTCGTCTGAGTTGTGATAGGACACTTCGTTTCTGCGTATTAATACGTAATACTGTATTATTTTTGTAATAGGATCATTTTTGTTGTTTTAACTGCACATAACTCACAGGATTGCACTCTGGCCTTGCCTCAGGTGTTTTTGTTGCTTTGGAAGTCAAGTCACATGAATGAGCAAAATAATAGTCAAAGTTAGAAGCAGTTTTAAATGGGCTTCCAGTCCCTCGATCTGCAGAGATTAAGTGATTTAAGGAAAAACAAGGTCAGGAATTGCAAAAAAAAATTCACATGAAGATCGATACAGTACATTCAGAAACAGAAATTGCACACGCTAGGCATTTTCATGTTGGCGTCTTATTGCCTCGACAATAATACAAGAGTAATAAAAATAGCTATGATAAAAGCTGTACATCATCCGTCATCCAACAGAGATGCCCGGACTTCTCTCTCCACACTACCTTCCAGGTTTCGGGGGGATTCCAAATTCCAGACATACTGAAAAGTCACCCAGTGGGTGTCCTGGGTCTTACACTTATGGTCTTCTCTATAGTGGGACATGCCCAGAACACCTCCTGGAAGGGGTCCAGGAGCATCCCAAAAGTTCCTCAAGCCACCTTTAACTGGCTCCTTCGCCTTTGAGAATCTAGTCCGGAGCGCACCAAGCCCACGGTGATCCAAGTGGCGCCACTTTTCAAATGAATGGTTGTGCTCCAGTAGCGCATGGGTACTTCAGGAGACCGGGAGATTAGCAGAACTCGCCTATATTTGGGCATGTCTGGTCCTCACGGTTCTACGCAGTGACGAGCTCACATGATGCGTTGCGCAATTACGCGTGTGTGGCTTTCTGACATGTGACAGAGGGGCTCGGCCGTGCACCGAACAATCAGAGCTGCTGAGCAGTGCAGCCAGCAGAGCAAAGTCAGTGCGGGATGGAAAGGAGCAGAGTTTGTGGCTGTAAAGTGTGGATTTAAATAGAAAACCAAAGGATTTAAGACGAAAAAAAGTTCAAGATGGAACAAGGGACACTAAATTCTCTTCCAATAATCGATGTTTATGAAGCTGTAGGTTCTTGTCAGTGAGGTCGAGCTGTTTTTAATTTTACATTGAGTTCTATGGAACTTTTTTCTGGGCGGCCAAGGGAATTTAGTCTGCAGACCCACACATGGGTTTGGTCTGTTGAGTGGGTCGGGAGGGGGGTCATGGGCGGCCTATTGTTTTTAACCAAATGTAATGCACTTTGTGTGGCACTTTTGTATGAAAAGCGCTTCATAAATACAATTTTGATGATTGATGAGTGATGGGTGGACTGCTATAAGCTACTCCTATCAAGTTATTATTATAGATCCATGGTGATCACACTATCTCTAAGGCAGCGCCCAGCTCTCTGTGGAGAAAGCTCATGTGGTCATCACTCACGATTGGTCCTTTTGGTCAAATCCCAAAACTCAAGACCAAGGTGAGGATGGGAACATAGACAGGACTGGTGAATCGAGATCTAAGTCTTCAGGAATCATCAGGAAAAAAACTCAGACTCACTTCAGCACGTTAAATCACTGCTCCAAACCCTATAACTGCCATAATGAACTGTATGTTAAGCATTTTAATTTTTGTTTCTTAATAGCCTGACCATTTGTAAATTGTTGTTGGGGTGTCCAAAAAATATCCAAATAAGTGCGGTGAATTGGTACGTATTATTGTATTATTTATTAGTATTTGATTAATATATTTTTTTACACATTAAAAATATAGAACATTATATATATTTTCTCTTTATATAATAGTCATCAATCTTTTTTTAAATTCTTTAACCACAGATCAGTTATTCAAATATTTCTGTACACAGAAAGTGGCAATAAATTAAATAAAATTTCCGTTAAGTGGGCCGGATCATACTGTTCTTAGCCCTCCTGTTTAATTATTATTCCCACCACTGCTGAGAAATTGAACCCACCGACCCGAAAAACAAGGAGCTACAGAGGTCTGTGCAGAGGTGAAGACGACTAAGTGATCTGAGACCAGATAGAGATTCAAAACAAGGCTACGGTATTTATCAGCAAAGGTCACCTCAGCAATTACGCGTCAAATTGATTTATATCCCCCGGAGGCGATCGCACACGAGAGGGATGAGCTCACAAACCTATTCTAAACACGTCACTCACAGGGGGTTTCAATCTGCGGACACCCCCCCATAATGATTATTTGCTGTGAGTGGTAGTCCGTAGGCGTGCTGGGTTCATTAAGGTCGAAGGCCGTGGGGAGGCGGACCTGTTCTGCCACTTCTGCATTCTGTGACAAGAGAAGACGAAGTGCAGTTTTATCTTTAAGTGGCATATGGCATTGAGTGGACCAAAACCCAGTGAGATACAACAAGCCTGTATTTGTTATAAAGTTTGTAATTAAGCTCAAAAAACTGGTAATAAACCCAATTAAAACATAATCCATTTAAAAATTAGATTAATTTGAAAATGGATTAGACATTTACATTATGTCTCTTTGCGTGTAATGGACTGTGTGAGGCAGCAGCGGCCAATTGAATTGAATTGGAATTGAATTGAAAGCTCCCCAAAGATACAGAAAAACTTATAAAACACTCTTTCTTAGTCAACACAACAGTATTATTGCAAGTAAGTCATCTTCTCACAATGATTATTCAAATAACAGGAATAATTGTATTAGTCATGTTTAAATCCTGGTATAGACCTGAATTTTGTATAGCCCTATTTTAGCGCCATAAGATCATGTTTGATAGTTCTTAGTGTTAAAGAGATTTCTGACTAAATCTCTGTTTCCACCTGGTATATTACCACTACCCAGACTCTACTCTGCCCCGATTGTGAGAATTTCTAAAGGACCCGTAATTCAGTATTTTGTTTTTTAGTATGTGTTTGACCCTGGTTTCTATCCAGGCCAAGCTGGTACTAAAACTGTTCTAACTGACAGTGTCGGCCAGATGCTGGGCTGGAAGTATGGTTAAGTTAGCTTCATAGGAATTTCCAGTAATTACTGAGTTTGTTGGGGGGGGGGGGGGGGGCGAGTAATTTGCTCGGATACAATACCAGATATAATGCATAAAGGTAGAGTAGAGAAGACTAAAGCAGAGTAGAGTGGGGTTGGTTGGAAACAAAGGCTATAGAGGATCTGGAACAACTTTTCACATTTTCAAGTGATCGAACATTTTATTTTATTAATATGCTTTTGAATTGAAATGACTGTGATTGTTGAACTTCTCGGAATGCAGTGGGGACAAAGTCATTGTTTAGCAAGTCACAAGTCAGTCTCAATTCATTGCCCTCAAGTCCCGAGTCAAGTCACGAGTCAAGACAGGCAAGTCCTGAGTCGAGTCCAAGTCAAAGGCCAACAAATCTCAAGTCAGTCCCAAGTCCTACGGTTTGACTTTCGAGTCCTCTCGAGTCTTTTTGACCGCGATTTGTTTCTTGTTGGTCTCCACGTACTTTTGTAGGCAAACAAAATAATGTTAGGAATCATTTTGCTGGTGCATTCTCGTTGGTCTCTGACCCATGGACTAACAGTTTGTTCCATGTCGTTGGCTGCTGATAAATCAAAACTATCTACGTGATCTTATTGGATGTTGTGTCAGATGCAGGCTCAGTTACACATGCACAGACCACACATAAAATCAGAGCAGTCCGTGTCAACATACTTTTTATCTTTGGGGTTTTTAATGGGAAGTAGCAAGTGCAGCATATATGAATATGAGTATTGGGCTAGGACCTGTATCTATATAATCAGTTTAATGTCCGTAGTGGTTATTGTTCCAAATGTCCTACTGTAGAATAGGGGTAGTATGAGGGGTCTAGGCTTTGGACCTGGGGCAGCTCGCCATCAACTGGACCAGCATTAGCAATATCTCATAATTACCAATATATCATTACATAATAAAATGTCTCATATAAATTTATTCAATCAGTCAAAGCACTGATTCTCATATCAATGCACCATAAACAATAGTGCAAATATTAATCTAGCTTAGTGCACATAATCAAAACAACTATCTAATGTATGCAAACTTTAGCAGGAGGAGCACAGCAAAAACATACTCATAATAATAGGCCTCGGCGCCCACACAGAAAAATATAAGAAAGAGCCAACAGAGCAGCGCAGGCTAGCGCTAGTTTGACTCACCAGTTCCTCTTTAAAACACGGCACACAGTGTGACAACTGCGTCGATTCAATTGTATGAGGCGCCTGTAGTGAAAGCATATCAATTACGGTTTGTAGAACAAAATATGACGTTAGGTCGCGATAAATACCTGCAGCTCGCTCATTTCCAGCTCCCCTAGACAACACACCCACCGGTGAATGCAGTCCGCTTGTTTAGGGAAGTGTTGCTGCGCGAACTGCGGGGAACTCACGTTCAAACTCTCTCGCGAGCGCTACAACTACCGCGAGGCTTTGTTTCTTCAGAGACGGCATAGATAGAAAGAGAGATGCGGAGAAAGGTAAAAATGGCCCGGGTTACGCAAGTCTTTACAAGTCAATTGGCGCAAGTCCAAGTGAAAGTCAGAGTCATTGATGTTAAAGTCCAAGTCGAGTTGCAAGTCTTTTTATATTTGGTCAAGTCGAGTCTAAAGTCATCAAAATCATGACTCGAGTCTGACTCGAGTCCAAGTCACATGACTCGAGTCCACACCTCTGCTAGCTCCCACTGCACCACGACCGCTCCGTTCAGCAGCCCTCCGTGCCTGACAGACGAGAATGGGGGGGGGGTTGGCTCCGAGTGAGCCAAGCGCGCAGAGCGCGGCTGGAGCACCGACCGCTGGATGGAAGCGGGGCCACAGAGGAGGTGGGGGCAGAACGGGTCAGAGGGAAGCAGCAGCACCAAACAAAAACACAATGTTACAGTGAATGGAAACGGGGATGGTAAAAGCAAGGGGGGGGGGGGGGAGGAGAGCAAAGCAGCAGAGGAGACGTGTCCCAACGCTGCAGACCGCCGCTGACACCTGGGAATTAATAATAATAATTAATCTGCTATTAAATATGGTAGGTGTGACTGAGGCGCGCACCTACCGCTGTGATAGACTGGAGAGCGCACACAGAAAGTTATGTACTGTACAAGCAAATGCCGCAGGGGGGCGGGGCAGGGCACGGGCTGGCCCAAGCCGCGGACACCAGCTGCCAATCCTGCAGCAGCACTATGAGGAGACAGCGGGATTTAAAGGCTGTCTTAATCAATAAATAAATAAAATTATACCTGTTGCCCCAATTGAACGGACACAGTGATGCCCAACAATGCCCAGCACAGACAAGGCCAATCACCATCGGGGACTAGGAGAGCAGTAGTTAGATTTTTGTGAATGAATGAATGGGGAGAGGAGTATTACCAGTCACAGCAGATGAGGCAGCATGCCCCGGGCGCGACACACAAAATCAGGCCGTGCAAACTGGCGGTGTGAGGCTGCAGTCATACAGCAGCGCTAAAAGAATAATATTGTAAGAAATGGGGAGATGTATGCAATTTGGAGCCACGCATTTGGGACTTTACCTAGGACTGGAGAGGAGCAGAGTCACACGGCCCAGTGGGAAGTGCGGGCAAACAGGGAGTGACATGGGATGGGAGCGCTTAAATAGTCCACCAGCTCAGCGCCGCAAGGCGGCGAGTAACAATGCCCTCAGCATAGACCACCAGACCTGGTCTTGCCACATTCTACCCCCCCAACTGGCATCGGCGCCCCGACGATGAAGCGACGCACTCTAGCACCACGGCCTATGCATGGCAAACACTGATCTGGAAGACGCTGCAGGCTCCCTAGGTGTGGGTTCAGCCATAGACCTTGGGAGATTGTGGGGATTTTTATGCCGTCCTGCTGTAGACCTAGTGGACCGGCGTACCGGAGCCTCCTCTAGGCTGGAGTTAGTTGCAGGCTCTAGTACAGGCGACTGCTGGTTCATCGTGTGAGCGGGGGGAGTCGCTGGTGGCTGTGAGGTCCCTGATCCTGGATGGACCGGAGCCCGGGAGGCAGTCCAGGGAATTTCCATGGCTGGTGGTTGCAAGAACAGATCACCATCCATGAACTGTCCCTCTTCAACTGGAGGAGTACGTACAATTCGGGGACTCTCCACCGGGGCCGCGCTAGCGTGGTCACTGCCAAGCAAAGCCTTCAACTGGGACCGGTGTACCCTCTTCACTCGGGACTGTTGATCGACTGGAGCCACAGTGTACACTGGACCACCATCCCTTGGGCCTTGCAGGACAATATGGGTGACTGGGCCCCATAAGTCCTGGGTCTTACGCCGGCCCTTGGTAGTGTGGTCGCGCAGCAGTACGAGCTGACCCTCACTCAGCGGTACATCTCTGACACGCTGGTCATGATTAGCCTTCCTGCGTGCGGCAGCAAGGCGTAATCTTTCCCTTGCACCCTCAAAGGCCGTCTGGAGACGGGCCTGGTGCTCTTGTACCCACTCATGAACACTCCCTCCTACGGGGTCTGGAACTCTACCCAACAAGAAGTCGATGGGAAGCCGCGGTTCTTGCCCAAACATCAAAAAGAAGGGAGATTCCCCTGTCGACTGGTGAGGAGTGGTGTTGTAGGCATAGAGCACCTGAGGCAAGCAATCAGCCCAGTCCCTCTTACGGGATGCAGGCAGGACCCGGAGCATATTGTGAAGAGTGCGATTGAAGCGTTCGCACTGCCCGTTACCAGCAGGGTGGTACGGGGTGGTGCGAGACTTTGTGACTCCATACAAGCCACACAACTGCTGGATCAACGTGCTTTCAAAGTTGCGGCCCTGGTCAGAGTGGATGCGAGCTGGCACCCCAAACTTTGCAAACCACTCTGAAACCAGGACCTGCGCCACAGTGGAGGCGCGCTGATCGCGAGTGGGGACGGCCAGTGTGTACTTGCTGAACACATCGGTCAGGATAAGCACGTTCTCCACACCCGCTTGGGTCGGCTCTAAAAGGGTGAAATCCACTGCAAGGATTTCATTTGGCCTTGAAGCCAGTAAGTGGCCCATGAAGGCATGAGCGACAGGTTGGTTGTCTTTTGCGTGCTGACATCTCTCGCAAGCCTGACACCATTCCGCAACCTCACGAGACATACCTGGCCAATAGCACCGGGAGCGCAACAGGGCCAGGGTCCTCTCTATGCCTTGGTGTCCATGTTCTTGATGGACCTGGGTAAGGACATTCCGTACCAGGGCACGGGGCAGCAGGAGTTGGTACACAGACCCACCTCCATCAGGACGAAACACCTGCCGATACAGCAGCCCCTCTAACTCCACCAGGCGGCCCCACTGGGCTAGCACCAAGACAGCGGATGCAGAAAGGGCCCGCCTCTCTTCACGAGTGGGCTGTCGATTCTGTTGCCAGAAAGGGAGGAGCTCCTGTAGAGTGGGGTCTGACTGCTGAAGCTCATGGAGGTCAGCAGGGGCAATATGAGGCAAAGCAGTCATTACAGACTGCATTGCCCGTGCAGCAACTCCTTGCAGCACTTGCTGCAGCTGTTCAGGCACACACATACCTGGAACCCCTTCTGTTATGGTGGGTCCAGGCAAACGAGACAGGGCGTCTGCATTTCGGTTGCTTTTACCTGATCGGTACCTCAACTCAAAATCAAAGGAAGCCAACTGGGCGGCCCAGCGCTGCTCAACAGCTCCCAGTTTGGCTGAAGCGAGATGGCTCAGGGGGTTGTTATTTGTATAGACCACGCACCTATGTCCTAGAAGGTACTCCCGGAACTTCTCGGTCAGGGCCCACTTAAGGGCCAACAACTCAAGCTTCATAGAGCTATAGTTGGACATGTTACGCTCAGTCGGGCGCAACCCACGACTGGCGTACGCAATCGGCCGAACCTTCCCTTCCTGCTCCTGGGAGAGCACTGCCCCCAATCCAGCATGACTCGCGTCAACCTCCAAAATAAATGGGAGGGAGAAGTCAGCATAGGCAAGCACCGGGGCCGTGGAGAGCGGCAGTAGCTCAGTTGGTAGAGCATTGGCCTTAAGCCCAGAAGGTCGTGGGTTCAATTCCCACCTCTGCACCTTCTCCACCGACTCCCACTGATGACTGCTGTCGTTGTGTCCTTGGGCAAGACACTTAACCCCACTTTGCCCAAAGCCCCCACTGAAAGATCAAGGCTATGCTCACACTCAGAGAGCAGCCGTCCTCCTGTGGACTCACCACCTGCAGAGGGTCAGTGAGGGGCTGGTGCCATGTGACTTGGGTGGCATCTCTGACTGCCACCCCCCTGACCCAGAAATGGATTAAAGGGAAGAAAATGGATGGATGGATGGATGGATCATCAAAGCTCTGCTGGCATTCTGTGGTCCAGGGTCCAGCATCACTCTGGACAGGCCGTTTCCTGGACCGTTTTCCAGTAAGCTCAGCAACTCGACGGTGTAGGGGAGCAGCTAGCTTGGCGAAACCCTCGACAAAACGTCGGTAGTAGCTGGCAAATCCCAGGAAGGAACGTAATTCCGTTCCTGTCGATGGTGTAGGCCAGTTGGCTACTACCTCTATCTTGCCAGGGTCCGTTGCTACCCCCTGATCCGAGATCACATGGCCCAGGTAGTGCACCTCCCGCTGGAAGAAACGGCACTTGCTCAACTTAGCTTTGAGCCCTTCTTTCTGCAACCTCCCCAGCACCACGTCCAGCCTCTCGAGATGTTGCAGAACCGTGGACGAAAACACAACAATATCGTCCAGGTAAAGTAGGAGAGACTGGCATTGCTGGTCTCCAAAGACTCTTTGCATCAAGCGTTGAAAGGTGCTGGGGGCATTGCAGAGCCCAAAAGGCATGCGATTCCACTCAAACAAACCGAAGGGCGTACAGAAGGCTGTTTTTTGCCGGTCACTCTCCGCCACAGGGACTTGGTTGTACCCGCTGGCCAGGTCCATAGTGGAAAACCAGCGGGCCCCCGTCAATGCGTCGAGCGACTCTTCGATTCGTGGTAGCGGAAAAGCATCCTTTCGGGTCTTGAGGTTGAGCTGACGGTAGTCAACGCACAGACGGATGCTGCCATCCTTTTTCCGGACAAGGACAATGGGTGAAGCATATGGGCTGGAGCTCTCTCTGATTATCTGTGCCTCTAAGAGCTGATGGATATGCTCCTTTACCAACTCATACTCCGATGGAGGAATACGGCGGTAGCGCTGTCGGACCGGGACATCATCCATGAGGGGGATGTCGTGGGAGATCAGATTTGTACAGCCCAAATCATGATCATGTGCAGCAAAGACAGATGTGTATTTCCTAAGTAATGACCGTACCTCTCCTTGCTCCTCTGGGGACAGGGAGGGCAGGTCAATTGCTGCGAAGGAGTCCGCAGCTGTAGCGGCAGCAGTTTGTGAGGAGGCACTCGCAGCCACGGATGGGACTTCCATCACCCCTGCCGGAAGGCTCACCACATTGACAGCGTCCAGCGTCCCTACAAGGGTACGAGGATAAAGCAGCACATCAGTGTCACAAACATTGACAATAGGGATGTAGGCAGTACCCCGGACCACTTGAACCAGAGCTGGTGATGCCAGCAGTCCTGCTGGTAGCCCAGACTCCAATGGTTCAAACAACACTGTGGTACCAGAGTACTGCTGCGAACAGGTGGCAGCAACAATTTTTATAGTACCCCCGGGTATGCGAATAGAGCCTCCCCCCCGTACCTTGACCCTACCAGGTTGCCGTGGAAGCTGCTTCATTCCAGCAGCATGGCACTGTTGAAGTGCATCGACCAGCTCACTAGGAGAGGTCACCACAGGAGCCGTATCGAATAAGGCAGGCCCGAACTGCCCGAATAACTCCTGGTAGCATTTACGCAAGATGTTCATCCCCAAGACTCCAGGAGTTTGGGAAGAGACACCACCCGGGGGGTCGCGAACTATTAACACGCCGCATTGGGGGATTACTTTGCCACAGAGCTCCACAGTAATTTCCAAAAAGCCAATGTAGGGAATGTCAAGGCCGTTGGCTGCTCTAAGCTGGAGCCAATGACAGGCCTTGAGGCGATCCTCCCCCCATGGCTCAAAATGCCTCCGAAAAAAACTTTCGGTTACAGTAGTTACCATTGACCCAGTATCGACCAAACATGACACAGTGACCCCTGCCATGTTTACATCAACGTGTGGGCAATTTGCAATTAACTTGGGTACGTCAGCGATTCCCTTTTTAACATGAGCTGAGCCTGTGGCTGCCCCGCCCGAGCATTGGCTCTGCGGCTCGGGGGGCACTAGTTTCCCAACGGTGGACGAGAAGATTGGGGGGCAGGCGGCGTCCCCCGTCTACCCTGGACACGTTGGCCATCGCAGTTTCGGGCGATGTGTCCCGGCTGCTGGCAGCGGTCGCAAACTATGAGCCTAGCCCGTGGTGAGCGGCTACGCTGGCGCTCTGTATGTGTAGCCTGAAGAAGAGCTATAGACTGCGTGAGCAGATCGAGCTGCTCCTGCTGCCTCTTCATCATTTGCTTAATCTCACTCACCTCCGAGGGGGGCAGAGTGGCTGGTGACTGTTTACCATGTACAACATACTGGAGGCCCAATGCCGAGGGCACCGAGTTACTGCGCCCACGCATGCTGGCTGGCAGACCTTCGCGCTCCCATCTCATAGCCTCTCCCCTGACCACGAGCAAGGTGGCTGCGGGATCTTGCCGGATATGCTGCTTTAACACACGGCGCAAAGATCCATCCAGCACGTGTTCAGTGAATTGGTCGCGCAATAGTACCTCAGCATTTAGCAATGGTGTGGGAGCAGATGCTTTAACTTTCTCCATGAGTCCCAGCAAGGCAAGGGAAAATTCCTGCAATGTCTCCCCCTCTTCTTGCTTCCGGGAGAAGAACTGCTCCTGTAGGGCCACATATGACTCTGCGCTTCCATACAGCTCTTTTAAAATAGAAATGATTTGATCCGGGTCACTCCGTTCTGCACTGGAGCGGAACTTTATCTCATCCCGGGCTTCTCCTTCTAGATGGTCAAATAAAAAGAAAGCCTGATCGGTCCGGGACAGGTGCCTTGCCCTCATGCAAGCCTGGACCTCCTCTTCCCATTCATTCAAACTAATACCGGTGGGACCCCGAAATTTTGGACATCTCCTGTCACGCGGTATGAAGACTAACCTGTCTGTGGATGGGATAGTTGGTCCTAAAGCCGTGGAAGAAGAGGCGGCGCTAGTGCTAGGCGTAGCGGACACCTGTGACAAACGAAACCGCTCATTTTCTGCTGTTAGCTGGGCTATTTTGCTCCTGAGGCTCTCTAGATCCTCCTCCATTGGGACGCGCAAAGACTACAAATTTGGATGAAATTTGAGCTGTCCAGATGAAAGGGACGGTCCCACACGCCGACCACCTGCTGCTTTGCCCTTTGAAATAAATATAATAAAAATGTATTAACCAATGAATGATAACAAGTGACAATGTAGCTCACAAGTTGAAATGAAACAGTAGTTTGGTTAAAGTTGGAAGCCACAGAACAATAAATGGTGCACAAATCAGTTTAACTAACCCACTTATCAAATTATATAAACAGCAAACAATAGAAATCACAACAACTGCATGCAAATAAATCAAAACACAAAAAGACGTAGGCACAGAGCTGATTGATTACCTGAATTGCTGTAGGAAACCCCCTTCAACTTTTAACACCACTGGAATTTCATATACATTCACATGCACATACACATACACATTAAATGGAACCAAGGCTGCTATAGTCTAAATAAATCCTGCCAGCGATAAGCCAAAATGTCGTGATACCGAGCCTTAGCTGGTGGTAATTTGGAGTACTTCTAAATGAGAGTAGTGGTTGCAACAACGCCACCCTATTTTTAGTTATAGGGAACTTTTCCTCAAGGCACACAGGTAAGTAATAGGACAGGCCAAGGTTCCATTTAAAGTACATTCAATTTATTTTTAGACATTGGTAACACAAAATTAAGAACTTGCAATTTGAAGATACTAATTTAAAATACTAGCTCCCACTGCACCACGACCGCTCCGTTCAGCAGCCCTCCGTGCCTGACAGACGAGAATGGGGGGGGGTTGGCTCCGAGTGAGCCAAGCGCGCAGAGCGCGGCTGGAGCACCGACCGCTGGATGGAAGCGGGGCCACAGAGGAGGTGGGGGCAGAACGGGTCAGAGGGAAGCAGCAGCACCAAACAAAAACACAATGTTACAGTGAATGGAAACGGGGATGGTAAAAGCAAGGGGGGGGGGGGCAAAGCAGCAGAGGAGACGTGTCCCAACGCTGCAGACCGCCGCTGACACCTGGGAATTAATAATAATAATTAATCTGCTATTAAATGTGGTAGGTGTGACTGAGGCGCGCACCTACCGCTGTGATAGACTGGAGAGCGCACACAGAAAGTTATGTACTGTACAAGCAAATGCCGCAGGGGGGCGGGGCAGGGCACGGGCTGGCCCAAGCCGCGGACACCAGCTGCCAATCCTGCAGCAGCACTATGAGGAGACAGCGGGATTTAAAGGCTGTCTTAATCAATAAATAAATAAAATTATACCTGTTGCCCCAATTGAACGGACACAGTGATGCCCAACAATGCCCAGCACAGACAAGGCCAATCACCATCGGGGACTAGGAGAGCAGTAGTTAGATTTTTGTGAATGAATGAATGGGGAGAGGAGTATTACCAGAGACAGGTCAGTAGTACGGAACCGATCAGGGACAGGAGCTGCAGTCCAGTGGCAACCTTCCCGAGGGTCTGGAGAGTAAGGAGCTGGCTCACCCCGGACGAAGACATATGCCCGGCGGTGACTCAGGCTGGGGGCAGAACCACCCCAGACGAAGGTAATGTCTGGCGGCAGCAAGAGACAAGGGAAGGACAGGTCACCGTAGAACAGCAGACCGAGGGTGTGAAAACCGGTGCAGAACTCCACAGGCAGAGGGAACAGAGGACCACCCCGGACGGACATCAATGCCCGGCGGTGGTGCAAGACGAATAACCACCCCAGGCGGAGTTTCTTGCCTGGCGGTGGTTCCAGGTAACAGGTGCAAGAGGTAGGCAGTGAGGAAGGCAAATCGGCACACACAAAAAAAACTTGTGGGAAAAAAGGCAATCCGCTTAGTCCATTAGTGGCTGCTTCATTTTGTCACGTGGTGAACTGAGTGAGGACTCAAATGCAGGAGTGCCAAAATAAAGCTTTTAATAAAACAAAGTCCAAGGCAAAAAACAAACTCCAGAAATCCAAAGTAACCAGGACAGAACATGACAAAACAATCAAGCAGCAACAAGGGGAGAGAAGCAAAGGGTACATATAGACACAGACACAGGTGAAACACATCAGGGCGGGGCACACAATCAAGACAGGGGAAAACAGCACTGGAAGTCAAACTGAAACAAAACCACAGAACTCATTTCAAAATAAAAGCAAAATACACAATCAAAAGCCACACCATGACAGTCTTGTTCCTCTGCGCTTCCCGGTTCTATCGTTCTATGGTCACGCCATGCATGTGAAAATCCATGGATTTTCATCATGATAATCATAGATTATCCATATTGGGAGATGTTAGCTCCGTCCCAACAGTGGGTGTGTGTGGGGGGGCGATAGCTTCGTGGGTGCGGGGAGGGGAGGAGAAAGAGCGAGGCCAACGAGTCCGCGGCTTCAAAATCCCAAAGTCAGTTAGTGCAGCTTTAAGTTGTTGTTGTTGTCCTTGTTCGAGCTGTGCGGGCAGACAGCCGGATCTTGGTAGATTTGCAGTGGTGCAATTGCTGTTTTGACCAGTAGGGTGGACTAGACTAATCATTTGTTAAATTAACCACACAAAAAAAACAACCAATACCAATCGATAATCGTCTGCTGCTGTCAGACTGTACAACGAACAATGAGGACTAACAAATACTAAAGACCTGACCTCACATGTCACTGAACGTCAGAATGTCATTTTACTGAGTCACTGCTGACATGTACAGATATATACATACTACTATATATTACTGCACTAACATATACAGGCATCACAAAGGATTAACGCACTTGTTCTGTTGGTGGGAGGGGAGGAGAAGTGAGAGAGAAGCTTAAAAAGGCAAATCAGTCGTTTCTCTGACAGAGCTGATGAGCTGAACAGGTGAGGCTGACGTCTGTATCTCCTTCTGCTGCGATAGAAACGACAACACAAGCTACCTTCAATGTCATGCTTTGAGGTCGGGGCTCGCTCATACAAAGGGGTCTTCACTTTGGCCACAAACGAGGACTTTTACGTTTTTTGAAAGCTGTAATTTTATGGAAATACAGTGCCTTGCGAAAGTATTCGGCCCCCTTGAACCTTTCAACATTTCGCCACATTTCAGGCTTCAAACATAAAGATATAAAAATTAATTTTTTTGTCAAGAATCAACAACAAGTGGGACACAATCGTGAAGTGGAACGAAATGTATTGGATAATTTAAACTTTTTTAACAAATAAAAAACTGAAAAATGGGGCGTGCAATATTATTCGGCCCCTTGTGCTAATACTTTGTAGCGCCACCTTTTGCTGCAATTACAGCTGCAAGTCGCTTGGGGTATGTCTCTATCAGTTTTGCACATCGAGAGACTGGAATTCTTGCCCATTCTTCCTTGCAAAACAGCTCGAGCTCAGTGAGGTTGGATGGAGAGCGTTTGTGAACAGCAGTCTTCAGCTCTTTCCACAGATTCTCGATTGGATTCAGGTCTGGACTTTGACTTGGCCATTCTAACACCTGGATACGTCTATTTGTGAACCATTCCATTGTAGATTTGGCTTTATGTTTTGGATCATTGTCCTGTTGGAAGATAAATCTCCGTCCCAGACTCAGGTCTTTTGCAGACTCCAACAGGTTTTCTTCCAGAATGGTCCTTTATTTGGCTCCATCCATCTTCCCATCAATTTTAGCCATCTTCCCTGTCCCTGCTGAAGAAAAGCAGGCCCAAAGCATGATGCTGCCACCACCATGTTTGACAGTGGGGATGGTGTGTTCAGGGTGATGAGCTGTGTTGCTTTTACGCCAAACATATCGTTTTGCATCGTGGCCAAAAAGTTCGATTTTGGTTTCATCTGACCAGAGCACCTTCTTCCACATGTTTGGTGTGTCTCCCAGGTGGCTTGTGGCAAACTTTAAACGAGACTTTTCATGGATATCTTTGAGAAATGGCTTTCTTCTTGCCACTTTTCCATAAAGGCCAGATTTGTGCAGTGCACGACTGATTGTTGTCCTATGGACAGACTCTCCCACCTCAGCTGTAGTTATCTGCAGTTAAGTAAGTAAGTTAGTAAGCTTTATTTATATACCGCCTTTCACAGACCAGAGTCACAAAGCGGTTTACAATTGTTATTTTTTTTGGGCACTTGTCTCTCACTCCACACAGAGATGGGAGCGGGGTCGCCGAACAGGAGGCGCATGCCAGACCTATTGTACATATTTTTAGTGGTAGGGGAAACCTACGCAGACACGGGGAGAACATGCAAACTCCACTCAGAAAGGCCCTGGCCTTCTTGCTGAGAGGCGAGAGTGCTATCCACTCAGCCAACGTGCCGCCCAGTTCATCCAGAGTGATCATGGGCCTCTTGGCTGCATCTCTGATCAGTCTTCTCCTTGTTTGAGATGAAAGTTTAGAGGGACGGCCGGGTCTTGGTAGATTTGCAGTGGTCTGATACTCCTTCCATTTCAATATAATTGCTTGCACAGTGCTCCTTGAGATGTTTAAAGCTTGGGAAATCTTTTTGTATCCAAATCCGGCTTTAAACTTCTCCACAACAGTATCTCGGACCTGCCTGGTGTGTTCCTTTGTCTTCATGGTTCTCTCTGTGCTTTAAACAGAACCCTGAGACTATCAAAGAGCAGGTGCATTTATACGGAGACTTGATTACACACAGGTGCATTCTATTTAAGATAAGATAAGAATTCCTTTATTCGTCCCACAGTGGGGAAATTTCGATGTTGCATCGCACATATAGGACAGTAGTAAGAGCACACAGGGATCACACACAATATATACACTATATACAAATAAGTAGTAGCTATGTTTCTTAACTAACATAACTAGCTGTAGATGCTGAAAATGCTTCAATACCAGTCAAAAAATATATGTGGTAGTGCAGTTATATACTGTACAGTTAAATAGTGCAGGATAAAAAGTATATAAGTAAAGTGACATTGTTCTGTGACATCCTGAAGTTGCAGTATTGCACATTTCACATGATTTAAGAATTTACTTAATTACAGATGAATGAAATTTACAGGCTCAGCAGTTCGTATTGTACAGTCTGACAGCAGCAGCAAGGAAAGACCTACGGAACCTCTCCTTCACACAGCGAGGGTGAATTAGTCTGTCACTGAAGCTGCTCTCCAGAGCAGAAAGAGTGTCCTGCAGGGGGTGACAGTCATGGTCCAGCATAGATGTTAGTTTGCTCAGGACCCTCCTGTCCCCCACCTGCTGCACTGTGTCCAGGGAACAGCCCAGGACTGAGCTGGACTTCCTGATGACCTTGTCTAGCTTCTTCCTGTCCCTCTCTGTGATACAAGAGGCTGATGCCACCACAGAGTCATAGAAGGTCTTCAGGAGTGGCCCCTGCACTCCAAAAGACCTGAGCCTCCTCAGTAGGTAGAGGCGACTCTGGCCCTTCTTGAAGAGGGCGTCTGTGTTATGAGTCCAGTCCAGTTTGTGGTTCAGATGAACACCCAGGTACTTGTAAGAGTCCACTCTCTCGATGTCCTTTCCCTGGATGTTCACTGGAGCTGGAGCGGCAGAGTGACGTCTGCGGAAATCCACCACCATCTCCTTGGTCTTCCTCACGTTGATGAGGAGGTGGTTCATCTCCTTAGTCTTCCCCGCGTTGATGAGGAGGTGGTTCATCTCCTTAGTCTTCCCCGCGTTGATGAGGAGGTGGTTCATCTCCTTAGTCTTCCCCGCGTTGATGAGGAGGTGGTTCATCTCCTTAGTCTTCCCCGCGTTGATGAGGAGGTGGTTCATCTCCTTAGTCTTCCCCGCGTTGATGAGGAGGTGGTTCCGCTGACACCAGTCCACAAAGTCCTGTATAACTCTGTGTCATCGTCCTCGGAGCTGAGTCCGATGATGGCAGAGTCGTCAGAGAACTATGATATGGCTATCATCATCAGTCATTTAGGACAACATTGGATCATTCAAAGATCCTCACTGAACTTCTGGAGTGAGTTTGCTGCACTGAAAGTAAAGGGGCCGAATAATATTGCACGGCCAACTTTTCAGTTTTTTATTTGTTAAAAAAGTTTAAATTATCTAATACATCTCGTTCCACTTCACGATTGTGTCCCACTTGTTGTTGATTCATGACAAAAAATTTAAAATTTATATCTTTATGTTTGAGCCTGAAATGTGGCGAAATGTTGAAATACTTTCGCAAGGCACTGTAGTATGAGAGGATTGAGAATATAAATAAAAACAAGACAAATTCTTTCTGCTCACAGTGAAATCCAGAATGAGACACGTTTTGCTGCTGCTTTGTCTCGGTAAGAAGTTTACACATTGTTTGTGCTAAGTTTGTGTTGAAGTTGTATTTGTTTAGGTGATGTTTGCATGTTCTCTCTCACTCTTCCATAACAGAAGAGAATACATGGCTCACAGTTGTGTAAAACTATAGTGTAAGTCTAAAGTCTTACTGTTTAATGTCTGCTTCTTCTCTAGGCTGTGGCCCAGTTCTAAGCTCCCGCTTTCCTCTTCGTCGATACTTCTACGTGGACATTGAAAAAACCTGGGATGAAGCTCGAGCCTATTGCCGGCAGAAGCACTCAGACCTGGCCATATTCTCCAGTGTGGAGGAGGCGCAGCTGGCCCTCAAACCGGCCGGCTTCAGCAGCTCCTCTGCTTGGATCGAGATTCATGATGATCCCCAGAACTGGAAAGGGAACATGACCGACAAGGCCAACTCCTGGAAGTGGTCTGCCACAGGCCGGGGCAGTCAGAGCGGCTACCAGAACTTCGACTTGGATCTGGGTAGGTTTCCTCCAGGTGCTCCAGTTTCCCCTACCACTAAACACACTCAAATGAGTGAGTGAATGGATGGTGTTGGTTAGGGGTTTGATTTGCGCTGTATAAATAAACCTTACTTAGTTACTCCCAGGGCGACCAAACTTCTGGTCTGGAGAACTGCATGGTCATGAACCCGACTGAGGGTAACATTTCGTCTGCTTCACGGGTACGGCTTTCAAAACATTTATAACAAGATATTTACATAAGTCCTGCTATGATTGTTTCAGGAGTGCAATAATGAGGGACACAGAGACCAGAGGACTGGGTGGTCCTCACAGAGACCAGAGGACTGGGTGGTCCTCACAGAGACCAGAGGACTGGGTGGTCTTCACAGAGACCAGAGGACTGGGTGGTCCTCACAGAGACCAGAGGACTGGGTGGTCTTCACAGAGACCAGAGGACTGGGTGGTCTTCACAGAGACCAGAGGACTGGGTGGTCCTCACAGAGACCAGAGGTGCCAAAGATGTTTGATTGAACCTCAAGGACTGAGCCTTCTGAACTTTCTAGAACTCTTTCCTCAGGGTTCAAGAACAAGTATAACTAACTAGCGATGCAGGAGGGTCTGAGGAGAGTGGTGAGGATATGTGTGTGAGTCTCCCAACAGCTTACTCAATATGTTCCAGTCTGGCTTTAGACCTCACCACAAACTCTGAGAAATTACTTTAAATGTATCACTAATGCAGGAAAGTCTGTCTTAGTCATGTTAGATCTGAGAGCAGCTTTCCACACTGTCGACCATGACATCCTCATGAGGAGACCAGAGGACTGGGTGGTCCTCACAGAGACCAGAGGACTGGGTGGTCCTGGGTGGTCCTAAAGTCAATATTTGCTTTAACCACCATTCCCTTTGGCACAGGCACAATAATAGACTCTTTCCAGATCTCGGAACACTTTGTTGTGCTAGTGTGGTGGTTTAAAATCTGGTTGATTTGACAAAGCGTTTGGTTTATTAATGTGACCATTTTCAGGTCATTCTTTTTCACCTGTAGGTATGAATAATAAATGTTATCTATCTGCCCAAAAATAATTGTCAACTGTTTGATATGCAATAGTATATTCTTTTTAAACAAACATGAATGAACTCACCTCCTCAGGAGAGCGTGGCACCTCCTCAGGAGAGCGTGGCTGTTTACAGAGGCTGTAATGGCCTTCCAGATTCTATTCTTCAGAGTCTCCTTAATGCCACTTTTGAGGCTTCCAAACAATAATATTTTGTTTTTTTAAACTTCATTCATTATTATCTCTATCTCCTGCTCCGTGAAATTTGTTTTCTTCTTCCTCTCTGCCATGTCAAAAAAAGGGGGCGAGAAACAAGCGGTTTCTGAATATTGAAAGGCGTGACTTTCTTAATTACGTTCGTTTTCAGCCGCCACATTTATCGACAGGTGCAGCTGCGTACGCTGAAATATGGGCGGATCTCACACGTTCATAAACTCGGCGTGTATGGAATATACACCCTTTGCTGCGCAAGTTTCATAAATGAGGCCCAATGTCTGTTTTTGTGCCACACTGACATTTAGATTTGGAGGTTTGCTTCTCCATCATTGTGGCCGGTCTGTACATTTATTTGTTTTTTGGGTATAATCACAAATACTAACTTGACGTTAGCCTTAAAACCTGTTGTGTGCTTCTTTGGGGTGGAATCTATCAATTACTTAACTGTTGATCTTTTTATAACCAGCCTCCTTTTCAAATCTAGCTTTAGAAAACCTTAGAACCTTGGAGTGTTAACTAGCAGAACGATCATCGAAGGGTCACAGTCATGGCGAGTCAGCAGGAGGTTGGTACAGGAAAAGAATAGAATCCACTCCACAAAGAAGAAGAAGACTCCAAACTCCACTATGGCCAAGACCAAAGAGCTGTCGAAGGACACCGGGAAAATAATTGTAGACCTGCACCAGACTGGGAAGAGTGAATCTACAATAGTCAAGCAGCTTGGTGTGAACAAATCAACTGTGGGAGCAATTATCAGAAAATGGAAGACATACAAGACCACTGATAATCTCCCTTGATCTGGGGCTCCACGCAAGATCTCATCCCGTGGGGTTAAAATGATCATGAGAACAGTGATCAAAAATCCCAGAACCACACGGGGGGACCTGGTGAATGACCTGCAGAGAGCTGGGACCAAAGTAACAAAGGTTACCATCAGTAACACACTACAACGACAGGGAATCAAATCCTGCAGTGCCAGACGTGTCCCCCTGCTGAAGCCAGTGCATGTCCAGGCCCGTCTGAAGTTTGCCAGAGATCACATGGATGATACAGGCCCGTCTGAAGTTTGCCAGAGAGCACATGGATGATACAGCAGAGGATTGGGAGAATGTCATGTGGTCAGATGAAACCAAAGTACAACTGTTTGGTATAAACTCAACTCGTCGTGTTTGGAGGAAGAAGAATACTGAGTTGCATCCCAAGAACACCATACCTACTGTGAAGCATGGGGGTGGAAACGTCATGCTTTGGGGCTGTTTTTCTACTAAGGGGACAGGACGACTGATCCGCGTTAAGGAAAGAATGAATGGGGCCATGTATCGTGAGATTTTGAGCCAAAACCTCCTTCCATCAGTGAGAGCTTTGAAGATGAATCGTGGCTGGGTCTTCCAGCATGACAATGATCCCAAACACACCGCCCGGGCAACGAAGGAGTGGCTCCGTAAGAAGCATTTGAATGTCCTGGAGTGGCCTAGCCAGTCTCCAGACCTCAACCCCATTGAAAATCTGTGGAGGGTGTTGAAAGTCCGTGTTCACTGCTCTTGAGAAGATCTGCATGGAGGAATGGGCCAAAATACCAGCTACTGTGTGTGCAAATACAATACAATACAATACAATTTATTCTTGTATAGCCCTAGGTCACAACAGAAGTAATCTCAGAGACTTAACAAAACCATTGAAATCACCAACACAGGTCAGAGAATCAACAGTTAAAACACATGAAGAATATAAAGCACACACAGAAGAAAATGTCCATACATGTTGTAGAATGCTAAAGTGTCCTGATCATCACCAATCCTTTCTGTTGGACACTAACTGTCCAACAAGACCCTCCTGCATCGACAAGGAAAAACTCTTAAAAAACCCAGTGGGAAAAAGTGAGAAACCTTGGAGGAGAACTAGGGAAACCCCAGCAAACCTGGTAAAGACCTATAGTAATCTCTTGACCTGTTATTACCAACAAAGGTTATATTACAAAGTATAGAGTTGAATATTTGTTATTGACCAAATATTTATTTTTCACCATAATTTACAAATACATTCTTTAAAAAAAATGTGAATTCCTGGATTTTATTTTCACATTCTGTCTCTCACAGTTGAAGTGAACCTATGATGAACATTACAGACCTCTGTCATTATTTTAAGTGGGAGAATCGGTGGCTGACTAAATACTTTTTTGCCCCACTGTAGGTGCTCTGACTTTATGATGAATGAAACCTTCGCGTAATCCCCGTGAACGGTGTTTAACGCTTCATTGTTCCTCGTGTTACAACAAAACTTCTCGTTACAAACATGAAGCAGTCCTTCCTCGTTGACTGAAAGCAAATGTTCATTCTTGTTCTTAGTCCAGTTTTATTATCGACTCTTTCTCGTTTTAGCTTTAGGATCCCTGTGCACTTACAGTCTATAATGCACACGTCGGTTTGTTTACAGCGGCGCCCGGCGCGGGGCGTGTCACAGGATATGACGCACTACGTTGACAGAAATGTTGAAATTGAATATTACTTACACATTTTTACAGCTTTTAAAAACGTTAAGAATGATTTTCCTCCTACAGAAACCAAACCCAAACTAGAAATAAGATATAGCCCTCCCACTCCACTTTCAGACATTTTTGAAAAAGCTCCAGGAGCCTCTGGAGGAGCCTCTGGAGGAGCCTCTGGAGGAGCACTAAAGAGCTCCGGGGCTCCGGGGCCGCGGGTTGCCGACCCCTGAGATAGGTGGTCACTGTACATCAAAGGGTTAATGCACAGTGACCCTAAAAATGTACATGCATTATTAATCTGTGTGTGTGTGCGTGTGCGCGTGTGTGTATGTATGTGTGTGTGTGTGTGTGTGTGTATGTGTGTGTGTATGTGTGTATGTGTGTGTGTATGGATGTGTGTGTGTGTGTCTCTAGTGTGCATTAAGAGCATGAAAATGTGAAAAAAAACTTGTTTTGTCACTGATCAATAGTTGCACTAAAAATGGTCTTGGTGTTTTCTTTTGTATCACGTAGAGAACGGTGTGAAGGACCCACGAGTCGAGCCGTTGGAGTTTGTAAAAAGGCGGTTGCTGCTTTTCCTTTAGTTGGATGAAAAGAGGAGAGATGGTGAAGTACAAGATGGGTTCACGTCAAAAAAGGGTTGAGAGATTTCTCAAACAGGAGAAGGCCATTGTTCGTGTCCTGGGCTCCGACCAGAAAAGGCGTCATCTTGTGCCCACTTGGCAAGATATTGAGGTTTTAGAGTCTGTAAATAAAGCCGTAAAACCACTTACAGACGCCGTGTCTGGGGAGGCTTATGTCAGTGTCTCCTGCATTCAACCGGTGCTGCATTTGTTCAAAACCAATCTCTTACAGCCAGTGGAGGAAGACACTGAACTCACACAATAAAAAGAAACATAATGCGGTACCTTGATGACAAATACAGTGACCCTGTGAAGAACATTTGGAAATGTCCTCACTGATGGACCCCAGGTTGACCCAGACAATGTGGAACAGGTCAGAGAAGAGAACACTCCACACTACAGCAGCCTGGTCCAGCTGTGCCGGAGCCAACGAGAAGCAAAGTCTCCACCCAATAAGAAAATGACTTTAGCTGCTTTCTTCAAGAAGAATGGGCCAGAACCAGAGCCTTGTTCTCACCGATCAGAGGCACTGAAAGTGCAGACAGAACTGTCAACCTCCTGACCCCTGAGATAGACCCAGACACTGAACCACTTCAGTGGTGGAAGCGTCATGAACCAAACTCCCAAGGCATGAATACAACTTCTTTGTCATGGTGTGGATTTTATTTTGGACTTTAGCTTTTATTTTGATATCTGTTCTCTGTGCTTTGTTTTAGTTTGGCTTTGACGTCCTGTTTCCCGTGTCTTGATTGTCTGCCCCGCCCTGATGTGTTTCACCTGTGTCTCTGTCTATAATTACCCTGTGCTTCTCTCCTCTTGTTGCTGCTTCATTCTGTCATGTAGTGAGATGAAAACAAAACTCAAAATACAGAACCAGGAACACAAAACCAGGAACACAAAACCAGGAACAGGACAGAGCAGAGGTTGACAATACAATGGACCAGCAACAAGAGGAGAGGAGCACAGGGTAATTATAGACAGAGAGACAGGTGAAACACATCAGGGCGGGGCAGACAATCAAGACACGGGAAACAGGACGTCAAAGTCAAACTAAAACAAAGCACAGAGAACAGATATCAAAATAAAGCTAAAGTCCAAAATAAAATCCACACCATGACATTCTGTATGTATTCTTTTAATCTAATTTGGTCATTTTTGCTATGTTTATTTGACCAAAAAGGACAATTTTACTTATTTTTTAAGTTATTTTGAAGATGCGTTGTCACTGTAAGTGAAGTTAAAATCAGAACAAAATAAAGAGTAGATTTGTTTTGAGTAATGTCTTTGTAAGTTGTTTTGTTTCCATTTCGCCCATTTCGCTCTAGTTTGTGTAGTAATGTTTTTATTGCATTAGTTCAGATCAGTTCAGATCAGACAAAAAGTGATACAATAATAAGGTAAAAATTGGTTAAATTTGGAAAAATGTGACTTAATCCGAGCACATTCTGTCTGAGGCTTAAAACAAGATTCTCCAAAGATTCAAACGACATTTTCTGGTCTCTCTCTGGTCTCCTTCTCACTGGTCTCTCTCTGGTTTGCCTCTCTCTGGTCTCTCTCTCTGGTCTCCCTCTCACTGGTCTCTCACTGGGGTCGCTCTGGTCTCTCTCTGGTCTCTCTGGTCTCTCACTGATCTCTCTCTGGTTTGCCTCTTTCTGGTCTCTCTCTCTGGTCTCCCTCTCACTGGTCTCTCTCTGGTCTCTCTCTGGTCTACCTCTGGTCTCTCTCACTGGTCTCCCTCTCACTGGTCTCCCTCTCACTCTGGTTTGTCTCTCTCTGGTCTCTCTCTGGTCTCTCTCTAGTCTCTCTCTAGTCTCTCTCTCGTCCCTCTCTGGTCCCTCTCTGGTCCCTCTCTGGTCCCTCTCTGGTCCCTCTCTCTCGTCTCTCTGGTCTCTCTCTGGTCTCTCTCTGGTCTCTCTCTGGTCTCTCTCTGGTCTCTCTCTGATCTCTCTCTGGTCCCTCTCTGGTCCCTCTCTGGTCCCTCTCTGGTCTCTCTCTCTCGTCTCTCTGGTCTCTCTCTCTCGTCTCTCTGGTCTCTCTCTGGTCTCTCTCTGGTCTCTCTCTGGTCTCTCTCTGGTCTCTCTCTAGTCTCTCTCTGGTCTCTCTCTGGTCTCTCTCTAGTCTCTCTCTAGTCTCTCTCTGGTCTCTCTCTGGTCTCTCTCTGGTCTCTCTCTAGTCTCTCTCGCTGGTCTCTCTCTCTCGTCTCTCTGGTCTCTCTCTGGTCTCTCTCTGGTCTCTCTCTGGTCTCTCTCTGGTCTCTCTCTGGTCTCTCTCTAGTCTCTCTCTGGTCTCTCTCTAGTCTCTCTCTAGTCTCTCTCTGGTCTCTCTCTGGTCTCTCTCTAGTCTCTCTCGCTGGTCTCTCTCGCTGGACTCTCTGGTCTCTCTCTGGTCTCTAGTCTCTCTCTGGTCCCTCTCTGGTCCCTCTCTGGTCCCTCTCTGGTCTCTCTGGTCTCTCTCTGGTCTCTAGTCTCTCTCTGGTCTCTCTCTCTCGTCTCTCTGATCTCTCTCTGGTCTCTCTCTGATCTCTCTCTAGTCTCTCTCTGATCTCTCTCTGGTCTCTCTCTGGTCTCTCTCTGGTCTCTCTCGCTGGTCTCTCTGGTCTCTCTCTGGTCTCTAGTCTCTCTCTGGTCTCTCTCTGGTCTCTCTCTGGTCTCTCTCGCTGGTCTCTCTGGTCTCTCTCTCTCGTCTCTCTGGTCTCTCTCTGGTCTCTCTCTCTCGTCTCTCTCGTCTCTCTCTGGTCTCTCTCTGGTCTCTAGTCTCTCTCTGGTCTCTCTCTGGTCTCTAGTCTCTCTCTGGTCTCTAGTCTCTCTCTGGTCTCTCTCTCGTCTCTCTGGTCTCTCTCTCGTCTCTCTGGTCTCTCTCTCTGGTCTCTCTCTGGTCTCTCTCTGGTCTCTCTCTGGTCTCTCTCTGGTCCCTCTCTGGTCCCTCTCTGGTCTCTCGCTGGTCTCTCTGCTCTCTCTCTGGTCTCTAGTCTCTCTCTCTCGTCTCTCTGGTCTCTCTCTCTCTGGTCTCTCTCTGGTCTCTCTCTCTCTGGTCTCTCTCTGGTCCCTCTCTGGTCTCTCGCTGGTCTCTCTGGTCTCTTTCTGGTCTCTAGTCTCTCTCTCTCGTCTCTCTGGTCTCTCTCTCTCGTCTCTCTGGTCTCTCTCTCTCGTCTCCCTGGTCTCTCTCTCTCGTCTCTCTGGTCTCTCTCTCTCGTCTCTCTCGCTGGTCTCTCTCGCTGGTCTCTCTGGTCTCTCTCTGGTCTCTAGTCTCTCTCTGGTCCCTCTCTGGTCCCTCTCTGGTCCCTCTCTGGTCTCTCTGGTCTCTCTCTGGTCTCTAGTCTCTCTCTGGTCTCTCTCTGGTCTCTCTCTGGTCTCTCTCGCTGGTCTCTCTGGTCTCTCTCTCTCGTCTCTCTGGTCTCTCTCTGGTCTCTCTCTCTCGTCTCTCTCTGGTCTCTCTCTGGTCTCTAGTCTCTCTCTGGTCTCTCTCTGGTCTCTAGTCTCTCTCTGGTCTCTAGTCTCTCTCTGGTCTCTCTCTCTCGTCTCTCTGGTCTCTCTCTCTCGTCTCTCTGGTCTCTCTCTGGTCTCTCTCTGGTCTCTCTCTGGTCTCTCTCTGGTCTCTCTCTGGTCCCTCTCTGGTCCCTCTCTGGTCTCTCGCTGGTCTCTCTGCTCTCTCTCTGGTCTCTAGTCTCTCTCTCTCGTCTCTCTGGTCTCTCTCTCTCTGGTCTCTCTCTCTCTGGTCTCTCTCTGGTCTCTCTCTCTCTGGTCTCTCTCTCTCTGGTCTCTCTCTGGTCTCTCGCTGGTCTCTCTGGTCTCTCTCTGGTCTCTAGTCTGTCTCTCTGGTCTCTCTCTCTCGTCTCTCTGGTCTCTCTCTCTCGTCTCTCTGGTCTCTCTCTCTCGTCTCTCTGGTCTCTCTCGTCTCTCTCTCTCGTCTCTCTCTGGTCTCTCTCTGGTCTCTCTCGCTGGTCTCTCTGGTCTCTCTCTGGTCTCTAGTCTCTCTCTGGTCTCTGGTCTCTCTGGTCTCTCTCGCTGGTCTCTCTGGTCTCTATCTGGTCTCTCTCACTGGTCTCTCTGGTCTCTCTCTGGTCTCTCTCTCTCGTCTCTCTGGTCTCTCTCTGGTCTCTCTCGCTGGTCTCTCTCTGGTCTCTAGTCTCTCTCTGGTCTCTCGTCTCTCTCTGGTCTCTCTCGTCTCTCTCTGGTCTCTCTCTCTCGTCTCTCTCTCTCGTCTCTCTCTGGTCTCTCTCTGGTCTCTCTCGCTGGTCTCTCTCGCTGGTCTCTCTGGTCTCTCTCGCTGGTCTCTCTGGTCTCTCTCGCTGGTCTCTCTCTCTCGTCTCTCTGGTCTCTCTCTGGTCTCTCTCTCACGTCTCTCTGGTCTCTCTCTCTCGTCTCTCTGGTCTCTCTCTGGTCTCTCTCTCACGTCTCTCTGGTCTCTCTCTCTCGTCTCTCTGGTCTCTCTCTGGTCTCTCTCGCTGGTCTCTCTGGTCTCTCTCGCTGGTCTCTAGTCTCTCTCTGGTCTCTAGTCTCTCTCTGGTCTCTCTCGTCTCTCTGGTCTCTCTCTCTCGTCTCTCTCTCTCGTCTCTCTGGTCTCTCTCTGGTCTCTCTCTCACGTCTCTCTGGTCTCTCTCTCTCGTCTCTCTGGTCTCTCTCTGGTCTCTCTCGCTGGTCTCTCTGGTCTCTCTCGCTGGTCTCTAGTCTCTCTCTGGTCTCTAGTCTCTCTCTGGTCTCTCTCGTCTCTCTGGTCTCTCTCTCTCGTCTCTCTGGTCTCTCTCTCTCGTCTCTCTGGTCTCTCTCTCTCGTCTCTCTGGTCTCTCTCTGGTCTCTCTCTCTCGTCTCTCTGGTCTCTCACTGGTCTCTCTCTCTCGTCTCTCTGGTCTCTCTCTGGTCTCTCTCTGGTCTCTCTCGCTGGTCTCTCTCTGGTCTCTAGTCTCTCTCTGGTCTCTCTCTGGTCTCTAGTCTCTCTCTGGTCTCTCTCTGGTCTCTCTCTGGTCTCTCTCTCTCGTCTCTCTGGTCTCTCTCTCTCGTCTCTCTGGTCTCTCTCTCTCGTCTCTCTGGTCTCTCTCTCTCGTCTCTCTGGTCTCTCTCTCTCGTCTCTCTGGTCTCTCTCTGATCTCTCTCTAGTAAGTAAGTTATTATTATTTATATACCGCCTTTTCACTGCAGATCTGAGTCTCAAAGCGGTTTACAATTGTTAATTTTGGGCATTTGTCTCTCACTCCACACAGAGATGGGAGCGGGGCCAGTACAGGAGGCACATGCCAGAACTATTGGACATATTTTTAGTGGTAGGGGAAACCGGAGTACCCGGAGGAAACCTACGCAGACACGGGGAGAACATGCAAACTCCACTCAGAAAGGCCCTGGTCCGGCCGGGATTCGAACCCAGGACCTTCTTGCTGAGAGGCGAGAGTGCTATCCACTCAGCCACCGTGCCGCCCAGTCTCTCTCTGGTCTCTCTCTGGTCTCTCTCTGGTCTCTCTCTAGTCTCTCTCTGGTCTCTCTGGTTTCTCTCTTTGGTCTCTCTCTGGTCTCTCTCTGGTCTATCTCTGTTTTCTCGCTCTGGTCTCGCTCTCTAGTGCAGTCTTTTTCAACCACTGTGTATGATCTTGTCTGGTGTGCCGTGAGAAATTCGCTCTCACTTTGTCTAAAAAGGACTTGTTTTGAACTGTGGAGTAACCATGTCATACTCTTTCATATCAGTAGGTGGCAGCAGAGAGCTGAGTACTTTGAAACTTAAAAATTGGATGTGACCAAATGTAAGAGGAAGTGTGGAGCATTGTGGCTCGTAAGAAGTGAAAGTGATTGAGACATGTTTGAGAAACAATTATGGCACATCCTCCGCTCTGCCCCGGGGAAGCTGTGGCCGCGTTGTACTGACACCTGGACCATAGACGCGTGGATAGGACCATAGACACACAGACAGAACCATAGACGCGTGGATAGAACCATAGACACACAGACAGAACCATAGACGCGTGGATAGAACCATAGACACACAGACAGAACCATAGACACACAGACAGAACCATAGACGCGCAAACAGAACCATAGACGCGCAGACAGAACCATAGACGCGCAGACAGAACTATGAACATGCAGACAGAACCATAAACGCGCAGACAGAACCATAGACGCGTGGATAGAACCATAGACACACAGACAGAACCATAGATGCGTGGATAGAACCATAGACACACAGACAGAACCATAGACGTGCAGACAGAACTATGAACATGCAGACAGAACCATAAACGCGCAGACAGAACCATAGACGCGTGGATAGAACCATAGACACACAGACAGAACCATAGACGCGTGAATAGAACCATAGACACACAGACAGAACCATAGACGTGCAGACAGAACTATGAACATGCAGACAGAACCATAGACGCGCAGACAGAACCATAGACGCCCAGACAGCACCATAGACTCGCAGACAGAACCATAGACACGCAGACAGAGCCATAGACGCGCAGACAGAACCATAGACACGCAGACAGAACCATAGACACGCAGACAGAACTATGGACTCGCAGACAGAACCATAGACGCGCAGACAGAACCATAGACGCGCAGAAAGAACCACAGACGCGCAGAGAGAACCATAGACGCGCAGACAGAACCATAGACACGCAGACAGAACTATGGACTCGCAGACAGAACCATAGACGCGCAGACAGAACCATAGACGCGCAGACAGAACCATAGACGCGCAGAAAGAACCACAGACGTGCAGACAGAACCATAGACGCGCAGACAGAACCATAGACACGCAGACAGAACCATAGACGCGCAGACAGAACCATAGACGCGCAGACAGAACCATAGACGCGCAGACAGAACTATGGACGCGCAGACAGAACCATAGACACGCAGACAGAAACATAGACACGCAGACAGAACTATGGACTCGCAGACAGAACCATAGACGCGCAGACAGAACCATAGACGTGCAGACAGAACCATAGACGCGCAGACAGAACCATAGACGTGCAGACAGAACCATAGACGTGCAGACAGAACCATAGACGCGCAGACAGAACCGTAGACGCGCAGACAGAACCATAGACACGCAGACAGAACCGTAGACGCGCAGACAGAACCATAGACACGCAGACAGAACCGTAGACGCGCAGACAGAACCATAGACGCCCAGACAGCACCATAGACTCGCAGACAGAACCATAGACACGCAGACAGAACCATAGACGCGCAGACAGAGCCATAGACGCGCAGACAGAACTATGGACTCGCAGACAGAACCATAGACGCGCAGACAGAACCATAGACACGCAGACAGAACCATAGACACGCAGACAGAACTATGGACTCGCAGACAGAACCATAGACGCGCAGACAGAACCATAGACGCGCAGACAGAACCATAGACGCGCAGAAAGAACCACAGACGCGCAGAGAGAACCATAGACGCGCAGACAGAACCATAGACACGCAGACAGAACTATGGACTCGCAGACAGAACCATAGACGCGCAGAAAGAACCACAGACGTGCAGACAGAACCATAGACGCGCAGACAGAACCATAGACACGCAGACAGAACCATAGACGCGCAGACAGAACCATAGAGCGCGCAAACAGAACCATAGACGCGCAGACAGAACTATGGACGCGCAGACAGAACCATAGACACGCAGACAGAACCATAGACACGCAGACAGAACTATGGACTCGCAGACAGAACCATAGACGCGCAGACAGAACCATAGACGTGCAGACAGAACCATAGACGCGCAGACAGAACCATAGACGTGCAGACAGAACCATAGACGTGCAGACAGAACCATAGACGCGCAGACAGAACCGTAGACGCGCAGACAGAACCATAGACACGCAGACAGAACCGCAGACAGAACCATAGACACGCAGACAGAACCGTAGACGCGCAGACAGAACCATAGACGCCCAGACAGCACCATAGACTCGCAGACAGAACCATAGACACGCAGACAGAACCATAGACGCGCAGACAGAGCCATAGACGCGCAGACAGAACTATGGACTCGCAGACAGAACCATAGACGCGCAGACAGAACCATAGACACGCAGACAGAACCATAGACACGCAGACAGAACTATGGACTCGCAGACAGAACCATAGACGCGCAGACAGAACCATAGACGCGCAGACAGAACCATAGACGCGCAGAAAGAACCACAGACGCGCAGAGAGAACCATAGACGCGCAGACAGAACCATAGACACGCAGACAGAACTATGGACTCGCAGACAGAACCATAGACGCGCAGACAGAACCATAGACGCGCAGACAGAACCATAGACGCGCAGAAAGAACCACAGACGTGCAGACAGAACCATAGACGCGCAGACAGAACCATAGACACGCAGACAGAACCATAGACGCGCAGACAGAACCATAGACGCGCAAACAGAACCATAGACGCGCAGACAGAACTATGGACGCGCAGACAGAACCATAGACACGCAGACAGAACCATAGACACGCAGACAGAACTATGGACTCGCAGACAGAACCATAGACGCGCAGACAGAACCATAGACGTGCAGACAGAACCATAGACGCGCAGACAGAACCATAGACGTGCAGACAGAACCATAGACGTGCAGACAGAACCATAGACGCGCAGACAGAACCGTAGACGCGCAGACAGAACCATAGACACGCAGACAGAACCGTAGACGCGCAGACAGAACCATAGACACGCAGACAGAACCGTAGACGCGCAGACAGAACCATAGACGCCCAGACAGCACCATAGACTCGCAGACAGAACCATAGACACGCAGACAGAGCCATAGACGCGCAGACAGAACTATGGACTCGCAGACAGAACCATAGACGCGCAGACAGAACCATAGACACGCAGACAGAACCATAGACACGCAGACAGAACTATGGACTCGCAGACAGAACCATAGACGCGCAGACAGAACCATAGACGCGCAGACAGAACCATAGACGCGCAGAAAGAACCACAGACGCGCAGAGAGAACCATAGACGCGCAGACAGAACCATAGACACGCAGACAGAACTATGGACTCGCAGACAGAACCATAGACGCGCAGACAGAACCATAGACGCGCAGAAAGAACCACAGACGTGCAGACAGAACCATAGACGCGCAGACAGAACCATAGACACGCAGACAGAACCATAGACGCGCAGACAGAACCATAGACGCGCAGACAGAACCATAGACGTGCAGACAGAACTATGGACGCGCAGACAGAACCATAGACACGCAGACAGAACCATAGACACGCAGACAGAACTATGGACTCGCAGACAGAACCATAGACGCGCAGACAGAACCATAGACGTGCAGACAGAACCATAGACGCGCAGACAGAACCATAGACGTGCAGACAGAACCATAGACGTGCAGACAGAACCATAGACGCGCAGACAGAACCATAGACGCGCAGACAGAACCATAGACGTGCAGACAGAACCGTAGACGCGCAGACAGAACCGTAGACGCGCAGACAGAACCATAGACACGCAGACAGAACCGTAGACGCGCAGACAGAACCATAGACACGCAGACAGAACCATAGACACGCAGACAGAACCGTAGACGCGCAGACAGAACCGTAGACGCGCAGACAGAACCGTAGACGCGCAGACAGAACCGTAGACGCGCAGACAGAATTTATTGTGAATATAGGCTACAGAGTATATTATACATAGAGTATGTATAGTATATATTTTTACATTTTCTCCTGGTGTTGTGCCGCCAGATTTTTTCAATAAAAAAAGTGTGCCTTTGCTCAAAAAAGGTTGAAAAACACTGCTCTGGTCTCTCTCTCTGGTCTCTCTGGTCTCTCTCTGGTCTCTCTCTGGTCTCTCTCTGGTCTCTCTCTGGTCTCTCTCTCTGGTCTCTCTGGTCTCTCTCTCTGGTCTCTCTGGTCTCGCTCTGGTCTCTCTCTCTGGTCTCTCTCTGGTCTCTCTCTCTGGTCTCTCTCTCTGGTCTCTCTCTGGTCTCTCTCTCTGGTCTCTCTCTGGTCTCTCTCTGGTCTCTCTCTCTGGTCTCTCTCTGGTCTCTCTCTGGTCTCTCTCTGGTCTCTCTCTGGTCTCTCTCTCTGGTCTCTCTGGTCTCTCTGGTCTCTCTCTGGTCTCTCTCTCTGGTCTCTCTCTGGTCTCTCTCTGGTCTCTCTCTGGTCTCTCTCTGGTCTCTCTCTCTGGTCTCTCTCTAGTCTCTCTGGAGAAAGAGAAACAGAAAAAACAACTTAAGAAATGACTGAGATTTACAGACCCTTTATTGTTCCCACAGAGAAGAAATGTCAGTGTTGCATCGTCAGATACAGAGCAGTAGAATGAGGAGCACACAGCACATGAACATGTTTAAGTTCTAAAGTATATTTGGTTTAAGAACCATCTAAAGAAGCGTCTGTAATCCACACAAAGAGGCTGAGAAACTGATATTAGATCATTTAACCCTTTAAGCCCCAAAGTCGCAATATTGCGACAAGCAACATTGCTCACTTAAATGGGCTGTATGTAAAAATGTGGTGCAGAATCTTGTTCATACTTTTCACCAGGGGTTAGTGGACATGTGTGCCTGTAATATGAGCAACATTTGTGGGTGTGGTTATATTGAAAGTTTTTGAGTAAATTGAGTTCGTAAAACACCTGCGGCGCAGCGGCGCGGAGGCGAAGCAGCTGCGGTAGAGCTGAGAGGAGCGAGAGCAGAGCAGAGGGAAAGAGGGTTTTTTATTTTACTCACGAGGTCTTCAGCAGTGTTGGGCACGTTACTTTGAAAAAGTAATTAGTTATAGTTACTAGTTACTTCTCCCAAAAAGTAACTGAGTTACTAACGGAGTTACTCCACTATAAAAGTAACTAGTTACCAGTAAAAGTAACTATTGCGTTACTTTTTCGTTTTGTTCTGGAACATAATGTGCACCCGACGTGCGCATTTTTACCTTTAACAGTGCCAATATTTCCATCTAGAAAAGGCTGTTTTGCTGCTGAAGTCCTGTTCACTCTTCATCTCTCTCTGTGCTGTAAGCACTAAACACCAACACGCTCCACTGTGAATGTGGAAACACCGGTGACGAGCGGTGAGGCTGGTGAAGCACTGACTTCAGTCCAATCAGATGAACATATACATCATATAAATCAAGTGGACAATTTGTTTGGCTACAGCAAAATATGTTTTATGCCCGCATTGTTTGTTCATACAAAACGCAAAACTATGAGTTATGGGTCTTACCTTATAGCTATACCTTATAAATGACCTGCACAGTCCACTTCGGTTCAGACCAGTTCCTTGTTTAAATCCAGTGAATGGTTTGAGCGTAGATATGTAATCCTCCATTTGGAAATGAGTCCAATGAGTTTTAAAAAGTAAAACAAAACGCGTGTGTCCTCCGTAAACTCCTCTGTTTTGCTGCAGCCGGCTGCATCCAATTTCTAAAATCAACCGTCTTACACTTCACCTCTCTTTCTTATCATTCCTATAGTAATTGAAAAATTACCCTATGTGCATTTTAGATTATGTAAAAATGTGTTATATGTATGTTAAGCCTGGTTCACACGGCAGGATATTTAGGCCGATTTAGACCCGATTTACCCCTTACGACAATCTTAAGAAACGCTCCGATTTCCGTAACAAAATCTTACAGATTATCCTGCCGTGTGTGGTGTGTTAAGACTGCACTCGTCGCTCGGAAGGACATCGGGACTGCTCCCGATCTCAAATCGGGGATATCCAACATGTTGGATTGTTTTGGCCCGATTTCTTGTCGTGTGTGGTGTCCCCCGAGGACAAGCGAGCGCGTTGCCATGACTACGGCGTGTAGCCAATAAGAAGACGAGGTGACAAGCCGGTGAGGAAACACCGGAAAAAAACCAAAACACAGCAGCATGGCTTTGACCATTGCCTTTTCTTTGGATTACGTGTCTTCTCTGTTAACAACAAACTGCACACTATCGCCACTGCATCCTCTTCGTCCGCCATGACTGTTTACTCTGAAGTCACGCTTGATCTCGAGAGATTCGTGTGTGATGTTTGTGGCTTGCGTGATCTTGCCGTGTGGCTACGCACCACACACTGCACGACCAAAGTGGTTAGACGCAGGATTTTTAATCTCCCCGTGTGGGGTCTAACACGGAGAAAAATCGGCCGACAATTTTAAAATCGTCTCGTGTGAACCAGGCTTTAGCCAAACCTGTTGCTGTCCTTAGCAGATAAACCAGGAAGAGCAAGGAGCTTATCGATGGAATTGTATGCAGCCGACTTCTGCGCTCACATGCGCTCCTCTGAGGCCTCACGGTGATACAAGCCGTGGTTGAGCGCGATTAAGACCCATATTTGTTTCAAAAACACAATTTATGAGCCACCCTCTCAACTGTAGACATGTAGATTGTAAAGGAAATATGTTTTACATCAGCCAATAATTGCTGAGAGGTTTTCTCATCCTCCCTTCTCTCATGACAACACGTTCATTGTGCGTCTTGAGTAACGCGCAGTAACGGGATGTCGGAAATGATAACGGCGTTATAGTTACTGTCAAAGTAATTAGTTAGATTACTCGTTACTGAAAAAAGTAACGGCGTTAGTAACGCCGTTACTAGTAACGCCGTTATTCCCATCACTGGTCTTCAGTACCAGAGAAGTACTTGGTCTGGTACTGGCTCACTCAGAATCAGAGGAGGAAGACACACAGGTGTCCAGTGAAGCAGACACGGACATTATTGGTGACGGGGAGACCGCGCCATAGAGTCCACAATCAGCCCCTGTACAGCGGCTGCTTGTCCTCCGTGTGGCCGCGGTAGAAGCATTCTGTGAACGCCAAGCAGGATCCGTGGTGGAGGGGACAGGGGCATCATAACACCGGGCATGTGGGAGAAAGTAGCGGGGGTAGACATCCACGGGGAACACGGGAGACGCGGGAGAAGTCGCGGGAGAGCCGCGGGAAAAAGACACATCGCTAATCGCGTTCACTGCCTCAGCGATAATGAGGATAAAGGCAGTTCTTGAGAGAAAATAATCCACAAAAGTGGACCAGAAGTGTTGAAGAGCCTGTTGTTTCTTGTTGAGACGATCTGACAAGTTCTGAGCCCATTCATTTCATCTCTCGGTTTCTAAACGGTAAATCCTGGAGCCTCATTTCCACTGAGAAAAATAGTAAGCCCACTACTTCTCTGAAAGGGAAATATTGAAACCAATCTCAAGATTTCATGACTGTAAACTATAAAGAGTGCTGTCTTGATCACTGAAGGTCTTTGAAAATAATACAATTCCATATGGCCGCGAACCAGTGCTAAAACATTATGTATAATCTGGATCAGGGAATTTATTTCTATCCCAAATTAATTTCATACTAAAGATATTTCACATTGACTGTTTATAGTATTCCCTGGTCTCAAATAACTCCCAAGCTACAGCTTTTTGAAGTCTTTATACAATAATTAACATTTTCCAAAATGGCCGCCACCTTGATGACGTCACCATATGCAAATTAGATGACGAATCAACTTCCATCCCAAAGTTTGGTTCAAACTGAAGATATTTCTAATTTACAGTATGCCTTTATCTCAAACCATTTTAAAGTTATAGCCTTTTGAAATCTTGAAATCAAAATTGTATATTTTCTTGAAAAAACTCTGGCGCCTGTTAGATCTTAGACAACTTTCCTTTTTTGGAATAATACGTAAGTATAAGTAATGGTTATTTATATAGCGCCTTTCACAGACCAGAGTCATTAACTCATTCACTGCCATTGACTTATTTGTCTGAGAGCTGTGATTTCTGTCAAACTTCCCTCTATGCGCCTGGGGATTACAGGAGAACAAAACTAGCACGAAACAACATTATTTTTGCTGATGGAAGGAGACAGTCCAGTCTTTCAGAATCTGGTTTCATATTTCACATCGTCACAGCACATAATGTTTTGTGGGTCTTGAGAATCAGTGAAATTATCAAAAACGGCAGCAGTCAATGAGTTAAGCACTTTACAATTGTAGTTATGTCCCTCACTCCACACAGAGAGCGAGGTCATAAGATCTTTTTGCTTCGTCTTCGTTTACTTTGGAATGTTCTGGAAACAGCAGCGAGTCCTGAGTGTCTGTGAAACAGTTGTTTTGTGTTTTACAATTGTTATTTTTCTTGGTTTGTTGCTGCAGTTCAGTGTTCATGGTTTTACACTGGTCCAGACCAGAGCAGAGAGGATTCATGGTTTTACACTGGTCCAGACCAGAGCAGAGAGGATTCATGGTTTTACACTGGTCCAGACCAGAGCAGAGAGGATTCATGGTTTTACACTGGTCCAGACCAGAGCAGAGAGGATTCATGGTTTTACACTGGTCCAGACCAGAGCAGAGAGGATTCATGGTTTTACACTGGTCCAGACCAGAGCAGAGAGGATTCATGGTTTTACACTGGTCCAGACCAGAGCAGAGAGGATTCATGGTTTTACACTGGTCCAGACCAGAGCAGAGAGGATTCATGGTTTTACACTGGTCCAGACCAGAGCAGAGAGGATTCATGGTTTTACACTGGTCCAAACCAGAGCAGAGAGGATTCATGGTTTTACACTGGTCCAGACCAGAGCAGAGCTTCTATCTAATCATCTATGTCTCTTCAAATCAAACCAAGGGACATTTACACAAATGTGACAATAACATGAGTATAAGAAGAGTTAATGATGACATTAATGCGATTAATCAGGATCTAATATTTTAGTCCTTTGACCAATTATTATATATTTGTGTATAAGTTGTTTCTGTAGTAACTTGAGCCAAACAGTAGTTTTTCTGAGTTGCTACGACGACAGTCAAAGGAACTGTCAGTTTGTTGATGAGTGAAAAGATGAAGTAAAGTATAAAGTGTGTGACGTCTCTTCAGGTCTTCACAGGTTTCTTGGTCCATGTGAGTTTGAAGGCAGTAAATCCACGTCTCCTCAGCTCCGCCTCCAGCTAAACACAAACAGAATATTCCAGTTATTCCCAAACTTAAATCCTTCAGATTCAGACGGAGCAGGAGTCGTACCTTTTGCAGAATCTCAGACGATATTTTGTCATCGGCGGCGTCTGCACTGGTTTGTATGTTCAGCTTCACCGTGGTCTTCAGGGTCTGGACTGAGAGAGACGCCACTTTACACATTTTACAGACTTTATACACTTTATACACTTTACACTTTACACACTTTGCACTTAATACACTTTATACACGTTACAGAAGTAATATAATGACAATAATGTGGTGCTTTCTGCTCTAACGCAGTAATGTAAGGCATTAAAAAAGGTCAGTATTGTGCGTTACTTTGTAGCACTTTGTGTTTTGTGTTTCTACTAATCAGCAGGAGACACAACTGCTCCAATGGAATCCTGAGGCGTTCCCAAGTCAGAGCTGAGAGACCCTCTGTGTCCTGGTGGGACGTGCCCAGAACACTGCAGGAGGCCTCCCAAACAGATGATCCACCTCAACTCCTCTCAACGTGGAGGAGCAGTGGCTCTACTTTGAGCTCCCTCAGTGTGACTAAAACCCTCTATCTCTGAGGGAGCGCCCTCAGACCGCCCCGGTCTGAGAGAGACCACCACCCCGGTCTGAGAGAGAGACCACCCACCCCGGTCTGAGAGAGACCACCACCCCGGTCTGAGAGAGACCACCACCCCGGTCTGATAGAGACTACCACCCCAGTCTGAGAGAGACCACCAACCCGGTCTGAGAGAGACCACCACCCCGGTCTGATAGAGACCACCACCCCAGTCTGAGAGAGACCACCAACCCGGTCTGAGAGAGACCACCACCCCGGTCTGATAGAGACCACCACCCCAGTCTGAGAGAGACCACCAACCCGGTCTGAGAGAGACCACCACCCCGGTCTGATAGTGACCACCACCCCGGTCTGAGAGAGACCACCAGCCCGGTCTGAGAGGGACCACCACCCCAGTCTGAGAGAGACCACCAACCCGGTCTGAGAGAGACCACCACCCCGGTCTGAGAGAGACCACCACCCCGGTCTGAGAGAGAGACCACCACCCCGGTCTGAGAGAGACCACCACCCCGGTCTGAGAGAGAGACCACCACCCCGGTCTGAGAGAGACCTCCACCCCGGTCTGAGAGAGAGACCACCCACCCCGGTCTGAGAGAGAGACCACTCCATTATCATTTAAAAAAGATAATTCCCATTACAGCTTTGAATATTAAGGGGATGTCTGATATTTGTTTGAATATATATAATATATATATTTAATATTCAAATGATGTACGAGCACAAGTGCGATGATTGACAGCCCTTGGCATTACTTGATTTGTTAAAGTGGATTTTGAGCTATAGCTAAGAGAAGGGAAGGCAGGACTTACCATGGATCTATAATAATAACTGGATAGAGTATTACTAGCTTATAGCTGTCCCACCCACAGCCACAGGGGGCGCTGTGGTACTGCAGACTAAATTCACGAGGGCTACACAGAAAAAAGTCCCATAGAACTCAATGTAAATTAAAACAGCTCGACCTCAGCTGACAGAGAACCTGACAGAGAACCTGACTGAGAACCTGACAGAGAACCTGATCGAGAACCTGACCGAGAACCTGACCGAGAACCTGACCAAGAACCTGACAGAGAACCTGACAGAGAACCTGATCGAGAACCTGACAGAGAACCTGACCGAGAACCTGACCGAGAACCTGACCGAGAACCTGACAGAGAACCTGACAGAGAACCTGACAGAGAACCTGATCGAGAACCTGATCGAGAACCTGACCGAGAACCTGACCGAGAACCTGACAGAGAACCTGACAGAGAACCTGACAGAGAACCTGACAGAGAACCTGACAGAGAACCTGACAGAGAACCTGACCGAGAACCTGACCGAGAACCTGACAGAGAACCTGACAGAGAACCTGACCGAGAACCTGACCGAGAACCTGACAGAGAACCTGACAGAGAACCTGACAGAGAACCTGATCGAGAACCTGACCGAGAACCTGACCGAGAACCTGACCGAGAACCTGACAGAGAACCTGACAGAGAACCTGACAGAGAACCTGACAGAGAACCTGACCGAGAACCTGACCGAGAACCTGACAGAGAACCTGACAGAGAACCTGACAGAGAACCTGACAGAGAACCTGACAGAGAAGCTACAGCTTTTATAAAGGTCGGATTTTGTGGATGTTAGTGTTCCTTGTCGTCCTGAACTTTTTTCTTCTTAAATCCTTCGGTTTTCTTTAAATTCATATTTTACTGCCACAAACTCTGCTCCTTTCCTTCCCGCTCTGACTCCGTGCTGCTGCTGCTCTCATCACGCGCGTACTTGGCGCAAAGCATCATGGGAACTTGTCCACTGCGCAGAACCGGGAGGACCAGACGATGCCCAAATATGGACGAGTTCCGCTAATCTCCCGGTCTCCGTGAAGTCCCATGAACCACTGAGCACAAGCCATTCATTTGAACAGGACGCCATCTTGGATCACCGGGGCTTGGGACTTACCTGTAATATTATAATTCATAAAATTACTTTTTTATATCAACATTTAAGCCCAGGAGGTCAATTTAATACAATTCTTATACTTAGTAATTTATTTGACACTTTTCACTTTTTTGTTTGGACATTTTGACACCAAGATTCAAACTTTTCTTGCCGATGAGTATCAGCCTCATCAGCCACGAGGAAAGCAGCTGATGAATATATATATATATATATATATATATAGAGTGGAGTTAGTTATTTGCACACATCTTAACAGCAGCTCACCTTCATGACAGAGAAAAGGCTTCAGGTCCTGACACTGCGCAGTCATCCACTGGTGATCGTCGTTCTCTGCCACACAGTGCTCAGAACCGCCCACGTTCAGGGTTCTTCCTACGATCCAGTTGTTGAACGTCAAAGAGCTGCCGTCTGCCCAGGTCCAGGGATTTCGCGACAGACCGATCCACACCTCCTGACCTGGTTTGGAGTTGAAGACGACCTGGTTTTGGGCTACGTCTTCGATCATGGCCAGGTCTGTGTAGTGCTGGCGGCAGTAGTCCACAGCCGCAGACCACGATTTGCTCATGTTGACGTAGGTGTAGGAGGGGCCTGTGTCGGTCTCTGAAACCACAAACACCAATGAAGCTTCGGTGACGCATTATCAAACCAATCCTTTGAGGGGTTTTTCCCAGTTTCAATACGATTTGTTTTTGTACAGCCCTAAATCACAACAGCAGTTTTCTCGAAGGACTTTACAAAGCAATCGATTTACCAACACAGATCAGAGAATAAGAATAAAAAGTGAATAAGCTGACAGCCGTGTAGAGCACAGTGGATCATACAACCAGGACGTGGCGTTGGATAGAGACCATTAGCACTCAACCGAGCTCAACCATGTGGAGCCGATCCTGGGAGCCTCCTCCTTGTTGCCCATATATATTGTTTGTATATTGTTATTCAAAGGTGATCAAACCTTTGAATAACAATATACACAATCTAAGTTTAGAAAAGTCTGATTAAGGAAGTGATTAAATGTCTCAATATACAACAAATGTCTCAGATCAGAGGAAGAGGTTGCCATGGTAACCCTACAGTTATAGTTGTTCTTGAACCACAAGGAATGAGTTTAAGAAAGAAGGCTAAGTCCTCGAGGTTCAATCAAACATCTTTTTGGCACCTCTGGTCTCGTGTCCCTCATTATTTGTCGCACTCCTGAAACAATCATAGCAGCACTTATGTAAATATCTTATAAATGTTTTGAAAGCCGTACCCTTGAAGCAGACGGAATATCTACTCGCTTTGCATTGGATGTCTCGCCATTTATCCTCAGTCGGGTTCATGATGATGCACGTCTCCAGACCAGCGTAAAAGTTGGGTTCCCCTGGGAGTTTGAAGTTCTGGTAGCCGCTCTGACTGCCCCGGCCTGTGGCAGACCACTTCCAGGAGTTGGCCTTGTCGGTCATGTTCCCTTTCCAGTTCTGGGGATCATCATGAATCCCGATCCAAGCAGAGGAGCTGCTGAAGCCGGCCGGTTTGAGGGCCAGCTGCGCCTCCTCCACACTGGAGAATATGGCCAGGTCTGAGTGCTTCTGCCGGCAATAGGCTCGAGCTTCATCCCAGGTTTTTTCAATGTCCACGTAGAAGTATCGACGAAGAGGAAAGCGGGAGCTTAGAACTGGGCCACAGCCTAGAGAAGAAGCAGACATTAAACAGTAAGACTTTAGACTTACACTATAGTTTTACACAACTGTGAGCCATGTATTCTCTTCTGTTATGGAAGAGTGAGAGAGAACATGCAAACATCACCTAAACAAATACAACTTCAACACAAACTTAGCACAAACAATGTGTAAACTTCTTACCGAGACAAAGCAGCAGCAAAACGTGTCTCATTCTGGATTTCACTGTGAGCAGAAAGAATTTGTCTTGTTTTTATTTATATTCTCAATCCTCTCATACTATTTCCTCTTTAAAGCCGCACAGAGCAGGTTTTTAGCCGTATCATTACAGCTTTCAAAAAACGTAAAAGTCCTCGTTTGTGGCCAAAGTGAAGACCCCTTTGTATGAGCGAGCCCCGACCTCAAAGCATGACATTGAAGGTAGCTTGTGTTGTCGTTTCTATCGCAGCAGAAGGAGATACAGACGTCAGCCTCACCTGTTCAGCTCATCAGCTCTGTCAGAGAAACGACTGATTTGCCTTTTTAAGCTTCTCTCTCACTTCTCCTCCCCTCCCACCAACAGAACAAGTGCGTTAATCCTTTGTGATGCCTGTATATGTTAGTGCAGTAATATATAGTAGTATGTATATATCTGTACATGTCAGCAGTGACTCAGTAAAGTGACATTCTGACGTTCAGTGACATGTGAGGTCAGGTCTTTAGTATTTGTTAGTCCTCATTGTTCGTTGTACAGTCTGACAGCAGCAGACGATTATCGATTGGTGTTGGTTGTTTGTTTTTTGTTTGTTTTTTTAAACAAATGATTAGTCTGGTCCACCCTACTGGTCAAAACAGCAATTGCACCACTGCAAATCTACCAAGATCCGGCTGTCTGCCCGCACAGCTCGAACAAGGACAACAACAACAACTTATTCTTGTATAGCCATAAATCACGACAGAAGTCCTCTCAGAGACTTAACAAAACCATTGAAATCACCAACACAGATCAGAGAATCGACAGTTAAAACATAAAATATACACATACAGTAGGTCCCATTTCGTTTTGTCGTCTTCATTCACGCTTTTCAAGCTGCGTGAAAAATATTACATCTTATCGCCACAAGGTGGCAGGTTAAGTCCGCTTTAGCTCTGCCAGCGACTTAGACACTCAGGTATCATACTGCGTGCAAACCTGTCCAGCCCAGAGATCCTATATGGCTGAATGGTTAGCATTAAAGACTGGGACCTGGAGAACCCAGGTTCGATTCTTGTCTGAGGCAATTTTGGTTGCACATCTTTTGGTTGCTTGTGTGCAATTACGTAACTTCATCAGATTGTTATCTTCTTTCCTTGTCAAAAGGAAATGTGTAAAATTGGCTGTGTGTTCAAGCCGTGCATGTGAATGTATATGTGTTGCTATTGAATGCTTTTTCAAAGTAAGAGCATAACAGACAACATATACATATTTTGTACTAATGTTAATCTTTATAATTAAATTGCATTAACGTATATATGTGATGCGATCTGGGAAAACCCGTCGGATGTCACGCTGGCACGTTCCGAGTAAACAGTAAAAATAGGTCGATTGTCATTTTTTTGGCAAAATTGTTTTTTCATTAAACAATTATTATATAACATCTTGTCTTTAATGTCTGAAAAAATCTAGGTGAAATTCACTAGTGTTATACGTTAAATATTGTGATATGTTTTGATAAACCGAACGTTACGTTACATCCTCCGCTCTGGCCCCGGGAGCAGCTGCTGTGACCCCCGCTCTGACAGTGAGCGCACTGCAGTCTGGGCTCCGAGCGCGGACCATAGACACGCACAGAACCACAGACTGGACCATAGACACGCGAACAGAACCACAGACAGGACCATAGACACGCGAACAGAACCACAGACAGGACCATAGACACCGAACAGAACCACAGACAGGACCATAGACACCCGAACAGAACCACAGACAGACATTTACATTTACATATACGCAGACAGAACCCAGACAGGCGGAGACACGCGGATCATAGACACTTGGACAGAACCAGAGACACACGAAGCATAGACACTCGAGTCGGACAGGTCCATTTGTTTTATTTGTGTTTAAAGTTACCTAAGTTTCTCCTTGCATTAAAAATGCTTGGTGGTTGTGGATATTTAGACTGCGTGATTTGATAGAATAATACTGGCAATGTAAATTAATACAATTATTATGGCAATGTAAATTTATAAATTAGTAAATTATAAAGAGAAAGAAAAAGAAGAGGAGGTCAAAATTCAATCCATTGAATATTGAAAGAATCAATACATTCTTGATTTTCGACTAATTCATGAGTGTTGTGTGTTTAATTGGTGCCAAAGTAACATCTTTTTAATCTTCTACAACATAGTGACTAAAACAAGTGTGCCATAACAGAGTAATTTAAAATTTACATGTTATAGTGACAATACAATACAATTTATTCTTGTATAGCCCTAGGTCACAGAAGTCATCTCAGAGGACTTAACTGTATAAAACCATTGAAATCACCAACACAGGTCAGAGAATCAACAGTTAAAACACATGAAGAATATAAAGCACACACAGAAGAAAATGTCCATACATGTTGTAGAATGCTAAAGTGTCCTGATCATCACCAATCCTTTCTGTTGGACACTAACTGTCCAACAAGACCCTCCTGCATCGACAAGGAAAAACTCTTAAAAAACCCAGTGGGAAAACGTGAGAAACCTTGGGGAGCACTAGGGAAACCCACAGGGAGGGAGACCCATATGAGAAAGGGATCCGCTCCTCCGGACGGACAGGCTAATGATCTAGGACCTAAGCTAGCTACAGAACGTGGACCAGTGGCCGCTGAACGTGGACAGGTCCGGTGCAGGACCGAAGCACTCCCAGGCAGGTCGGGCGGGGCAGTCCGCAGGTGTAGATGGAAGAGGCCAGGCTCAGAGATCCCGTCATCGTACCATGAAACAGACAATGGGACAACGGGTGAATAGCAATGAACAAACTACAGTCAGAATCCTAAAAATGCTAAACAGATAAAGTAGGAAGGAGGAGAGGATAGTGCTCAAGTTACCATACTTCTCCCAGAAAACTGACTCCCTATGCAGCTTGACTGACACTCTGAGGAGTTTAACCTTCTCCGAGTCTTACCTTCCTAGCCATATGCTAAACTAAAGAGGACTATTTTAAACCTAGCCTTGAATAAAGAATGACATACAGCATAATATATAACATAATATACAACATAACACAATACATTATTGAATAATATATAGCATAATATATAACATAATACAGCATATATATATATTATATACACTACATATTATATATTACCTAATTATATGCTAAATTAAAGTAAAGTGCTTTAAGCCTGGCCTTGAATGTGGAGACCGTATCTGCTTCCTTAACATAAATGGGAAGCTGATTCCACAGTAAAGGAGCTTGGTAGCTAAATGCTCTGCCACCAACAGAATGCTCTGCCACCAACAGATGTATTCCATACATTACACTGACAACATTGAGTATGAACAACAGTCAAATGACTTAGTCATGTTTTCATTGTGACACTTTACTCTCTCTGCTTTTTTCAAAGCAAAAAATCAGATCTTGGTGAGCACTAAACACTGTACAGCTGAATACTACAGTAAAGTTACACACGACTGTATTTAGTGAGAGTAAAATACACATTTATATGTACTGTGTGTGTGTGTGTATGCATGTATGTATCGATGTATGTCTTTCACATATTTACTGCATTTGCTCTGAAGAAGATGACAAAGTCTGGGATCGCGTCTTAAATTCAGACAGAAGACATGTTTTATTGTCGATGGTAGAGACAGCACGAACAAAGCACACGATCACAGAAACAATAGAATGCAAGTGTATTATACAGAGCGGAGGCATGGAGACCTCCAATCAGAAGCTGCCACGGTGTGCTTGTAGCTTGGCCTTCAGATAGACAAAACAAGGGAAAAGTACTGGCTTCTGCACATTGATAGAATGATGAGTTTAACTTTAACAAAAGTTGCTTAAAAGTGTTATGAAATCTCACATTCCCCCCTCTGGTCATACATTCACGTGTGACCATCAGGATCGATAAACAGCAACATAACATCATAACTCAATACTTCAAAAACTCAAACTCGGTACTTCAAAAACTCAGAAAACATGTTCAGATCTTTCATAAAACTTGTCAACAATCTTCAGTAAAATACCAAACTTCATCAGTCGATGGTGGTTCCAGATATTGCTTTGAAAACAGTCTCTCCCACTTCTCCTTGTTGATTTCTTCAGGCTGCATTTGTGTCGAGCCATGAATTCTTCTGTGACGTGTCTTTCAATCACACGTTTCAGCTTTAGTGTTCAGATTCAGAAATCCAATTCAGTCCAAATTATGTCCAAATTCAGAAATCCAGATTGTTCCAAATCATGTCCAAATAGTGTAATCCAATTGTTCCAAATTATGTCCATGCAAAAGAGGACGCTGGTGTTTTCCATGTCTCAGCAGCTCACAGCCTGACTGGAATCAGGGGCTGTGCAGATAGTCCAAGTGTGCTGATCCAGATGCTACTCTCTTGCAGCTCTCCCTCCCCCGCACGAATAAACAAAGCCCACCCCAGGCCCCTGCTGTTATAAGTCATTACCTAAATTTGCAAATCAATACATGCAAATGTTGGCAGCCAACCTATCCTTCTTTTCAAAACAGGGGCCAATTTCGCTTGGGTTTGCTAGTGTTAAAACTAAGCAGACATTTGTGAGATTTCATAACACTTTGAAGCAACTTTTGTTAAAGTTAAACTCATCATTCTATCAATGTGCAGAAGCCAGTACTTTTCCCTTGTTTTGTCTATCTGAAGGCCAAGCTACAAGCACACTGTGGAAGCTGCTGATTGGAGGTCTCCATGCCGCTCTGTATAATACACTTGCATTCTATTGTATCTGTGTTCGTGTTCGTGCTGTGTCTACCATCGACAATAAAACATGTCTTCTGTCTGAATTTAAGACGCGATCCCAGACATGTCACCTTCTTCAGGTGGTGGAAGAATGCGGGCCTTGTCTGTAACATCTAGAGAACAGAAGACTTTTTTTTTTTTACACAAAAAGTGTTTTTTTTTTTAAGCCAAAACTGAGAAACCTCAAGAGAATGCATCTGGACCAGCACACTTGGACAATCTGCACAGCCCCTGATTCCAGTCAGGCCTGCTGTGAGCTGCTGAGACATGGACAACACCATCGTCCTCTTTTGCATGGACATCATTTGGAAAAATTGGATTACACAATTTGGACATAATTTGGAACAATCTGGATTTCTGAATTTGGACATAATTTGGACTGAATTGGATTGCTGAATCTGGACACTGAAGCTGAAACGTGTGATTGAAAGACACATCACAGCTCATGATGAGAACCTTCTATTAAATCTGACTTGTGTGTGTATTATTTTGATCTGTATGTTTTTAAAATGTGAAGCGCTTTGTGATCCTGGACAGTCAAAGGCTCTATATAAATACACTTTACGCAACAGGGATGTGTGACCCATCTATTGCTGTGGCAGGCTCTGCGCTGCGTAATTACGCACGGCTATTTGTATTCCTCATTCACATCTAAAGCAATGTGTTATTTCATTAGATTTGTGTAACCCTCACACAGACACACACCCCAATAACGCATCGATGGTATTGCTCACTCACAAATGTCTCACTGCCCTGTCCAGAGTGCGCAGCGAGTGCCGTGAGAGGTCGCGCCACATGTGCAGAAGTTTTGGCTCCAGAGTTTCTTTGTGAAATCTGGACCGCAAACGCTCTCTGAAGTGTACAGCGCTTCAATGCGCACTTCTACCCCGAGCCAGGCTGCGTCCAAGATGCTGCAGACGCTTCATTCAGAGCCACCACTGCATAATATATATGAATTATTCATTCATTCAATCAATCTATATTTATTCACTTCTACAATTCAAGAGAGATTTTTCTAATGTATCAAAACATTTTAGCAAATTTGTTCAAAACGCAGCTGAATATTTAGAGTATATTTATTTTTACATAAACATGAACAAACAAACGTCCCTTTTGAGGCTTCCAAACAGTCTTTTAGGCCGGCTTCCTGCTGACCTGTCACGAAGACGGGGCGTGAAACACGTGATTGCTGAATAATTCTAGGTGTGACTTTCATAAATATTTTCGTATTCAGTCGATTTATCAACACCCGCAGCTGCGTACGCTCAGATCTGGGCGGATCTGGGCGGATCTCACATAAATCCGACAGTGGATTTTGCGTAAATGGAATATACACCCAAAATGTACACCTTTTTCTACGCAAGTTTCATAAATGAGCTTGTGTGTATGTGCGCGCGTGAGTGCGTGTGCGTGCGTGTGTGCGTTTGAGCCATATTCTTTGAAACCCCAATTCCAGCTAGCCTTTGTAGTTTGCAAGCGAATTTGGCCTACTTACTAATCTGCAGGCCTACCCAAAATTGCAAACCTGGCGCCGCTACTGGTAGGTACATTAGGGCCTCACAGCAGAGGCCTAAAGCAGGGGCCTCATTACTTTAATACTTACAGTCTGTGGTAAATACACGGGCTACAGGTGTTACACGTGCTTAGACTATATTAATATTGTATGTGTGTAACATTCAAAATAGATTGAGTGAATATGCCCTTTTCCTCATTTAGTGGTTTGCGGAGGAGAGAGCAGCGAGAGAAGTTTGGCAGGGGAGGAGCCGTGTGGAGTTAAAATAAATGAATTACAGCTTGCTAAATTATTTGAAAGCATCTTCATTATGATTGTTATATTTATGTATTTATTATAAATGTTAGAGATGCCAGAGAAAAGGCGTCTGCTTTTTTTCTGAGTGGGAGGAGACACCAGCGGAGCTGTTTGAGTCAGATAACGTTCAGCGTTATATTACCAATAGTTTCTCTTTCCATAACGATATTCTCTCTTTTTGGAAAGATCACCAACGTGATGCAAAAGTTTACGTTATATGCAGTAGTTTTAATGTCTGCGGGTTATTCCAGAGACTGGCCTGCTACAAGGAGTTGCCCGTTTTAACAAGATTGTCGATGTGCGCGGGGCAGAAACTCATAGGCGACGGATATAATCAGTACGATGTACAGTACGCTAGGCTTAAAGCCATAGATAGTTGTCCGGTGAAGAGAGAAGAAAGAGCGATGAGACGCCAATGTAACCCTGCTCACAAGTGCCACCTGGTGGTTGTTTTGGTCATTGCAGCGTCACTGGGGGGAAGGAAAATAAAAGACGCGTGAATCACACGTGAGTCTCGTGTGATTCACGCGTGAAAGGCGACAAAACGAAATGGGACCTACTGTACCTCTCTGGCAGAGGTGAAAACTTCTTGGGAACAAGACTTAAACATATCCATCCCTGTTGACACCTGGGGGCTGAGTATTAGGCTCATACATTCGTCATCGATTTGCATACGGCATTGTTTGGTGCAGTTCAAAGTATTTCACCGGTCCTATCTTACCAAAGCCAAACTTTCTAAAATATATGGGACTGATGATGCATGCCCGCGATGCAAACAGTCACCTGCTACTATGAGCCATATGTTCTGGTCTTGTACAGCATTACAGAGGTTTTGGGGATCTATATTTGAGGCTCTCTCCCATATAAGTGGCAGAACGATTGACCCAAACCCAATCACAGCAGTGTTTGGTGCTGTCCCAATTAGAGATGGTCTAACCTCATATCAGACCAGTGCTGTCGCTCTTTCCTCTCTTTTGGCCCGCAGATTGATTTTAACAAAGTGGAAAGATGCACAACCTCCCTCCTTTGTTCAGTGGGTAAGAGAGGTAATGTTCTGTCTGCAGATTGAGTATTTAAGGTATAGCTTAAGGGGGTCAATAAACATCCATTATAAAACTTGGTCACCGTTCATCACATATGTTGAGGTTATGTCATTTGTTTAAGTGGGGAATACATATTTGCACATAATTAATAGGTAAGAGTTGGGAGTGAGCAGCCTTTTTATTTCTTTATTTTTTGTTGTTTTTTTGTATTTATTTATTTTGTATTTTTGTTTATTTTTTTGGTTCTGTTTGGGGGTGTTGATGTATTGTGTTTTGTTTCAGTTAACCAATAGAACAGACCGCTCTCACTCGGTCAATCAGCTCTAAGCTTTCTATTGGGACCAAAATTAATGTTTATAGAAAACAAAGTTGAGTATCCCAGATTAAACTTTAATATTTTACTTTGTTGTATGGTTGGTATAGAGCTGCTATTTGAATGTACCAATAATGATTTGTAAATACAACCATCTGTCAAGTTGATAAACTTGAAGTTCTCTTTGCAGCATCAATTATCAACTTTAAAACATTCATATAGCATTGATTTAGGCAAGTGTCTTATAGTTATAATTGTGATCATGTATTCACTGAATCTTTTCTTTCAACAGATGATGAGCAGGATGAAAGTCTTACTCAGTTCAAGACTTCAACACTATCTTTTTATATATTTTATTTATCATTGTTTTTAGTCTGCAGAGGTGTGGACTCGAGTCATGTGACTTGGACTCGAGTCAGACTCGAGTCATGATTTTGATGACTTTAGACTCGACTTGACCAAATATAAAAAGACTTGCAACTCGACTTGGACTTTAACATCAATGACTCTGACTTTCACTTGGACTTGCGCCAATTGACTTGTAAAGACTTGCGTAACCCGGGCCATTTTTACCTTTCTCCGCATCTCTCTTTCTATCTATGCCGTCTCGAAGAAACAAAGCCTCGCGGTAGTTGTAGCGCTCGCGAGAGAGTTTGAACGTGAGTTCCAGGCAGTTCGCGCAGCAACACTTCCCTAAACAAGCGGACTGCATTCACCGGTGGGTGTGTTGTCGTAGGGGAGCTGGAAATGAGCGAGCTGCAGGTATTTATCGCGACCTAACGTCATACTTTGTTCTACAAACCGTAATTGAAATGCTTTCACTACAGGCGCCTCATACAATTGAATCGACGCAGTTGTCACACTGTGTGCCGTGTTTTAAAGAGGAACTGGTGAGTCAAACTAGCGCTAGCCTGCGCTGCTCTGTTGGCTCTTTCTTATATTTTTCTGTGTGGGCGCCGAGGCCTATTATTATGAGTATGTTTTTGCTGTGCTCCTCCTGCTAAAGTTTGCATACATTAGATAGTTGTTTTGATTATGTGCACTAAGCTAGATTAATATTTGCACTATTGTTTATGGTGCATTGATATGAGAATCAGTGCTTTGACTGATTGAATTAATTTATATGAGACATTTTATTATGTAATGATATATTGTAATTATGAGATATTGCTAATGCTGGTCCAGTTGATGGCGAGCTGCCCCAGGTCCAAAGCCTAGACCCCTCATACTACCCCTATTCTACAGTAGGACATTTGGAACAATAACCACTACGGACATTAAACTGATTATATAGATACAGGTCCTAGCCCAATACTCATATTCATATATGCTGCACTTGCTACTTCCCATTAAAAACCCCAAAGATAAAAAGTATGTTGACACGGACTGCTCTGATTTTATGTGTGGTCTGTGCATGTGTAACTGAGCCTGCATCTGGCACAACATCCAATTAGATCACGTAGATAGTTTTGATTTATCAGCAGACAACGACATGGAACAAACTGTTAGTCCATGGGTCAGAGACCAACGAGAATGCACCAGCAAAATGATTCCTAACATTATTTTGTTTGCCTACAAAAGTACGTGGAGACCAACAAGAAACAAATCGCGGTCAAAAAGACTCGAGAGGACTCGAAAGTCAAACCGTAGGACTTGGGACTGACTTGAGATTTGTTGGCCTTTGACTTGGACTCGACTCGGGACTTGCCTGTCTTGACTCGTGACTTGACTCGGGACTTGAGGGCAATGAATTGAGACTGACTTGTGACTTGCTAAACAATGACTTTGTCCCACCTCTGTTAGTCTGTGTCGAATCATTTTTACCTTACCTTTTTTAAATACTTGTTCATGTTGAATATTTGGAATAAAATGTAGAGACACAAGTTGTATATTGACTGTAAATGTTTGTCGGCTGATTAAAAAAAAAAGTCTAAAAAAAATAAATAAAAATAAAATAAAATAAAATAATCAGACAAGGTACTTATTCCCTGTATGTCTCTGTGTTCTTGCTCATACGCCAACAACTTTACCCGCACGCTCGCTCCATCAGCTCACCCCCGCGTGCACGCAAACACGTCACATACTCTTCAATGCACTGATCGCAATTCCAAAAGGGTATTATTGTCAGTGCCCGTGACTGTGGTTCTCCTGCCTCTGTCTGTGGACCTCTCTCACTGTCCAGTAATCACGAACGGTCTCTGTCAGTAACAATATCATTCACTGCATTTCTGGTGCATCCATCGATAGCCATGATACTGACCAGATGTCACCAGTTGATGCTCAATGACTTTGAACAGCTGCATGTGTTTTATTATTAATCTTCCACAGTCCGTTTAGGATAAACTAAATAGAGGCTTCTGAAGCGGATTCTAATCATAAACGGAGAGACTGTTTGCATTTTAACGTGATTACTACCACAACATTATTGCTGGCTACTTCATGGATGTGGTCACTGTCTGTAGGCAAAATCTTCACATAATCTGCAGGTAGAGGATGACCCATGGTCATGGATCTATAACAGGGATGACCAGAGACCGTTCCAGACAACAACACATACGAGATTTCAACTGCACATGCACAGTTGAAAACTCGTAATTTTGACTTTTAAAGTCAAAATTTTGACTTTCTGTAGGCTTTTTTTTTTTTTTTTTACATGGCGGAAACGGGCTTCCATACTTGTTACATGAATGTCATTTTGATGGCTGTTATTTTGGAAGTGTACCTTTTTGGTACATGGGCAGAGTACCAAAAGACAGAGCGTTGGCCACTGAGGCCAACGCTCTGTCCTCTCACATTCAAGTACCACCATTGTGAAGTTGGTATAGTTATGTTTCTATTACATATGATTATTAGCCATAAAGCCAAGAGGATACCGACAATACCAAGAAAGTAAAACATAGAAAACTGCACTGAATGTGAAGTCATAGTGGTAAAATGACAATATATTTTTACAGGACTGAGATGGGAGCTTTTAAACAGAAGGGCGGAGGTACGTGCTTGTGCCTGAAGTTCTCTGACTTAGGTGTGTTTATGATAATGGTTAAAATATCAAACAATTCTATTTAGTATGATATGTCTCCTTCATAAGTATTGATTTCAAATTTGTTTAGAGAATTTCTACAGTCAAATTACGTTATTTACGTTCAATTAACGTTTCCACCAGCCTTACTTGACAATACTGTACCTGGTTGTGTTTTGATTATGCTTTAGTATCCGGTACCGTTTTCTATCAACCTACTCACAACAAACCACAGCTAGCAGCAGGCCAATCACTGTTAAGGCGCGTTCAGACCAAAAGCTTCAAAAAGCTTTTGACGCGCTTCAACTGACGCCAGGATAGTCTTGTCATTTTGGTGCTTGAAGCTTTTGACGTGAGTGACGCGCCTGACGCCGGTGGGAGGAGCTTCTCTGTTGTCTGTAGTTAGGACAGCGGTGGATTTTTCAATGAGCAGCGAGCCCTTATTTGTTATATAAAGCAAAATAACGTTGTTGTAGGGCTTCAACAAAACATGTTCTGGGTTCACCACAGACTTGAGAGGCTGCAGTGTTTGCAGAGTTCCGTCATTTACTCCAGGAGCTGCGTACGGAGGAGTCTCGCTTTCAGCGGTACTTCCGCATGTCACTCGCCCAGTCTGAGTTCTCAAACCCCGGAGCTCGCCTCTCCCCGCCTCGCTCTCGCCTCTCCCTGCCTCTCCCCGCCTCTCCCCGCCTCTCGCTCGCCTCTCCCCGGCTCTCGCCCGCCTCTCCCCGGCTCTCGCCCGCCCGGAGCTGCCTTGCTCTGAGCCAGACTCATCGTCAGCCTGTTCTTATTTTAAATAAACTACGTTTACTACACAGCATGTGTACAATGATTTTTGTTACTCAGAACGTTACTACTCATACAAATAATATTACTAATAACAATAATGACAATAAAACAGCAGCAGCAGATACATGACTTCTCTTCATTACAGAGAGAGACCCGCAGCTGCTGCTGCTGCTGCTCGTCTCCTGATTGGTTGAAGCCCGCGTCAAAGCGTCAAAAGCTCAGCTTTGGCGTCAGAGGGATTGTTTTGATACGCGAGCGTTTCACACGTCAAAAGCTTCAAGTGAGCGCGTATTACGCGCGACCTTTGAAGCTTTTGACGCGCGCCAAGTGACGCCGGGCCCCTCGGCTTCACCTGACGCGCTTCACCATTCACTTTCAATGCAAACCTGACGCTTTTGACGCCGAAGTTAAGTCCGGTGTGAACGCCCCTTTAGAGACTACAAGAGACGTCTAAGAGTTTGTAATGCGTTTGAGATTTTATGGATTGAGTTTGTTTATTGGTTTGAAGCTTAGGCCCTGGCTGTGGCCGTGCTCTGAAAAGATCTGCGCCTGGGTGCAGATCATGATATCCCGGGGCCTAGACTGGGGCCACTGGTGGTGGCAACAAGGCAAGGTGAAAGTGAGAACGAAGAAATCCTGAGGCAGAGGTGGGGAGGAGGTGGTTGCAGCTTGAAAGTCCGTTTGATGAGCTGTGCTCTGCTTTGCTTTTAAACGCTAGCTTGTTTGACACGGCTGGCAGGGAGTTGATGAGTTGATTATGACATGATAAAGGCGTGGTCTAGCCTGGTGTGATAACGGAGGTAGTCTACCATCCTGAACCTCTGCCTAAGCTTCATTATTCTGAGGTGGTTGTAAACCCTTTTCGGGGCCTCAGACCTTCCCTTTGTTCGTGTACACAGAGCTGAACACAAGTTATTGATCGACCCGGGACGGCGGTGATAGGTTCTGAGGAGGCTGCTCTGTCCTGACAATCTATCACCCCAACACCTCAGGCAAACATAAGCACACATTCTCACCACACCGTACTTGGCCCTGTCATTTTACAAGACCGTTCACCGGTTTTATACGCGCTTTAACACTGGATATTGTAACTGCTGTTACACCAAGTGCAAGTGTATTTGATAATTAAAATGTCACAAGACTTCATCATAAATGCTGCAGCTGGTGCCCTGACTGGAACCAGGAAATACGATCGTTTATTGATTGATTTATTGTTTATTTGGTTGAGACAGTGTATTTTAAATGAACACACCTCTCTGGATTGAAGCCTTGTGATAAATTCTTAGGTCTCTGCGCTGGCGTCCTGTTAGCATTGTTTTGCCTTTGGAAGATATGAGGAAAAAAAGAACATGACAACGTGCTTATGTCTTGGCATTTTTCTTTTAAAACTCTGGTTGTTGTTTGAGCACTTTTCTCTTAACCCTTTAGGCGCCAGAGTTTTTTCAAGAAAATATACAACTTTGATTTCAAGATTTCAAAAGGCTATAACTTTAAAATGGTTTGAGATAAAGGCATACTGTAAATTAGAAATATCTTCAGTTTGAACCAAACTTTGGGATGGAAGTTGATTTGTCATCTAATTTGCATATTGTGACGTCATCAAGGTGGTGGCGATTTTGGAAAATGTTAATTATTGTATAAAGACTTCAAAAAGCTGTAGCTTGGGAGTTATTTGAGATCAGGGAATGCTATAAACAGTCAATGTGAAATATCTTTAGTATGAAATGAATTTTGGATAGAAATAAATTCCATCCAGATTATAGATAATGTTTTAGCACTGGTTCGCGGCCATATGGAATTGTATTATTTTCAAAGACCTTCAGTGATCAAGACAGCACTCTTTATAGTTTACAGTCATGAAATCTTGAGATTGGTTTCAATATTTCCCTTTCAAAGAAGTAGTGGGCTTACTATTTTTCTCAGTGGAAATGAGGCTCCAGGATTTACCGTTTAGAAACAGAGAGATGAAATGAATGGGCTCAGAACTTGTCAGATCGTCTCAACAACATACAACAGGCTCTTCAACACTTCTGATCCACTTTTGTGGATTATTTTCTCTCAAGAACTGCCTTCATCCTCATCATCGCTGTTGGTAAAGGCAGTGAACGCGATTAGCGATGTGTTTTTTTCCCGCGACTTCTCCCGCGTCTCCCATGTTCCCCGTGGATGTCTACACCCGCTACTTTCTCCCACGTGCCCGGTGTTATGATGCCCCTGTCCCCTCCACCACGGCCCCTGCTTGGCGTTCACAGAATGCTTCTACCGCGGCCACACGGAGGACAAGCAGCCGCTGTACTGGGGCTGAATGTGGACTATATGGCGCGGTCTCCCCGTCACCAATAATGTCCGTGACTGCTTCACTGGACACCTGAGTGTCTTCCTCCTCTGAATCTGAGTGAGCCAGTACCAGACCAAGTACTATCTGGTACTGAAGACCTCGTGAGTAAAATAAAAAACCCTCTCTCCCTCTGCTCTGCTCTCGCTCCTCTCAGCTCTACCGCTGCTGCTTCGCCTCCGCGCCGCTGCGCCGCAGGTGTTTTACAAACTCAATTTACTCAAAAACTTTCAATATAACCACACCCACAAATGTTGCTCATATTACAGGCACACATGTCCACTAACCCCTGGTGAAAAGTATTAACAAGATTCTGCACCACATTTTTACATACAGCCTGTTTAAGTGAGCAATGTTGCTTGTCACAGTATTGCGACTTTGGCGCTTAAAGGGTTAATATGGAATGTTTAGCTAATTAAGGGGACATAACGAGATTCTGCTCTCTATAATAGACAGATTAAAACCAGGAATTCCCACATTAGTCCTGTTCTCAGGTTTCTCAAGCCCGAGTGATCAAAGATGGCGCCCTCTTCAAATCAATAGCTTGTGCTCAGTAGCACATGGGACATACGAGATTAGCTGATCTCGCCTTTATTTGGGCATCATCTGGTCGTTCCAGTTCAGCGCGGTGGGCGCGTTGTGCCAAATACACATGCTGCGTTGCGCCAAATACGCGTGTGTGGCTCTCATGCACATGCACAAAGGGGCTTGGCCGCGCTTTAACACTAGGAGCGCCCCTAGCGGTCAACTGACCGTCACTCACTTTAATATGCTAATTAGTGTACTCAAAACAAAACGCCAGAAGTTGAAATTTTATGACTTTTACTGGGTACTTATATTTTGGTGTGTTTTGTTTTTGGAAAAAGTAAAGAAAACAAGATTTACACGCATTTTAACTTTTCTAAACCACAGCCCTTTCTGCTGCCCCATAGGGATACATGGCGCAGGGGCGACTGTTGTCATAGTAACCTTTCCCAGGGGTTTTTCGCGCCTTATAAAAATGTATCAATATGTTGTCATTAGACTCTAAAGGGACGAGGTTTTTTTTTATTATTTGGGAGAGAGAAAGAGTTTTGAATTGAGAGGAGTACAACACGAATAGAGCTGCAAGTACATGGTATGAAGCCCTGACAGTGCTTCAAGACATTGAATGAGAACAGTCTGACATAGGTGAGATGTCACAGCGGGGAGAACACCTGTAATATTCTAAATCTGAACGTAAACCCGTAGTGCATTCACGGCACGGACAGCAGTGTTGGAACAAGTCCAGAAGCAATAACGCACATGACCCGCATAATGCCAGCCATACGCAGGTGTCTGTGTGCGCCTGTCACTCCATTCTGCCTTTTCATTCATCATCAATTACATTATTATATTTATACATACAAGAAGGCAATACAGCAGAATACAATATCGCAATAAAATAGAACAATTAGATGAACTATAAAGGCAGAGTGCAGATAGAGTGCTGTGAGGCCTCTCATCACCCGCGGACACTGCAGGAGGAGAGCAATTGTGGCAGAAGCGGCCCTCATATCATATCAATAAGGATATCATTCTTATTTCATTCAGATAACACTGTGTGTTATTCTGCACAGCGCGCACTGCAAGGCAATGATTATAATTTTGTTCTGATCATAAAGAGCACTGCTTGTCTCAAATAAATACAAATATATATTTGTCTTTCTAACGTGTCCCGTGTAAAATTGAAGATTGTACATTGACGATGGTAGCCTAGCCTTGGATATCCCCGATTTGAGATCGGGAGCTCTCGATGTCCTTCCGAGCGATGAGCACAGTCTTAACACACCACACACGGCAGGATAATCTGTAAGATTTTGTTACGGAAATCGGAGCGTTTCTTAAGATTGTCGTAAGGGGTAAATCGGGTCTAAATCGGCCTAAATATCCTGCCGTGTGAACCAGGCTTTAGCTGAGGTAATCAAATACAGTACAATATGGTTAATGAAAATATGACTATTGACTTTGGTTTAATTATGGCTTGAAGCTATATTTAGCTGTGCACTATTGAAAGTCAGCCCACACACCGTATGGATCAGAAAGGAACTGGAAATGAGCTATTGGATATTGTGTTAACAAGGGACGCCACAAGGTTATTTTGGTCATGAATTACAGTGGAAGATTTTTTTGAGATGGAGGTGGATTTCTGTGTAACAGTAATTTAAAGTAAATAAATAATAAACTATTAGGTTAGGGCTTGAATGAATCAACGGAGAGAAAAACTGACAAACTAAATTTGTGGAAGGAGCTTGTGGGGAATACAAGGGAGAGCAGTGTAACGTACAAAAATATCGAATTTATAAATGTTTGGTTTTTTGTAGAAAATAATAGTTGTAAATAATAAGCAATCAGAGTAAGCACTAAGGTGCAAACAAAACAATCACGATATTCAAAGTAAATCAGGAAAAAAAACCTTTTTTGAAAGTTTCTCAGTTTCAGGAGCAACAAAGTTCAGTTACTTTTAGAATGTCTTTGTTGAAAACAAAGTATATTCCTTTTAGGAGAAAAAATATCCATGTAATATTCAATCTCTAATAATGTTTACAAAAATAAAAATCAGTTGATGCATAATTTTTCATTAATCTAAATCATTATTGCGCAATACCAAGTCTGTCATGTGACTACTACAGCAGTAGCTCATCATCATATGGAGCGCTACCGACTCCGCTTATTAAACACAAATCATAAACAATCAAAACAATATTTTGATTGTTTAACCAATAAAGTGATTGCTTTTACAAAATACACATGTTTAAAATATATTGGCACAAACACAGAGCGGCCAGAATGAATGAATACAAACATGGTCAACTCGTAATTTTCTGTTCTATATTCTTTTAGTTTTGAATGCTTTCAATTCGAATGCCACGCTGGGAAGGGCTAACGGGAAGTAACCAGACATTGCAAGAGACTGGCGGCCATATTTTAACTACAGCGCCATCAGTGGTGGAGCCAATGAACTGTCTGGGAGCATTTAGTGAGGATCAGAGGACGAGAGCTGGGTTACAGGGTCCCCCCATGACCTCATGTACGTTCCCGAACATGAGTTAGACCAGTGTTTTTCAACCTTTTTTGAGCCAAGGCACACTTTTTTCACTGAAAAAATCTTGCGGCACACCTCCAGGAGAAAATTTAAAAATGTTTACAGTACTAATGTAAAAAAATATATACTGTACATACTCTGTGTGATATATAAAGTATATCGTATCTTATCTTATAATGTATACAGTATACTCTGTAGCCTATATTCACAATATACAGTTATTCTCATCAAAATGCTTGGCATAATTCATTTTCAAAAACGTCTCTATCACTTCTCACTCGCCACAAAGCTCTTGTCTCGCTCCCTCCCTCATTTGTTGGTCGCATCCAATTTTACCTTTCTCGCCACAATGCTGACCTGTTACAGCCAGTGGTCGCATCCAATTTTTCAGTTTCAAAGTACTTAGCTATCTGCTGCCATCTACTGATTTGAAAAAGTATTACATGGTTACTCCACAGTTCAAAACAAGTCGCTCGTCAACAGCGAATGCAGTTATTTTTAGACAAAGTAGACGAATTTCTCACGGCACACCAGACAATATCATACGGCACACTAGTGTGCCGCGGCACAGTGGTTGAAAAACACTGAGTTAGACGGACCACAGGCGGCTGGACAGGGGAGCGAAAGGAGTAACTAAAATTATCATCATCATCATCAGGTATGGCAAGGGAAAATACTTTGCAAAGGCCATCAAAGAGAGACTGAATACTTTTTTAAGACTGGATGACCCAAAACAATTGAAATCACCAACACAGATCAGAGAATCAACAGTTAAAACACATAAAGAATATAGAACACATGTTGAAAAATGTCCATACATAGACATATGTATGGACATACATACGTAGAATGTTAAAGTGTCCTGGATCATCACCACAGTCCTTCTCTGTGTGGAGTGAGAGGACAAGTGCCCAAAAATAACAATTGTAAACTGCTTTTTGACTCTGGTCTGTGAAAGGCGGTATATAAATAAAGATTACTTACTTACATACTTAGTTGGACACTTAACTGCCCAACAGACCCTCCTGCATCGGCAAGGAAAAACTCATAAGAAAACCCAGTGGGAAAAAGTGAGAAACCTCGGAGACCCATATTGAGAAAGGGATCTGCTCCTCCCGGACGGACGGGCTATAGATCCAGGACCTAATCTACCGTATTGTAGTCTTTAAGGGGGATGTCTAACTGGGGAGCTTCCTTTAGGTGGAGCGTAAACATCGGAGGCGTACACATCGAGATCGGGAGGAGAAACGAGAGGATCGGGATCAGGTAAGTTATTTTCAACAGGAATGGGCATATCAGGTGAGTCAGGGACAGGTATTGGTTCAACAGGTAAGTATACTGGTTAAGGTTAGGCAAGGCAAGTTTATTTATATAGCACAATTCATACACAAGACAATTCAAAGTGCTGAACAAAACAAGAAAGCATTAGAATCATAAATAATCCCAGACCATTAAAAAGAAAGATAAAAATATAAAATCCCTCAGTTGTATGCACAGCTAAACAGAACTGTCTTTAACCTGGTTTTAAACATTGTCATTGAGGAGGCCTGTCTCACATCTTCAGGAAGACTGTTCCAGATTTTAGCAGCATGAATCTGAAAAGCAGCCTCCCCATGTTTAGTTCTGACTCTGGGCACTAACAGGAGTCCAGTCCCTGTGCTCCTCAGGGTCCGGGCTGGTTCATATGGGACTAACATGTCACTAATATATTTTGGTGCGAGGCCATGGAGAGACTTGCACACAAGCAGAGCTGTTTTAAAGTCTATTCTCTGAGCCACAGGAAGCCAATGCAGAGACCTGAGAACTGGACTAATGTGTTCGTACTTCCTGGTTCTAGTCAGGACTCGAGCTGCTGCATTTTGAATGTACTGCAGCTGTTTTACAGCCTGTTTGGACAGACCTGTGAGTAGGCCATTGCAGTAGTCTAACCTACTGGAGACAAATGCATGGATAAGAATCTCCAGGTCTGCTTTAGACACTATGTTTTTGATCCTGGCAACGTTCTTTAGATGGTAAAAAGCTCCTGATGTTACTGATTTGATGTGGCTATTAAAATTTAAGTCTGAGTCCAGTATTACCCCTAGATTTCTGACCTTGTTTGAAGGTTTTAGGGAGAGAGACTGTAGGTGACAGATGACGCTCTCTCTTTGTTTCTGGGGACCAAAGACAATCATTTCAGTTTTGTCTGCGTTTAGCTGAAGGAAGTTGTTTTGCATCCACTCACTGATCTGCTGGATACAGTGAAGGAGTGAGTCCACTGGTCCATGTTCTCCTGCAGTCAGTGAGACATAGATCTGAGTGTCGTCTGCATAGTTGTGATAGGACACTTCGTTTCTGCGTATTAACTGACCTAACGGCAGCATGTAGAGATTGAACAGAAGAGGTCCCAGGATCGACCCCTGTGGTACGCCACAGGTCAGGGCCATATGATCTGAGACACAGTTTCCAATCTCCACTAAGTACTTCCTGTCCTCAAGGTAAGACCTAAACCAACTTAGGGCGGTTCCAGCGACTCCAACCCAGTCCTCTAATCTCTGTAAGAGGATCTCATGGTCGACAGTGTCAAAGGCAGCACTTAGATCTAACAAGATTAAGATTGTGACTTTGCCTGCGTCAGTGTTCAGCCGGATATCGTTTGTGACCTTAACGAGAGCAGTCTCAGTGCTGTGGTGGGGTCTAAAGCCGGACTGAAACATATCAAATGAGTTGTTGATTATAAGAAATCTAGTAAGCTGTATGTAGACAATTACAGGTAAGTCAGTTCCAGGATCGGATGGACAGGATTTACGAGCATGGGTTCAGGTAAGTCAGAAAGGGGGTCAGAATGTAGATCATGGGAACTGTGAATGGGTTTGGATTGTTGAGCGGGAACATCTACAGTGGTAATGAATCGATCAGAGTCAGTTGTAGGTAAGTACCAATGGGTTTGCAAGATTTCATCATCTGAGATTGGTTCCTCACTTTCTGGATCTGGTGTTGGCAATATCGGTTTGGCAGCTTTCTTGGAAGAAACGGGGTGAACTTGGGAAGAAACCGGTAAGTACCCAAAGGGCAAAAGTAAGTCGCGATGGAGGGTACGTATTGGTTTTTCCGCATTCTCAGGTCAAACTGTGTACACAGGTAAGTTCTCAGCCTTTTTGATCACTACATAGACTTGAGATTCCCATTTTGTCAGCAATTTTATGCTTTCCTCTGAATCTGACGTTCCGGACACTACCCGATCTCCCACCTCAGATGCAGTGATCAAAGCGGGTCTTGTTTTTGAGAATGCTTTTCTCTGCATTTTCTGAAGCCAGTCTGTAACTCGCCTGAAGTTGGGATTTGAGTTTCTGAACATTTTCAGAGTGGGTAAGACTGTGTTTGCCAAGAGGTAGACCAAAAACAAGATCAATTGGGAGTCGGGGTTGCCGGCCAAACATCAGCTTGTAAGGGGTGAATCCAGTAGTGTCTTTTTTTGTGTAATTGTATGCGTGTACAAGTGGTTTTACAAAATCCTTCCAATGTGACTTTTCCTGTTCAGCAAGAGTGGCAAGCCTGTCCAAAAGAGTCCAGTTAAATCTTTCGACAGGATTACCCCGTGGGTGATACGGGGTGGTTCTGGTTCTTTTATTGTTCTGGATTCAAAGTCTGGTCCTTGGTCACTGTGAATCTTTTGGGGAATTCTGTAATGCACAAAAACATTTTCCCAAAGAACTTTTGCCACCGTTTTTGCCTTCTGGTTTGGTGCAGGGATAGCGAGGGCATATTTGGTAAAGTGGTCGGTTATTACTAGAATGTCTTTCACTTTTCTTTTGTCTGGCTCCAATGTCAAAAAGTCAATACAGAATAATTCAAGTGGGTGTGAAGTTCTGATGTTTACAAGCGGGGCGGCTTTTTCCGGTAGTGCTTTCCTTTTTGTGCATCTTTCAAGTCTTTACCTTCATCTGCACATTGTTAGCCATCCATGGCCAATAGAATCTGGTCCGGACCTGATCTAAAGTGCGCTCAATGCCCATGTGGCCCATCTGATCATGCAAACTGGACAAGACACACGCTTGGGGCAGCACAAGTTCATGGTGGAGCTGGTTGCCAATTTGCCTTTTTCTCACAAGGACATTCTGGAGATCCATACGGTTGAAATCCCGTAAGACAAGCGGCAGCTCTGGTAGATCTTCGCTCAACGAAGGGGGTGGTGATTCGCCAGTCTCCAACTGTGTGCTATGACATGTCTAAGAACAGGGTCTGTGCGTTGTCTGTCAGCTATGTCATATGGACTCAGCAGGGGAACCAGATTGGATGCGAACTGCTCGTCAGCAGTAAAGCTATCTGGTATGCTGTCAGTGGACATAGACAAAGAATGGATGGTTACATGGTCAGAAAATGAATGAGGAGCACTACAGATTAGTTGCCGGTCAGTGATAGCTTGTACAGTATGTTGATCAATGGTTATGACATTGGGGGTCTCCAGATGTTGTTCTGTGAATCGGAGGATTCGTTCTTTTTTAGACATGAGATTAGTTGGAAATTCACCATGGGGTCTGCGGGAAAGACCATTCCCGCAGACCATCTGCATCTGCATTTTGCTTTCCGGCGCGGTAAGTGATTTTGAAGTCGTAGGTGGAAAGAGTAGACAACCAGATAGCTGGTGGCATCAACTTTGGCGGAAGTGAGGAGGTAAGTCAACTGACTACTATCAGTTACAACAGTAATCACTGAACTTTTCAGTGACTGCCCATTTCAAGGACAGGAACTCCAGCTTGTGGGCTGGGTACCTCGATTCACTTTGGGACAACCCCCTGCTGGCTTAAGCAATCACCCTTTTTTGTCCTTCCTGGTCTTGATATAATGGCACCAAGCCCGGTTGAACTGGTTGGTGTGGAGCAGGTACGGTAGCTGTGGGTTAGCGAAAGCAAGCACCGGACTGTGTAAGTTTGGACTTCACTTGTTCAAATGCTTCCTGACATGCAATCATTGATACAATGCAGGTATCAGATATCAGATAATGGAAATTGTATTGGATTGGGTATTGATTTTGAGTTAATGGTTCAAGAGGTATATTTAGTTTGATGTAATAAGTCTGTTAACCCTTTAAGCGCCAAAGTCGCAATATTGCGACAAGCAACATTGCTCACTTAAACAGGCTGTATCTTTAAATCTGGAGTCAAATCTTGTTAATACTTTACACCAGTAGATGGCAGACGTGTGTGCCTGTAATATGAGCAGCATTTGTGGGCGTGGTTATATGAAAAGTTTTTGAGTAAAACGAGTTTGTGTGACAGCCTTCGCGGCACTTACGCAGAGGCGGAGAAGTGGCAGTAGTGCAGAGCGTAGCGAGAGCAGAACATAGAGAAAGAGTGTTTTATCAGTCATTCACGATGAAGAGGGCTTGTTTTACCATTGATGAAGTACTTCGTCAGGTGCTAGCTGACTCAGATTCAGAGGAGGAGGACACAGAGTTGTCCAGTGAAGCAGAAAGTGACATGAGTAGTGACAGCGAGTCCTCGCGTCATAGCCCACAATCTGCCCACAGTATAGCGGATGCTTCACCTCATCGTGGCCGGGGGGGGAGCATTTCGCGAACACTGAGCAGGGGACGTGGTCGTGGGGGCATGGGTGAATGTAGTGGGGAGAGTGGAAACAACCGCGGTTGTCGTGGTAGACGCGGGAGAAGCCGTGGGGGAAGCCGCGGGAGGAGCCGCGGGAAAAGAAACACCGCTAATGGCGCTCCCTCCCAGACCAGCGGTGGTGACAATGATGAGGATGGCTGGCAGTTCTTGAGAGTAGAGGAAGATAATCAAAAGTGGATCAGAAATTTTGAAGAGCCTGTTGGTTATTGTGGTGATAATATGGCAAATTCTGACCCCATTGATTTCATTTCTCTGTTTCTCACTGATGAATTCTGGAGCCTCATTTCCACTGAAACAAATAGATATGCCCACCAGTTTTTTGAAAGAGAAACCTTGAAACCAAACTCTAGATTTCATGAATGGTATGATGTGACTGTCCCTGAAATGAAAGCTTTCATGTCACTTCACTTGTGCATGGGGCTTGTTGAAAAACCAGAAATAGAGGACTACTGGGCAGGTTTTTGGCCAACTTACACTCCTGGCTTTGGAAAAGTGATGTCAAGAAACAGATTTGAAATAATTCTTTCTTTCCTTCACTTTGTCAATAATTAGGACCGCATTGAAAGGGGCCAGCCAGGTCATGATAGACTTTTCAAAGTGCGTCCTATAATACTGTAGCATTGATCATTCCCTGTTTTTCCGCTGTGTATGTTCCATCAAAGGAACTTTCCTTGGATGAAATGACAATCGCATTCAGGGGAAGGTCAACATTGAAATTGTACAACCCCAAAAAACCTGATAAATATGGCTACAAAGCATTTGTGTTGAGTGAGTCCAACTCAGGTTATGTAATAGAGTGGTGCCTCTACAGTGGCAAAAATACAACGGATGAGGACGATTTAGGGGCAACACATCATATTGTCCGTCAGCTGCTTGCCCCGCACACTGGGAAAGGGCATGAGGTGTACATGGACAGCTACTACACATCACCAGCCTTAGCTATTGAGTTAGCCGCTAGAGACACCGGACTGTGTGGGACAGTGAATTGCAATAGAAGAGGGATGCCAAAGGGGCTGAAACCAGCTCAGTTGCATCTGAGAAGGGGTGATGACCCAGTGTTCATGCGGAATGATAAACTGCTGGCTTGTGCTTGGCATGACACAAAGCGTCTAACTCTGCTGTCCAACATTCATGGTAATACAGTCACCCAAAAACGAATCCGGACAAAGGAAAATGTGACTGGGTTCCGTCAAATTATGAAACCAGCTTGTGTGGACAGTTACAACTCCTTTATGGGAGGAGTTGATACAGCGGATCAACGAATGAAAACATATCTGTTTCCGCACAGATCTAGAAAATGGTACAATCGTATTTTTGATGCGGTTCTGAGCATCAGTGTGGTCAATGCACACATCATTTATTCACGCTGTAGTCCTGGTCCTCATAAACCACTGAAGGCCTTTATTCAGGACATTATGACATCTTGGCTTGAGGGCTTCTCCAAAAAGGAAGGCAAAAAAACAGGACGTCCTTCAATGGAGCAGGGCGAAATGCCACAGAGGCTCACTGAACGTCACTGGCTCTGTAACACAGAGGAACGTCCAGATTGTGTTGTGTGTTCAGATCGCACCCAACCTAAAGGCCGTCGACAAACCCAATACAGGTGCAGTCAGTGTGGAGTAGGTCTTTGTGCTGTGCCTTGCAATGAAAGATACCACACACTGAAAAACTATAAGGAGTGTCATCTTGATCAGTGAAGGTCTTTGAAAATACATTTCCATATGGCCGCATACCAGCGCTAAAAGATTATACAAATTGGATCAGTGAACATATTTATATCCCAAATTCTTTCCCAAATGTTATTTCATACTCATATTGACTTTTTACATTATTCCCTTATCTCAAACCGCGCTCAAACTACAGCGTTTTCAAAAAAAAAAAAAAATAAAACATTTTCCAAAATGGCCGCCACCTTGTGACGTCACAATATGCAAATTAGATGACGAATCAACTTCCATCCCAAACTTTGGTTCATACTGAAGATATCTCTCATTTACAGTATGCCTTTATCTCAAACCACTTTAAAGTTATAGCCTTTTGAAAACTTGATATCAAAATTGTACATTTTCTCAAAAAAAGTCCGGCGCCTAAAGGGTTAACTGGCTGATATTAGCCAAGTAGGTCATAAACAGTAGGTTTAAGTTTGAACCATAGACTGTATATAATAACGGACAGAGTCACGCCTATCTCCGCCGTTCTAACTAATGGGCCAAAAAATGTGCTCTACTGGAGCTATCCAAAATGACCGCGAGTGGTCCCGCCCACAAGAAAATTGTGAAAAAACGCATCTGCGCATGCGTAAGCTGGCGAGAGCCCCATTCATTTGAAAGAGAGACTTCAAAAATTCACAGCGAGTAAACTAGAGTGGTCCAAAAAAATTCACCCCCTCAGCATTGACACACATGTGGAACGGAGCTTTGGGCCAAGAGCCAACTTTTGGTCCATCCTGTAAAGATGTTTTTGAGAGGTCTGCCAATGCTATACGTTAGCATTGGCTAATTCTTCTTCTGGGTCCACCCCCATCGGCCCGGGGTGGTAGTGCAAGCATGTCAGTGCACATCATTTTGGCCACTTTTGAGCCGAGACCCGCCCCCACTGGTTTGAACGCACGAAATGCAATTTGACAAATAGGACTCATTGGTCTATAAAGAGCGGGATCACCAATGTCCATACATTTTGATAAATGTTATTGAATGTCCCAGAATTACTACTGTCCTTAGACTTTACTGCATCGTCAAGGAACAACTCAAAAAAAAAAAGATTGGTAAATAGTGGGTATTAGCAGTTATTGAAGCCAAATTATCCGAGGTCACCAAGGTGGTTGGCAGCCTCCATGGTGGCAAGGCGCCGGGAGTGGATGAGATCCGTCCTGACTATCTAAAGTCTCTGGATGTTGTAGGACTGTCTTGGCTGACACGTCTCTGCAACATCGCGTGGCGATCGGGGGCGGTGCCAATGGAGTGGCAGACCGGGGTGGTGGTCCCTCTCTACAAGAAGGGGGACCGGAGGGTGTGTTCCAATTATCGTGGGATCACACTCCTCAGCCTCCCCGGTAAGGTCTACTCCAAGGTACTGGAGAGGAGGCTACGTCCGATGGTCGAATCTCGGATTCAGGAGGAGCAGTGTGGTTTTCGTCCCGGTCGCGGAACCCTGGACCAGCTCTATACTCTCCATCGGATATTCGAGGGTTCATGGGAGTTCGCCCAACCTGTCCACATGTGCTTTGTGGATTTGGAGAAGGCGTTCGACCGTGTTCCCCGGGGTGTCCTTTGGGGGGTCCTCCGGGAGTACGGGGTCCGCGGGGTCCTCTGCTGAGGGCTGTTCGGTCCCTGTATGACCGGAGCCAGAGCTGTGTTCGCATTGCCGGCAGTAAGTCAGACCTGTTCCCGGTGCATGTTGGCCTCCGCCAAGTCTGCCCTTTGTCACCGGTTCTGTTCACTGTATTTATGGACAGAATCTCTAGGCGCAGCCAGGGGCCGGAGGGGGTCCGGTTCGGGAACCACAGGATTTCATCTCTACTTTTTTCGGATGATGTCATCCTGCTGGCTCCAACGAACCAGGACCTGCAACATGCACTGGGACGGTTTGCAGCCGAGTGTGAAGCGGCTGGGATGAGAATCAGCACCTCCAAATCCGAGGCCATGGTGCTCGACCGGAAAAAGGTGCCTTGCCCTCTTCAGGTGGGTGGAGAGGTCCTTCCTCAAGTGGAGGAGTTCAAGTATCTCGGGGTCTTGTTCATGAGTGAGGGGAGGATGGAGCGTGAGATTGACAGGCGGATCGGTGCAGCGTGCGCAGTGATGCGGTCTCTGTATCGGACCGTTGTGGTAAGGGAGCTGAGCCGAAAGGCAAAGCTCTCAATTTACCGGTCAATCTTCGTTCCCTCCCTCACCTATGGTCATGAGCTGTGGGTAATGACCGAAAGAACGAGATTGCGGAAACAAGCGGTCGAAATGAGCTTCCTCCGCAGAGTGGCTGGGCGCTCCCTTAGAGATAGGGTGAGGAGCTCGGTCACACGGGAGGAGCTCGGAGTAGAGCCGCTGCTTCTCCACGTCGAGAGGAACCAGTTGAGGTGGCTCGGGCATCTGTTCAGGATGCCTCCTGGACGCCTTCCTGGGGAGGTGTTCCGGGCACGTCCCACCGGGAGGAGGCCCCGGGGAAGACCCAGGACACGCTGGAGAGACTGTCTCTCAGCTGGCCTTTGAACGCCTTGGGGTCCCCCCGGACGAGCTGGAGAAGGTGTGTGTGGATAGGGAAGTCTGGGCGTCTCTGCTTAGACTGCTGCCCCCGCGACCCGGCAACGGATAAAGCGGAAGAAAATGGATGGATGGATGAAGCCAAATTATCAAGAGCCGTCTTGGAATCGGTGCCTCTCCAGTAGATACTCTATGTCTATAGACTATGATTGTTACAAAAAAGTCCTACTTTAATTAAAATGGCGACAAAATTCTTAATCTTGAACTAAACCATTGGACCCAGCTGAATAAATTATGCTGTACTCGACTCCTGCTACACAATATTTTGCCAACGCTTTTATCCCTCCTTCAAACCACAGCATGCCAATCCCAATCCCTCCACACAGGCCCTCGTAGGCCTTTCCGCTGGACCCACTCACAGGCAACTCTTTAACGAATCCCGCACCAGGGGTTTTGTTCTGAGCCGCTGCCTTCATCTAGAATGTGTTTTTGGTTTTGTGAAGGCTCCTGCTGAGGCCTGTTTAGATTGACTCAGACTGCTGATGTCACACTACAGAGGTCACTCCAATGACTTCCCCAGCAACGTAAGAATGCAGGCAGGAAGAGTTTTTGGACATTACTTCTGATTGTTATTTCATATGCAGGCGTTGTCCGGTCAATTTGGCAACACGTACTGTATGCATTACGAGCAAAGAAATGCAGGTTGTTTTATGGCTCATTGCAGCAGCTGTTCCAAAACAAACATTGTGTTGTTAAGACTGTTAATCTTCTGAAGCTGTGCAGGGCAAGGCCTGGTTAGTACTGTGATGGGAGACTTCTGGGAACACCAGATGCCTATGTGGGCGGCTGTGGCTGTAAAGTGCCAAACTGTGGCTAGACACTTCATCCACATTGCCTAGAATCAGTCTGAAGTGTGTGTAAATGGCTGCTGGTATTCGGAGAGGCCGATGGCACATACTAGTTGCTTCACTAGTAATTTATCACCACCTTGTATGGAGTGAAAGAATAAAGACAAGTGAAGCGTCTTTGAGTGTCTTGAAAAGCGCTATATAAAATTAATGTCTTTATTATTATTGTGATTGACGATCATATTTGACACACTTATTCACATTATTACAATATAGCAGCATAATCATAAGTTAATAAGTTGCTCTTTGATTTCTCCATCTTTAATAAAAGGCATGCATGTCTGTGAAAATAATGATTGTTTACTTTCTCTGTAGTTACATCAGTATCATAAACATAACTTTGAGACACATGAAAAACAAAACAAAAATACATGCAAGGGGACTGAGCCTTACAACGTGCTATAACACGGCTGTACTAGCAAAGCTGAAGTTGGCTAGATGGTAATGTGAACCTGTGTTTATAATATCAAAAGTGCATTGTGTTAGCAAGGCGGAGGGTGACATACATTTGATGGGGAACAATGTTGCAACATAGTTAGAAGCTCAAAAACGTTTGCCTCACATGTCCCTTGACAAATATGTTGTCCCTTTTGTTCTTGTCGTTATCTGCCAGAAGCTCCATATTAATGCAAGACTGTTTTTGCTGTACTCTTCGTCTTTATCGACTGAACTGCACATGGATTAACCACGCTCTGTTCAAGTCTGACCTTTTGGACCAAACACGCAGACGGGAACTGATGCCGGCCACGTCACTGTTCACGAGCCGTTAATTTCTATACACATGGTTAATGGGTCTACACAGAGCATTAAAGTTACTCATTTCTGCATTCATAATCGAGGCTGCTGCTTGTATTATTTCAAGCAAACAAAACAAATAGGTTTGGGTGATTGAAAAAACCTGTGGATGTAGTTTATAGGGTCTATAGGGTATTGGTTAAACCAGGGGTGTCCAAACTTTTTAGTAAGCGGGCCACTTTAGTTCTTCAGGCTTGATCTCGGGCTGACCACCTGGATTTAAAAAAAAAAACGGGATTTGAGCTGGGGAACGATATGTCCTTATTGATTCACACCACAGCTGCATTGCATTTGATTGCTGTGACACAATCATAAAACAAATGTCAGTATATAACAATAGAGTCAACGAGGGATTTAGAAGGTATAGCATGACTGGAGCTGTGTCATCCAACCAACTGCCTCAATGGCGACTTTGTATGAGCAGCAGAGGGCCACATGAAATGGCAAAGAGGGTCACAATTGGCCCTCTTTGCCATTTAGACATACCTGATATAAACCAACGTAGAATTGATGATTCATGTGAACCAACAAAGTGGTTCATACAACAAACTGTTCTGCGGAATCCCTGTACTCTTAGGAGAACAGGGACTGGCCTCCTGCTGGTGCCCAGAGTCAGGACTTAACATTTTACTTGCATGAATGTTTCACATTCATAAAATCTGAAATAGTCTGTCTGAAAATGTGGGACAGGTTCTGACTCAAACAACATTTTAATCCAGGTTGATATCAACTTTATTTGAATTATAAACTGCATACATATGTTTCTTATAGTTTTGACATTTTGGTGCAAATTAGATTTTAAAAAATGTAGGCTCAAAATGAGATTTTATTTTGTGTCTGGCCTCTCTATTGGTTCTGGAGTGCAGTGTGACGCTGCTTTGTGCTGTTTGACATACTTTGCTCTGCCACTGTGGTATAAAAGCCGCCAAGTCTGGCACACGTCCTGTAGCGAGTTTTCTGGCAAAATCTAGCAGTTTAAAATCAAATGACATCAGTTGAGAGCAACTGCTGCTACTGAGATAATTCTGTGGCTTAGGTTCAACTGTGGCCTGGCCTTAGCCATCCGTAAACGCCAGTCAATTATTATTTCCCTACATGTACGTCTGGGTCTGCTCCTGGTGAATGCAGTTATTTCTTTTGAATCCCATCTGACCAATCAGCGAGCGCAGGAGGCGGGTGTTGTAGATAGGTGTTGGTGACGCCAAGAGTTTGTACGAAATTTGCTGGTTGTGGTTTTTAAATGGCGGCGAATACAATAGTAAAGGAAGCTCTTCAATCTGTTCTGGCTCGTCTTCCAGATATCAAGAAATTGAAGCCGGAGCAAGAGGAATGTTTAGCAAATTTCATTGCTGGTATTTACTGTGAAAAAAATGAAAAAAGTGGGGAGGGTTTTTTTTTACTTGAAGGCTGAACAGCGACACTATGCGTGGATAGACTGACCAAGAGCATAAAAGTGAGAACCTCCTGATTGGTATGTTTCACAGTAAGTCCCTCCCTCAAAACAAGGACAACAACAACTGTAGGAATGGACCTGATTTTCCATTATGTTTCACATGTGGAGGAGGTGAGGGACAGGAGGGTGCTAGCCAAAGCCACCTCCATCATGAACAACACCTCCCACCTACTGCACAGGACTGTAGAGGAACTGAGGAGCTCCTTCAGTGGAAGACTGAGACACCCTCAGTGTAGGAAGGAGCGCTACCGCAGGGCCTTTATCCCCACCGTGTCAGACTGTACAATAAGTCACTTTAAATGATCACTGTGTGAAAACCTGCACTACTATTGACACTGTTTCCAATTGACACTTGTCACTTTTGTTGTACATAATTATTGTCACTTTATTGTACACATATATCCTGCATGTAACATGTTTGCACATTTCCTCCTTGCACAATCTGAGTGTCTCTATCCATGCCAAATGTGACATGTAAATTTCTCCTATGTGAGATAAATAAAGCACATCTTATCTTATCTTTTATCTTATCAATCAATCAATCAAATTTTATTTATAAAGCGCTTTTCATACATAAGATGCAACACAAAGTGCTTTACAGATTGGTTAAAAACAATCCCGCCGGCCCAAGATCCCTCCCCCAGACCACCCAACAGACCCCCCCCAAACCACAGACAAACACACACACACACACTCATGAACACTCATACACACACACACACACACACACACACACACACACACCAGTAAAACAATAAAAACATGATGAGAGACTTGGCAGGGTTCAGATGCAACCAGCTGAAAAAGCGTCATCCAAGGAGCCGTCTGCACCAGGAGCAGAGAGCCGCCCGTAGCCACAGGGGACGACACAGGACCCAGAGGAGACATGAAACCGAGGCCCCAGGCCCCCACCAGGCCCAAGAGTCCGACCCCCGCAGCCACACCGACCACTGCTCCCGGTGCAGAGGGCTCCTCCAGAGGAAACACTGGGTACACTAAAAACAATACAATAAGTAAAACACTAAAATGTGAGACTAAAAGGAACACACAATACATGAATAATAGCAATAGCAATATAATAAATAATAAATAATAAAAGATAAATAGAATGGAATAATAAAAACTAATCAAAAGCTACTCTAAAAAGGTGCGTCTTGAGCCTACTTTTAAAAATATGAACGTTCTCTGCGGCCCTGAGCTCCTCCGGCAGACTTATGTGGAAGACTGAGACACCCTCAGTGTAGGAAGGAGCGCTACCGCAGGGCCTTTATCCCCACCGCTGTCAGACTGTACAATAAGTCACTTTAAATGATCACTGTGTGAAAACCTGCACTACTATTGACACTGTTTCCAATTGACACTTGTCACTTTTGTTGTACATAATTATTGTCACTTTATTGTACATATATATCCTGCATGTAACATGTTTGCACATTTCCTCCTTGCACAATCTGAGTGTCTCTATCCATGCCAAATGTGACATGTAAATTTCTCCTATGTGAGATAAATAAAGCACATCTTATCTTATCTTTTATCTTATGTGGTGATGTAGGGTGTTTCAGGGGATCTAGAGTCCATAATACAGTAGGTGGGGAGGGCTGAAAGAAACGGCCAGCCATCTCAGGGCATCAAATACAACACTGTGCAGATTCAAAACACTGAGGAAGAGGTAAAAGAACTTCTAGCTCTTGGCAAAAACAACCTCAGGATTCTAAGATAAATTATTCTCTCGCATTTTGATGCTGCACCCACCAGCATTGTAGAGCCAGGCCATCGATGCTGACCTTACTGTCACACAGTGTGCTCTTGCTCATTGCTCAAGACTGTTAACCTGACAAGTCGTTGAATACAGATTTGCTGAACGGATACAGAGCCAGCCTAATCAGTACATCTTCGCGGCTATTCACCTCACCTTCATTGTAGGCAAGGCAAGGCAAGTTTACTTGTATAGCACAATTCATACACAAGGCAACTCAAAGTGCTGAACAAAATAAGAAAGCATTAAAATCATAAACAGTGATGGGAATAGCGGCGTTACTTTTTTCAGTAACGAGTAATCTAACTAATTACTTTGACTTTAACTATAACGGCGTTATCATTGCGGACACCCCGTTACTGCGCGTTACTCAAGACGCACAATGAACTTCTCTTTTTACTTCGTGATAGGACTCGTGCGCGTGTTGTCATGAGAGAAGGGAGGATGAGAAAACCTCTCAGCAATTATTGGCTGATGTAAAACATATTTCCTTTACAGTCTACATGTCTACAGTTGAGAGGATGGCTCATAAATTGTGTTTTTGAAACAAATATGGGTCTTAATCGTGCTCAACTACGGCTTGTATCACCGTGAGGCCAGCCTCAGAGGAGCGCATGTGAGCGCAGAAGTCGGCTGCATACAATTCCATTGATAAGCTCCTTTCTCTTCCTGGTTTATCTGCTAAGGGCAGCAACAGGTTTGGCTGACATACATATAACACATTTTAAGATAATCTAAAATGCACATAGGGTAATTTTTCAATTACTATAGGAATGATAAGAAAGAGAGGTGAAGTGTAAGACGGTTGATTTTAGAAATCGGATGCCGCTAGCAAAACACAGGAGTTTACGGAGGACACACGCGTTTTGTTTTACTTTTAAAACTCATTGGACTCATTTCCAAATGGAGGATTACATATCTACGCTAACTATTATCTGGACTTAAACACGGAACTGGTCTGAACCAAAGTGGCCTGTGCAGGTCATTTTTAAGGTAAGAGCCATAACTCATAGTTTTGCGTTTTGTATGAACAAACTATGCGGGCATGAAGCATATTTTTCTGTAGCCAAACATATTGTCCACTTGATTTATATGATATGTTCATTTATATGTTCATCTGATTGGGCTGAAGTCAGTGCTTCACCAGTGTTTCCACATTCACAGCGGCGGGTGTTGGTGTTTAGTGCTTACAGCACAGAGAGATGAAGAGTGAACAGGTCTTCAGCAGCAAAACAGCCTTTTCTAGATGGAAATATTGGCACTATTTAAACCCACTGAGGTTAAAGGTAAAAATGCGCACGTCGGGTGCACATTATGTTCCAGAACAAAACGAAAAATTAACGCAATAGTTACTTTTACTGGTAACTAGTTACTTTTATAGTGGAGTAACTCAGTTAGTAACTCAGTTACTTTTAGGAGAAGTAACTATAACTAATTACTTTTTCAAAGTAACGTGCCCAATACTGATCATAAATAATCACAGAACATTAAAAAGAAAGATAAAAATATAAAATCCCTCAGTTGTATGCACAGCTGAACAGAACTGTTTTCCACCTTGTCTTAAACATTGTCAGAGAGGAGGCCTGTCTCACATCTTCAGGAAGATTGTTCCAGATTTTAGCAGCATGAATCTGAAAAGCAGCCGCCCCATGTTTAGTTCTGACTCTGGGCACTAACAGGAGTCCAGTCCCTGTGCTCCTCAGAGTCCGGGCTGGTTCGTATGGTACTGTGGATGACTCTTAACTTCCTACTTCTCAACCCGGAGAAAACAGAAGTGATCCTACTCGGCCCGAAGCGCCTGCGTGACTCCCTCACTAACCAGATAATCACTCTCGATAATGTCAGTATTATACCCAGTAACACTGTGAGGAATCTTGGAGTCATTTTTGACCAAGAACTCTCCTTCAAGACTTATATAAGCCAAGCAACTAAAACGGCGTACTTCCACTTACGGAACATCGCTAAAATTAGGAATTTCCTTCCTAAAAGTGACACGGAAAAACCAAGCCCCGGCGATCCAAGATGGCGCCCTATTCAAATGAATGGTTGTGCTCAGTAGCGCTTTGTGACGGCATGGGGGTTGAAAGATTAGCGGAAGTTGCCTGAAACTCACAATGATCTATGGGAAACTCGCAAAGATCTATGGGAAACTCGCCTGTATTTGGGCATCGTCTGGTCCTCCCGGTTCTGCGCAGTGTATGATCTCCCATAATGCGTTGCGCCAAACACGCGTGTGTGGGTCTCACACCGGGTCTCACGCACGTGCACAAAGGGGCTCGGCTGCGCTCTGACCAATCAGAGCAGTTCATCAGACCGGGAGTTAGAGCGAGAGCCAGACGAGCAGAGTTTGTGGCACTAAAGTGTGGATTTAAACAAAACCGAACGATTTAAGAACAAAAGAAGTTCAGGATGACAAGGGACACTAAAATCCCCACAAAATCCGACCTTTATGAAAACTGTAGGTTCTCTATCAGCTGAGGTTGAGCTGTTTTAATATGCATTGAGTTCTATGGGGAAAATTTCCGGGTAGCCCATGTGAATTTAGTCTGGTTCAGTCTGCAGTACCGCGAGAATCCCCTGAGCACATGGGTTATTCAGCTACAAGCTAGTAATGCCCTATCCAGTTAATATAATAGATCCATGGGAAAAACTTATTCACGCGTTTGTCACCTCAAGGCTCGACGACTGTAACGCTTTATTGGCAGCGTGCCCTAAAGCCTCTTTGAAGAGCTTCCAGCTCGTTCAGAATACAGCAGCTAGGATCTTAACAGGTACCAAAAGGAGGGAGCACATAACTCCGGTGTTAAAATCCCTCCACTGGCTCCCTGTGGAGTACAGAATAAAGTTTAAAATCCTTCTCTTAACATATAAAGCCATAAATGGCTTGGCTCCTTCTTATCTCCAAGACACGTTAGTGTCGTATCAACCAAGTCGAGCGTTGTGCTCACAAAACGCCAGACGTCTGGTGGTTCCTAAGGTCTCAAAAATCACTGTTGGCGGCAGAGCATTTAGCTACCAAGCTCCTTTACTGTGGAATTAGCTTCCCATTTATGTTAAGGAAGCAGATACGGTCTCCACATTCAAGGCCAGGCGTAAAGCACTCTACTTTAATGTAGCATATAATTAGGTAATATAGTAATATATGGTGTATATATTATATATATATGCTGTATTATGTTATATATTATGTTATATATTATACAATATATGTATTATGTTGTGTATTGTGTTATGTTGTATATTATGTTATATATTATACAATCTATGTATTATGTTGTGTATTGTGTTATGTTGTATATTATGTTATATATTATGCTGTATGTTATGTTGTGTATTTTATGATATATATAATATGTATGGTATATGTGATAAATATGATATATAATATATAATTAGGTTTTCCTGGATCGGTTTGCACACCTGGTGTGCAATCCATGAATCTTGGTGCTATAACCTCGACTAGCCTAGCCGTGGCTGCTGCTGTCTCACCTCCTTTCAGATACGCTCTCTTTATTCAAGGCTAGGTTTAAAACAGTCCTCTTTAGTTTAGCATATGGCTAGGAAGGTAAGACTCAGGGAAGGCTAAACTCCTCAGACTGTCAGTCAAGCTGCATAGGGAGTCAGTTTGCTGGGAGAAGTATGGTAACTTGAGCACTATCCTCTCCTCCTTCCTACTTTATCTGTTTAGCATTTTTAGGATTTTGATTGTAGTTTGTTCATTGCTATTCACCCGTTGTCCCATTGTCTGTTTCATGGTAAAATGACGGGATCTCTGAGCCTGGCCTCCTCCATCTACACCTGCGGACTGCCCCGCCCGACCCGCCTGGGAGTGCTTCAGTCCTGCACCGGACCTGTCCATGTTCAGCGGCCACTGGTCCACGTTCTGTAGCTAGCTTAGGTCCTAGATCATTAGCCTGTCCGTCCGGAGGAGCGGATCCCTTTCTCAAATGGGTCTCCCTCCCTGTGGGTTTCCCTAGTTCTCCCCAAGGTTTCTCACTTTTTCCCAATGGGTTTAAGAGTTTTTCCTTGTCGATGCAGGAGGGTCTTGTTGGACAGTTAGTCCATCTATCCATCCATTTTCTACCCTTTAATCCATTTCTGGGTCAGGGGGGTGGCAATCAGAGATGCCACCCAAGTTAGTGTCCAACAGAAAGGATTGGTGATGATCGGGACACTTTAGCATTCTACAACATGTATGGACATTTTCTTCTGTGTGTGCTTTATATTCTTCATGTGTTTTAACTGTTGATTCTCTGACCTGTGTTGGTGATTTCAATGGTTTTGTTAAGTCCTCTGAGATGACTTCTGTTGTGACCTAGGGCCATACAAGAATAAAATTGTATTGTATTGTATTGTACATGTCACTAATATATTTTGGTGCAAGGCCATGGAGAGACTTGTACACAAGCAGAGCTGTTTTAAAGTCTATTCTGGGCGGCACGGTGGCTGAGTGGATAGCACTCTCGCCTCTCAGCAAGAAGGTCCTAGGTTCGAATCCCAGTTGGACCAGGGCCTTTCTGAGTGGAGTTTGCATGTTCTCCCCGTGTCTGCGTAGGTTTCCTCCGGGTGCTCCGGTTTCCCCTACCACTAAAAATATGTACAATAGGTCTGGCATGTGCCTCCTGTACTGGCACCCCCACTCCCAAAAATCACAATTGTAAACCGCTTTGAGACTCCGATGTGCAGTGAAAAGGCGGTATATAAATAAAGATTACTTACTTACTACTTACTTACTTATTCTCTGAGCCACAGGAAGCCAGTGAAGAGACCTGAGGACTGGACTAATGTGGTCGTACTTCCTGGTTCTAGTCAGGACTTGAGCTGCTGCATTTTGAATGTACTGCAGCTGTTTTACAGCCTGTTTGGACAGACCTGTGAGCAGGCCATTGCAGTAGTCTAACCTACTGGAGACAAATGCATGGATAAGAATCTCCAAGTCTGCTTTAGACACTATGTTTTTGACCCTGGCAATGTTTATTAGGTGGGAGAAAGCTTCTGATGTTACTGATTTGATGTGTTTAGTAATGATCTATTAAAATTTAAGTCTGAGTCCAGTATTACCCCTAGATTTCTGACCTTGTTTGAAGGTTTTAGGGAGAGAAGCTGTAGGTGACAGATGACACTCTCTCTTTGTTTCTGGGGACCAAAGACAATCATTTCAGTTTTGTCTGCGTTTAGCTGAAGGAAGTTGTAAGTATGTTTTTCCTGAACATATTGGTTCACGTCTTGGTCAGGGAACCAAATACAGACCCAGAGGTATTCACAAAATATCGGATCGCAATGCTGACACAGAAGCATGGAGACAGACAGTGAAAGACAGACGACATACATCATCCAACTGGACAACTCAATGCAAGTTGAACTGTGTATCCAAAAAAGGAAATTACGGAGAACATTTCTTCCTCTTCCTTTCTTTCTCCTCCCGGTCGACCAAAGCTATATAAGCAGCATTTGTAAATATTAGAGAGTCTCGGATTGAACGGACTGCATGTGCCGCTTCAATTTGAACTCCCGTCCATCTTATATGTACATAAAGACCTTCCTCTACAAACCACCAAGTTGAGTATTTGTTTTATTGCATTTCTCTGATTCATGTCATTGCTTACGCCACATTATGTGAGTGTTCCAGATATCTAACTGTGCTTATGCAGGCCCTCCGGTCACCAGAGGTTGTGAGGCTGTGATCTTATAAAATCACCTAACCCTGATTTTAGAAGTTGTTTTGCATCCACTCACTGGTGTGTGTCGTCTGGCGCACACCGGGGTAGTCTTGCACAGTTTTTCAATGTGGTTTTACTGCAAATGGCAAATAAATGAATCTGAATCTGAATCTGATCTGTTGGATACAGTGAAGGAGTGAGTCCACTGGTCCTTGTTCTCCTGCAGTCAGTGAGACATAGATCTGAGTGTCGTCTGCATAGTTGTGGTAGTTAATACGCAGGTTTCTGCGTATCAACTGACCTAACGGCAGCATGTAGAGATTGAACAGAAGAGGTCCTAGGATCGACCTCTGTGGTACGCCACAGGTCAGGACCATATGATCTGAGACACAGTTTCCAATCTCCACAAAGTACTCCCTGTCTTCAAGGTAAGACCTACACCGACTTAGGGCGGTTCCAGCGACACCAACCCAGTCTTCTAGTCTCAGTAAGAGGATCTCATGGTCGACGGTGTCAAAGGCAGCACTTAGATTTAACAAGATTAAGATTGAGACTTTGCCTGCGTCAGTGTTCAGCCGGATATCGTTTGTAACCTTAACGAGAGCAGTCTCAGTGCTGTGGTGGGGTCTAAAGCCGGACTGAAACATATCAAATGAGTTGTTGATTATAAGAAATCTAGTAAGCTGTAGGTAGACAACTTTCTCAAGGACTTTCCCCATAAATGGCAGATTTGAGATGGGACGATAGTTGTTAAGTACCGTAACATCCAGCCTGCTCTTTTTTAGCAGGGGCCTGATGACTGCAGTTTTCAGGGCCTTTGGGAATGTTCCAGAATGAAGGGACATGTTTACTATCTGTGTGAGTGAAGGTAACAGACTGCTCAGAACAGACTTCAGAAATCTAGTGGGTAGTAAATCCAGGCTGCATGTGGAGGAGCTCAAACTGGAGATTATCTCTTGGACATTTTTATCATCTACAGGTGCAAAGTAAGTTAGCTCAAAGAGCCTTTCTGGTTGTTGGATGGTTATCTGTGGATGGGAGACGATGGTGTTTTTGATGCCTTGAACCTTGTCATTGAAAAAATGTGCAAACTCATTGCATTTACATTTGGACGTAAGCTCTAATGGCAGCCAAACAGGGGGATTTGTTAATCTATTAAATGTTGAAAGCAGAACACACAGATTGTTACTGCAGCCTTCAATCATTTCAGAAAAATACCTTTCTCTTGTACTACGTAGCACCCGGTTAAACTCGCACAACTTATCCTTGAATATCTCGTAATCAACCTGGAGGTTGGACTTGGGCCACTTCCGCTAGGCCCCCCGGCACTTTCTCTTCAGTGCTCTGACCGAGTCTGCTTTAGCCCATGGCGCCTTCTGCTTATTTTGCACTATTTTAACCTTTGCAACGGTATCCAGAACATTCAAAACATTAAAGGTGACAGAGTTAAACAGTTAATCTACAGTAGAATACTATGCATTTTCAAAGTTTATCATTCCTATAAATAGTTCACTTGTATTTTCATTTACGTGTCTTCTTCGAACAGTTGCAGAGTCCACTGGTGGTTTGTTAGTGAAACACATGTCAAAAAATACGCAGAAATGATCCAAAAGAGCAGCATCGAGATTTTACTTGTGGCATGCTGTGATTTGTTTGGAGATGTAGATATGTATCAGCATGCATAACAGCAGTCTTCAGGGGAAATTTACAGTGTACCAGATCTTTCTTACAGTGACTATTTTGACAACGATGATGATAATAATCATGATGAGGAGGCACCCGGAAGCTATGTTGCTAGCTCTGAGTCAGAGCAGTAATTCCACTGTGACTTGTACAACCCCTAAATTGTCTTTAATAAACAAGTAGAATTCAACATATTTGGTTTCCTAATTCAAGTTTAAAACACGGTACAAGACTTGCTTGTTTAGTAAGGTGCTAACTACTAGGATATCCAAACATAAGAAAAGGCACACAAAATATACTGTTGTTTACTTTTATTTGACTTAATTACAATTATATATATGTTGTCACTTATATTATCTAGATTTTATTTTGCAGTTAAATTAATAGAGTGCTAAAGCTCTCCATTATTTAGTCATAGCATGCACCCATTTATGTATGCTGCCCCAATCCAACCTGGACAGAATGTAGCAGTTGAAGATAATGTCATGGTGTGGATTTTTATTTTAGTACTTTGGTTTTATTTTGACATAAGTTTGGTGTTAGTTGTACTTCCTGTCTTGTTCCCCTGTCTTGATTGTCTGCCCCGCCCTGATATGTTTCACCTGTGTCTGTGTCTATATGTTCCCTGTGCTCCTTTCTTCTTGTTGCTGGTTCATTGTATTGTCTGTCCTTGTCAGTCTGTGTTCCTGGTTCCTGGGTTTTGTTTTCATCTTGGACTTTTATTAGATTTTAATCATTAAACCATTTTTGTTTATCGCATTCCTGCGTTTTGAGTCCTCCATCACTTCACCTCATGACAGATAAGGAATGAGGAAAACTGTCTTTTTCTGGTTGTTCCTTGGAGACTTCCATCTTCTGGAAGACCTCAACCGTGGTTAAAATGTGACTCATTTTGGGTGGGTACCACTTGGCCAGGATAGCTGCAGCTCTCTGTCAGCTTTTTTCATCAGGTCTTTTTAAATGCCAACAGATTTGCTGACCCTGGTAGCTGTGTCCTCTGTCAGGTTGCTGGCTTTATTCCTCAAAAATGATTTCAGGAAATTGTTCAGATGCTCAAGATGGAGATCCGGGGTTTTTTTTTGCCTTTGCCACCCTTGCAATTCCAGAACCTATTTCACATAATGTCTTGTGCAATTTGAGGGGACAAAGTGACATTTAGTTGAACTGTTAAAAGGTACGTGCAAAAGGCATATTTACTATGTCCGTAAGCCTTGTAAATGTGTAGAACCACCAGTCTTGTGCCAGTTTACAACTTTTCTAAACTAGTTCAAGTTCAGTTCATACATGCTCAAAATGAACAGTTCACGTTCAAAGTTCACAATTTTAATTCTGAACTAGTTCAAAGTTCAGTTCATTTTACTTTTTGCGAGAGATATTCAAATCTCAATTCAAATTTCACTACGAGCTAGAAATCACTATACGTGGTATATATATATATATATATTACATATACATACAATCTCCTGTACACTGCACAGGACGTTTTGACTCCAATGCAGACAAGATTTACATGGGTTTCAATGGGAACTGAGTTGTCCCATCTCTGCTCATAAGTACTACAAACTAATGCGCTGCAGAACGTGTGTCTATACTTTGTCAAATGTAAACTGCCTTATGTCACTGACTTACCCCTGTGTTTTCATCACGGCACATGTGAGTCCAACAACCAATGAATAGCACTGGCATACAGCGCCGCACCGCAAGTAGTACAATGAGTCGGGGTGCGTTCAGACGGTGGAAACCGTAGGAATGTTTAGTTTTCGGCGGAAACAGTGCGGAGAATACAGGAGGGAAGAACTTTCTCTTGTTGCGTTTCAAAAGAGAAAACAGATTTCACTCAGTTTTAAATGGAAAACAAATTGTCTGCCATTCATGACACATAATATGAACTAATTCACGTTCAAGTTCTTTATTAAAACATGTGTTGCGTTCAGTTCAACGTTCACGAAAAAATGAGCATGTTCATTGAACGCGTTCTTTTGAACTTGTTCACACACAACACTGAGAGCCACCTTGTAACGGTGAATCAAGCGTCTCCCTCTTTCACAGCATCCAACATGTTCAAAAGCAGAAAACCAAAGGTCAGCCTTGCCTCTGTTTGCTGTTTTTTCGTGGTCCTTCAGACTTGTAGAAGCAGGCATGCAGCAGGTGAAACGGGTGCAACAACAAGATGGTAAATTTTCCGTTCATGGGTCTCTCTGCTTCTTTACTTTACGTACACTCTTGTGCAATCAGTCTGACGTCAAGGAAGCTTCTCCTTGCCAGTGTGATGGGCAGCATCAGTCACCTCAGCTGAAAGGTCAAAAGTGTTTGTGAAGGTCAGGAATTTGTCCACAACCTCTACCACAGAGTCATGTAGCCATATCCTTATCTGTTCTTCTGTGCCCCGTCAAACGTGGTCTGGCATAACTCCTTCAGCTGTGTCTTTACACAAAAGATATATACAGAGTGTTCAAAATAATTAAGCAATTCATCATTCATTCAATCAAATTATAGTAAAACTCATTATCTTCCCATATCAGGCCTTTTTATAATGGGAATTTGATATATTTTTTAAAAAATAGTTTATAATCCACTTTTTTACCAGTGACCACAACCTTTGTTAATGCTATAAATACTACATGCTTACTATTAGTGCATGTGGTCTTAAATATAGAAAATCATTATTTTTTAGAACTTTATAACAACAATGACAAAAAGTATGATCAGATACCAAACAAACTTAATATTCAAACGTGTAACATCATCCAACTGGAAATGTTCCAAAGCTGCTGCCAGGAAAAGCGCAGTTGTGTCGATCTGTATGGATTATTTGTATGCGTTATAAGACTTATGTGGACCTTTTTTGGAATTGCTGCACCTGCAAATCCATAACCAGTTAGTTTAATAAAAAAGAAAATCAGAAATAACAATAACATTCGGAGTCAGTGTCAAAATTTGTTCGATGTCTACTATTGTTAATTCCCTATATAACAAGCATTACAGAGTATTGAGATAGTGTTTGACCAGACCCCAAATGTGCAATTAAAACTAAAACACAAACAGAAAGTCGTTTGAAATGAATACATTATTGTATCAAATCAAATGATTATTAACTCATGTAAGTAAAAACCTCAGAATGTATATTAACAATGGGTGGAGCTTCCCTATGACAATCAAGAGCGGGCTAACAAAGCTCAACTGTGCAGGTTTAGCAAAAATGAAAACATACAAATAAAATATTCATAATTAGGACAATGTAGAGTCTGTAGAGTGTGAGACAAACATGACAAGGAAATAAAGAATGTGTCTAAAAAAGACTTCAAAAAGAGCCAAACAGTTTACTTAAGGTAAGGTAAATCCAGGAAATAGCAGGCTTCTATTTATCGATCATTATTATAAAGTCTATGGTAAATACTAGTGAATTCATATGAAGCTAAAGCGGAAATTCAGACTGGAAGACCTGAGAACCCAGCTCACCGCTCAGTTCTCCTCAACAGCAATTGGTCAATCACACTCAGCTGCGCAGCGCCTCACGCAAATCCTCACCTGCAGCAATCAGGCACTGCCCGCATCAGCTTCATACCTCGCAGAAGCTCCATCCAAGCAGCAGCTTCATTCATGCCACAAGTCTCACTCGTCACCCGCACACGGTGTACGCGCTGCACCGCTGTGGTCTACTCATTGCTCGGACGATTTTGTTCTCTGCTTCCCAGGGCTGTACATGGCTGTTCGCAGCCCTGGCTGCCCCTTTCGCTTCACCACTCCTGCTACAGGTCGCGTGCCGCAGCCCCCTCTTCGGCCCGATGCATGCAGACAGACGTCCGGACCGGGACTGGAGTGCTTCTGGCTTGCAGTCCGGGACCCGGGGGTGTCCGTTCGACGCTGATTCTGCGTATGCGTCAGCACACTTTGACGCCACGCCACACGCTTCGACGCAACGGCGGTGGCCGCACACTTCGACGCCACGCCGGTGGCCACACACTTCGACGCCACGCCGGTGGCCACACACTTCGATGCCCACTTAGACAGGGGGTTGCTGCTCGATGCTGGTGGTCTGGCCTTGTCGGGGTGGCTACGACAATGACCACGCCTGTGGTAGCTTCCTGCCGCACGCTTGACGCCACGCCGGTGGCCGCCTCCTGCCACACGCTCAACAACACGCCAGTGGCCACCTCCTGCCGCATGCTCGACGTCACACAGCGCATTAATTCTCTCCTCTTCTTCAAAGTACAGCTTCGTGCCTTCTTACAGCGGCGGGCTGGACTATAGCGAAGAAGATCTGATGATATGTCTGCAGCATATATAAAAATCAAAACTTTTTTTTACAAAATGGAACATTATTTGTGTAACAGCCATAGAAAGGGAAGCTTTTTTGACTATAACTAATAGTTATAGTAAAAGTGTAAGAGTGTGGAGTTAGGAAAATAAAACTAAGTTAAGTACAGTATGTTTTAAAAACCTGCAAACAAAGTTTACATAAACCCTACTCACTTGATTAGGACAGGTCATCAAGGCTGTTTTGAGTTGTCCTTTGAATTAAAAATGACTCAAAGTCCTGTTTTAAGGACATGGGGCACATGCAGTACTGGGCAATTTTTGTTTGCAAATCACAATACTATGTACTGTACAGATGCCCAGTTTGGAATGTTGCCTTTTTTGCCCCTCCATACAAAAATACAGAGTTTACATGATAGGCCAGGGCTGATAAACAGGACTCTCTTCTCCGTAATAGAACCTTTGGCAATTTTGGAAAGAAAGCTGAACAAGACAGGTGAAAGACTCCTCAAGTCACCATGTAACTCTTGAAAGGAAAGATTTGTCTTTTGCAGATATTTGTCTTCGTTTGCACCTGTCATTCACATGACAATGCATCATAAACGAATATATAAAAAAACTTCGGGACAAAGTGGAGATTTTTGAAAATTCTGTTTATTTTAATAAACAGATAGAGAATTTTGCGTTTTCGCACGTCACAGTATGCCCCCAAAACAACAACAAACAAAACATTTACCCTGAGTTTCTACTGTGACTAAAAGTTATAGATCCATGGAAAAAATGCGACTACAGAAGTACTGGCGTCAGCATGAAAGCTCCGCCCACTTCTGTGTTTTTCCCCAACGCAGGACAGGACGTCAGAGGACGCACATGTTTGAAATGTTAAGAATGTGATTGAAAACGCAGGTGTTCGGTATGTGCGGATGCAAATTATTTTCTAAACAGAGGGGGGGAAATATTTGGTTTTAAAAATACCCGGCTAAGTGTGGACATGGCCCAAGAGCACTTGCCCTCCACAGCATGAAAAGATCTTGCTGGTTACACAGGGTTGCACAGTCAGCCCCCACAACGCACTAACTTGTAAAGCCTCCATGACATCACGATTGTGTAAATGAGTGTGGCACTGCTACAACACATTCCTACTCAATGAGTGTTCACGCAGAGGACTTGGCTTCATTGAAAACTTTAATCTGTTCTGGAATAGGCACGAGCTGAAGAAAAAGGCCCACATCTGAACAACTACGGAGTAAAAGTGCTGATGGATAACTTTGCATCTGCCCTAAGACCTCAGCCTGCGCAGCGCGTGCTGCCGTTGAAAGGGAGAAAGAAGAAGCAAAGGGCACAGACATCACGACCATCTCCACCGACTCCCGAGGTCTCTGCACCCCCACCGCCTCAAAAGAACTCCACACCTCCACGATTCAAGAAGAACTCAACACCTCCAAGGTTCCAAAAGAACTCAACACCTCCACGGCTTCGAAAGAGCTCAACGCCTCCACCCCCAGCATCATCAGCAGCTGCCACATCTTCATCAGCGCCATCAGCATATACAGCACCACCAGCAGCAGTGGATACAGCCGCAGCAGTGGCTGCTCCATCATATTCAGCAGCAGCAGTGGATACAGCAGCAGCAGTGGCTGCTCCATCATCTTCAGCAGCAGCAGTGGATACAGCCGCAGCAGTGGCTGCTCCATCATCTTCAGCAGCAGCAGTGGCTGCTCCATCATCTTCACCAGCAGCAGTGGATACAGCAGCAGCAGTGGCTGCTCCATCATCTTCAGCAGCAGCAGTGGCTGCTCCGTCATCTTCAGCAGCACCTTCCCCACCTACAGCTCCCGTGAAGCCTCCCCCATTACTCCAGGCTACAGTCAGGCCTGTACTGGGGGTTCCTCAACCACCTCTGTCTCCACCAAAGACTCCCTCATCACCTTCCATGGACCCGGCTTGGGTCCCCCCCGCTACATCCACTCCATCTAGGGAAAATGAGGACGACCTTTCCCTTTGTTTTCTATCCCTGCCTTCACTACTGGATTTACCGGAACACTCTGCAGGCATGATAAGATCGGCGATGACTATTCCTCTCACACCCACTGTAGCCAGATCAAGAGTCCTATCTAACATTCAAAACTACTCCCCATACGTACCTCCAAAGCCACCTAGGGCGTCCAACTCAAATTCTCCCACAAAATCCACCCGTCCCTCCTCTAACCCCATAAGTATTCCACCCCCCCCTCCTGCTCATTTAGCCCACCTCCCCCCCCCTAACTCAGCACCAAGAAACCCTCCACCTCCACTCCCCCCTCGTCCACCACCCAACTCAGCCTGCCCCTCCCCTAACCCATCACCAAAAACCCATCCACCTCCCTGCCCCCCTCGTTCAACACCCAAAAGCCACCCACCTCTCCATCCTCCTCCCCCGCCTTCCCCTACCCCTCTTTTCTCTAAACACTAGGATGCACAGGGTCTCTGCTTCGCAGCCACTGGCAGTCTAGTTAGAGGAGAGACCCGGCTGGGGCCCTGTCATGAAGCCACCTGTGCCATTCCCTTAGTGATAACACAAAGAATACATTACAGAAAAACATCTGGAGTTAATCAGTCTAATCTGGAAAATCTAATTCTTGTTCCGTGTAAGAATCAGCCGACCGCAACCGCTGATACTGAAACTTTGAAACTTGCTACGCTTAATGTCAGATCTCTTTGTAACAAGTCTTTTTTAATCAATAATTTTATTTCTTCTCATAATCTTGATCTTATGTTCATGGCTGAAACTTGGCTTGACCAAAATTCAGAAAATGCAGTTTTAATAGAAGCATCACCACCAAATTTCAAGTTTGAATCTGAAATACGGGAAAACAAAAAAGGAGGAGGCTTAGCTGCCATTTTTAGAGACCACTTTGTCTCCCATAGAATGTCTCTTGGGAAGTTTTCGTCATTTGAATATGTGTCTTTTAAAATACAACAAAAACAATCTCCTCCAATACTCTTCGTTGTCCTATACAAGCCACCGCAGTCATGTCACAGTTTTAATGATCATTTTACCGAGTTGCTTTCAGTTGTATGCACAGATTTTGATAGTTTGGTTATTACAGGTGATTTTAATATTCATGTGGATAATGTTGATGACAGAAATGCAAATGAGCTGAGTTCTGTACTTGAATCCTTTGATCTCACTCAGCATGTAAGTGGCCCCACCCACAGCAGAGGGCACACTCTAGATCTGTTAGTTACAAAGGGGGTGATTATTTCAAATGTAAACGTGGTCGATGTTGCTCTTTCGGATCATTTCTGTGTTTTTTTTGACATGTGTTTCACTAACAAACCACCAGTGGACTCTGCAACTGTTCGAAGAAGGCGCATAAATGAAAATACGAGTGAACTATTTATGGAAATGATAAACTTTGAGAATGCATCGTATTCTACTGTAGATGAACTGTTTAACTCTGTCACCTCTAGTGTTTTGAATGTTCTGGATACCGTTGCCCCTGTGAAGGTTAAAATAGTGAAAAATAAGCAGAAGGCGCCGTGGGCTAAAGCAGACTCGGTCAGGGCACAAAAGAGAAAGTGCCGGAGGGCCGAGCGGAAGTGGCGCAAGTCCAACCTCCAGGTAGATTACGAGATCTTCAAAGATAAGTTGTGCGAGTTTAACCGGGTGCTACGTAGTACGAGAGAAAGGTATTTTTCTGAAATGATTGAAGGCTGCAGCAACAATCTGCGTGTTCTGTTCTCAACAGTTAATAGATTAACAAACCCCCCTGTTCAAATGCCATTAGAGCTTACTTCCAAACGTAAATGCAATGAGTTTGCAAATTTTTTCAATGACAAGGTTCAAGGCATCAAAAGCGCCATTGTCTCCCATCCACAGATAACCATCCAACAGCCAGAAAGGCTCTCTGAGCTAACTCACTTTGCACCTGTAAATGATAAAACTTTCCAAGAGATAATCTCCAGTTTGAGCTCCTCCACATGCAGCCTGGATGTACTACCCACTAGATTTCTGAAGTCTGTTCTGAGCAGTCTGTTACCTTCACTCACACAGATAGTAAACATGTCCCTTCATTCTGGAATATTCCCAAAGGCCCTGAAAACTGCAGTCATCAGGCCCCTGCTAAAAAAGAGCAGTCTGGATGCCACTGTACTTAACAACTATCGTCCCATCTCAAATCTGCCATTTATGGGGAAAGTCCTTGAGAAAGTTGTCTACCTACAGCTTACTAGATTTCTTATAATCAACAACTCATTTGATATGTTTCAGTCCGGCTTTAGACCCCACCACAGCACTGAGACTGCTCTCGTTAAGGTTACAAACGATATCCGGCTGAACACTGACGCAGGCAAAGTCTCAATCTTAATCTTGTTAGATCTAAGTGCTGCCTTTGACACCGTCGACCATGAGATCCTCTTACAGAGACTAGAGGACTGGGTTGGCGTCACTGGCACCGCCCTAAGTTGGTTTAGGTCTTACCTTGAAGACAGGAAGTACTTTGTGGAGATTGGAAACTGTGTCTCAGATCATATGGCCCTGACCTGTGGAGTCCCACAGGGGTCGATCCTGGGACCTCTTCTGTTCAATCTCTACATGCTGCCGTTAGGTCAGTTAATACGCAGAAACAAAGTTTCCTATCATAACTATGCAGACGACACTCAGATCTATGTCTCACTGACTGCAGGAGAACATGGACCAGTGGACTCACTCCTTCACTGTATCCAACAGATCAGTGAGTGGATGCAAAACAACTTCCTTCAGCTAAACGCAGACAAAACTGAAATGATTGTCTTTGGTCCCCAGAAACAAAGAGAGAGCGTCATCTGTCACCTACAGTCTCTCTCCCTAAAACCTTCAAACAAGGTCAGAAATCTAGGGGTAATACTGGACTCAGACTTAAATTTTAATAGCCACATCAAATCAGTAACATCAGCAGCTTTTTACCATCTAAAAAACATTGCCAGGATCAAAAACATAGTGTCTAAAGCAGACTTGGAGATTCTTATCCATGCATTTGTCTCCAGTAGGTTAGACTACTGCAATGGCCTGCTCACAGGTCTGTCCAAACAGGCTGTAAAACAGCTGCAGTACATTCAAAATGCAGCAGCTCGAGTCCTGACAAGAACCAGGAAGTACGACCACATTAGTCCAGTCCTCAGGTCTCTGCACTGGCTTCCTGTGGCTCAGAGAATAGACTTTAAAACAGCTCTGCTTGTGTACAAGTCTCTCCATAGCCTCGCACCAAAATATATTAGTGACATGTTAGTCCCATATGAACCAGCCCGGACTCTGAGGAGCACAGGGACTGGACTCCTGTTAGTGCCCAGAGTCAGAACTAAACATGGGGAGGCTGCTTTTCAGATTAATGCTGCTAAAATCTGGAACAGTCTTCCTGAAGATGTGAGACAGGCCTCCTCTCTGACAATGTTTAAAACCAGGTTAAAGACGGTTCTGTTTAACTGTGCATACAACTGAGGGATTTTATATTTTTATCTTTCTTTTTAATGTTCTGTGATAATTTATGATTTTAATGCTTTCTTGTTTTGTTCAGCACTTTGAATTGCCTTGTGTATGAATTGTGCTATATAAATAAACTTGCCTTGCCTTGCCTTGCCACTGCCGTTAACGTCCTGGCTACTACCGTAGCTTGCTCAGTGTTGCCAACTCCTCAGTAAGGAAAGTAGCTATTGGCTGTCCCAAAAGTCGCTAGAAGTCACTAAATGACGTCATCGCCTAATTTGCATAATTTGCAATTTGCAAATAACTGTAACGGACGCTGTAGGAGAGAGGAATAAGGTCGTGGGAGAGACAAAAGTGAGTAAAAACACCCTAAATATGTTTAGAACTACAAATGTACAAAAATAATTTCAACATTAACAACATTTAATGATTTTAATGCTTTGTCTAGATCCACATTAAACACATCAGTTTTGTCCTGTATTGTTAAATGTTATAACAGCAAATGTAATCAAAAGATTGTTATGTAGGGTGAAATTGCTAGCTCTACAACCAACCCTCCTCCTTTATCCGGGCTTGGGACCGGCAAAGTGACCCAAAAGACACACTCTGGCAGAGTTACTTAGGTTTATTTTTGTAAGTTTTTTTTTTTTTTCATAGTTTGGCATAACAAATGATTTAATGTGACCCACTACTGAGAGAAAACAGAGTCACGGACAGAGCTGCCGCGGATGGAGTGGGGGGTAGTGGGGGGTGGCGCTGGTAGGAGTGGCCGGGGAGCTTTGGATGTGTGGTGGTGGTGGAGCTGAAGTTCAGTCTGCAGCAGCCTGAAAACTTCCTGTGCTTTTGAATCTCCTCTCTCTCTCTCTGCTCCGCCCATAGACTGTAGCTGGGACTGCTGCGCAAGGCTACTGTGAGACTGGCCGCCTGTAGTGCTTTGGGACGGGGGAGGGGCTCACGTTGAGGACAGCAGAACAATACGTGCTTCACGAGTCTCCAAAACACCAGATAAGTCGCCAAAAGACCAGATAAGTCGCCAATAACACCAGAAAAAGTCGCTAGATTTGTCGCTAGTCGCTTTTTTGAAAAAAAGTCGCTATAGGGGTCTGAAAAGTCGCTAAATCTAGCGACAAAGTCGCTAAGTTGGCAACACTGAGCTTGCTAGAGGCAGAAAGATAAAGGTCCTTTATTTGTCCCATAATGGGGAAATATCAGTTTGATGCATACATATACACATACACATCAAGGCAAGCAGCGCACATCACTTCCACGCTCCTTATAGGCAAAGTGGGTTAAGTGTCTTGCCCAAGGACACAACGACAGAAGACATCAGTGGGAATTGGTGGAGAAGGTCTCGTGGTGGGCTCGAACCCACGGCCTTTGGTCCCAAAGTAGCAAGTTATAAAACTCAATGTAGACTATTGTTTACCAAATGCTTTCCTCCAATTAGTCTAATACATATGACAGAGACTGACAATCAATGTCTTACTTCACCTTCCTTGGTCACACTGCTTCTAGTTGGCAATGGCAAATTGGCAGATCTTCTGGACTTCTTCACTTGTGTTTTGGATGGGGTAGGCTCTCTTGTCGATGGAGCTAGAAGCAGTAGCGTCTTTCTCCAGGCCTACACAACCACTGCCTCTTCGTCCCTTCCCATTTTTGCAATTCTCCATTATTGTGCAATAGCCTCGAGATGATGTTGCAGCATTTGCGGCAGACCCGGTGAGAACGAAGCTGTGTTTTCTCCATTATTAAGCCAAGCTTTGTCAACTGCGATGCTACATTTTCATCTTTCCTTTCAAATATGAATTTGCTGTTACCAATAATTCCACCAATTCTCACATTTGTTTCACAAAGCTGCTATTGTTCATCGCCATACAAGTCTTTCCACGTCTTTGTTCCGTGTCATTGGGGGATGGTAGTTTACAACCAAAAACTATCTCTAAGCCCCCCTTTTTAGAGAGAATTTTAAAATGTCCATGTAGGCGGAGTAAGCCTGCACACTGGTGTTTAGTCGTCCTTACGGGTCCGGTCCAGGGGGGCAGACCTGCACAGAAGAATATCCCTGAATAAACAGGACATTTACATCTATCAATCATGTCTCTTATCTAATTTATTCTAATTCAAAAATCCTGTTACTTCAATATCTATTCTCTTACAATGTGGTTACATATTGTACACACATTTAACTATATACCAATATTGCATATTAACCAAAATATGTACTTCTGTATACATTTATACAATTACCAAGTCCATTATGTTACTTGAAAACTAGCTAAACAGATTTAATACTGTTGTAAATCTGGTCTGCTCTAAAACATATTTCACATTTTCTTTACTCACACTAAACATTCATACGGTTGTGCACACTAGAAAAACGGTTCCTGAGCATAAACAATGTCTCAAAGTTACTACATGCTTATTATACGCACGAGTCCATGTTACAAGCGTGGCGCGGCCACTACAAAACCTCTAAACCCACACTGAAAAATGGCGATCTACTACCAAAACAGCATACAGTCAACTTGTATGTACTTCTCAATGTGTTTTACATTTTATTACCCAAATAAACAGGACAAATAAAAGAGAGCGTCAGTTCAGTGCAGCCTCGCTTCATGTAATGAAATTGAGCGGACCAAAGACGTTCCAAGATCAGCCCTGGTGGAAAGTCCCGCTATTACTCACGACACTGTCCCCTAGTGGCCCACCACGCATATGTGAAAATCACGCCTAAATAAACAAAAACTCAGTACTACAGCATTTTACTAATAGAGAAGCTACTTTTAAGTTACAAAAAGAATATATTAAACTAAAACACCATAAAATGTGACTGCACATTTTGTGTGCGTCACATCTGCGTGTATGAACATGCAGATAAACAAGGACATTAATTTGTCTAATTACATGTTTTGTCTATGGAAAGGCCAGCTGAGTGGAAAGCACTTTCGCTTCTCAGCAAGAAGGTCCTGGGTTTTGAATCCTGTTCGGAACAGGGTCTTTCTGAGTTGAGTTTGCATGTTCCCCGTGCCTGCATAGATTTCCTCCGGGTGCTCCGGTTTAACCTACCACTAAAAACATGCACACTAGGTAAAAAAATCCTCCAACTCCGGTAGTCCTGACCGGACCAAGCATCAATTACTGGAGATGGGTAGCCGGGTGCTGTACTACGGCGACCGCTGTTGAATACATAAGCCTTAGTGGCATCAGGATGGGTCAAATGCAGAGGATGAAATGCCCTATGGGGATAAAGTGCACCTTTAGAATTCTATCCAATGTAAGAATTGTTTTTGAGGAGTTAAAACACTTGCTCAATGAGGCACATTCAAAGCAGAAAATCCCGTCATCATGGAAACAGGCCAACAGCAGAGATCCTCTCAGACCTCAAAAGCTAAACAAGGCAGGGCACATTTTGGTATGTGATGGGAGATCTCTGGGAACTCCACTTAAAAAAAAAACTTATGAATGATGTTGTCCAAGGGAATGGATTGGTTTGTGAATCTAATCACAATAATAATGATCTGGGAATACTTTTAGACCTTTTCTTTCTCAAAACCTCGGTTAAAAGTGTCTCCTTTCCCAAAGAGTTGCATTGGCTCCTGCCCTCCAATTGAAATTAATTTCTAAGTCATGATTGCAACCTATTTAAAATGTTATGAAATCGTGAAGCCTTAACGTACACACAACATAACACAGGAATCCGAATGTGACACAATATTCTTGCTTTACTTGAATCTGAACCCTGCTTTCTGCCGTTTCCCTGCTAATGTCTTTGGGCTTGGACCGAGCTCTGCCTGAGTGCCCCTGCGGCGGCCTCTCCTCGCCGCATGCTAAGTAGCTGGCTCCGGTTCTCCTCGATGGGACTGCAGCAGACAGTAGGAGTGGACCATATCTCCCCGAGGTGGCACAGGTGGGCTCAGTGGCACCTGTCAGAGCAGCCCGAGTGCAGGTGCTGAAGTGGAGGGGGTGGCTGAGCCTTGGGGAACTGGGCTGCCATCTTGTTCTGGCACCTTCTTTTTCAGACAGGTCCATGCTATTCACTGCACATTAACAGGCAGAGGCACCAATTAGCCTTTCATGCAGAGGGAATAGTGGGTATTACGTTTTAGAGAAACACTGGCAGGGAACCGCAGGAAACAGGCATTCTGGCAAACATTTGATCATAAGCAATAAGCTGCTGCTGCGAATACGCTTTGACTTTCCAAAATGCGGCTGAATGTGAACATGGGTTGGAACTTTTGACAACAGGAGGAGTGCTTCTGAAAACCATATCAGATAGGGAAGGGTTGAGTCGGGTTTTTCAGTTTTATTGATCATTAATGTTGGGTTAAATGTACATCAGTGCTTTAAGTGGCCCAAAAGAGGTGTTCTCATTATCAAGGGAATTTTTTTATGTTTTTAATGCATGTAGTTTTATTCACAACTGTCAGACAACCTTATAGAAAATCAGATATCCATTGTATATATTTGTTCAGGGATATGCTTGAGCTAGAAAGAGTTACTGAGATAAATAAAATAATACAAAATGGTAGTGAAAAAATGTAACCCCTAAAAATATACAAAAACCGATTCAGTCAAATATAATAACAGTACACCAAATGAAAATGAGAAATACTGTGCAAATTATTTTACCTAGAAAAGGCTCCAGCATGTTTTAGGCTCCACTACTTTCCTTGCACTTGGGGATTCACAGGTTGTGGATGCTGCCCAGTACCAGCCATGTCTGCACATATGTATATTAAACTCTTCCAAGGCTGGTCCATTGCATTTAAGGAACATCAGATTTGAAAGCCTTTTTTATTGTTGAGAGAGCACAAGTGCTGCTTTAATTTGCCTGTGTCTGACCTGAAGCGATCTCATTCTGCCTGGTGGCCTGTCAGTCAGCGAGTCCTCTATAACGGCCTGTACACACCGCATGAGTCAAGTGAAGCGGAGCGACTCGTGCCGGTGCACGTCTGGGGGGGCAGCGGGGCTAATTTGAAATGCACGTCCATTATATCAGCGTTAAACATACACTCTGCTCACCAACACGCAGACTAGTGCTTTCGTGCAACACCTTGCACCGAGGCGCATTTGTTAAACACATGACACACATGTTTGTACTAACGTTGTTGACATTAGATCCACACAGTCATGTATCTGACCAGGAGGACAGTTAGTCAGGGATTCTGGACAGCGTTTTTTTTTTTCTTTCATAAAGTCTCACTTCTTAAATGTGCAGTAAGCGATTTTATTAGCTTAGCCGTAGTACTGACTCGAAACCACTCCCACCTTCCCCCTCGCCTCTCCACCAAACCAAACATCCAGCATTTTCTTTTCTTTGTCACAACTGGGAGAGTGGGTGGCAAACGTGAGATTGGCATTTTCTGTTCAGCCCTCTTACGTTTTAGAAAATCCGATAAACGCACGCTGGCAAGAAACAGGAAGAATGTGAAGGGGGGAAACGCATCTCATTGGTTTGTTGGGGATGAGCGAATCCCATTGGTTTATTTTGATCGGTTCGCTCCAAAATCCTTTTTATTATTTTTCTGAGACTATAGGCCTCTGGTCAATTCCATTACTATTTGAAAACATGTGATAACTTGACTACTTTTAGGGTTTAGGGGCGTTTTTCCACAATATTATATATTATAGACTGCACAGTGAGAGCATTAGTGTAGTCTATACGCGTCTGCATGCTCTGCCGATGCTCTCCTCACATCCGAGAGCATCTGCCGATGTTTATTGTATTTTAATCAGTGGGGGCAGGTCCTGGCTCAAAAGTGGCCAAAATATGTGCGTTGACATGCTTGCAATACCAACCCGGGAATTAGCCAATGCTAACATATAGCATCTTCTTACCTCCCGAAAACGTATTCACAGGATGGTCCAAAAGTTGGCTCTTGGCCCAAAACTCCGTTCCACATGTGTGTCAATGCTGAGGGGAGTGAATTTTTTTTGGACCACTCTAATTTGGTCGCTGTGAATTTTTGAAGGTACTCGATAAATGATTATGGCTCGCGTCAGCTGACACATGCGCAGATGCGGGTTTTTTTTCACATTTTGCCCCCGCGGCCATTTTGAAACTGCCCATAGACCGTGGAAGTTGTGGCACATTAGTTAGTATGGCGGAGATTGACGTACGTCAATATTTACAGTCTATGATTTTAATCGAGGATCTGAGCACCGGGTTGAGTTGTTTACTGCTGCAAAAGTGACGCATGCGCCTTTCCTTTGTAAAACTTATGGGTAATGTAGTCTCTAGTCTTGGTGAGCCAAAGTAGCAAGCGTGCATTGTTAAGGGATCTGAAAAGAGGCAGAGCAGCTAGAGAATTAAAGCAGTTGTGCAAATGAGCGTGCCATTACGTCAAAAGCACATTCCTGGTGCAGAGAGGTGGCGCTATGCTCAAGAGATATCAGGTGCTGGAAGTACTGCGTACCGGCCCACTTAAAGCACTGATGTACATCAAATATACATTCATTTGAATTGTCGCTTGTTGTGTTTATGAGCCTGGCCAACACCAGACAACATTGGTATCAGGGCTTAATTTGAGCCGGATTCTGCATCTCTGAAATCGGTAAGTCTACACATGTGTGAGATCAAAATACAATAATTCTAGCATGAAGTTAATAGACAAGGTAAACCCAGCGGGATATAATACCTTTTTTTACATAGCCTTCTCCATCATGGTTGGTAAAAATAAATACAATTGGTCAAATAAGTTTAATACAAATGTTATTTATGTATTTTGCATTACGCTGACTTCATATTCACTCTCAAAATGTATGTTCAGTTGTTGAATTTTTCAAAAGAATTGTTTATGTTTTGTTCTGCAGTGCATTCTGGGTAGCGTTGCTTTGTTGATCAACTGTCAGTGTTTCGAAGCGTTTCAATGGGTTTCCCAGGAAATTAAGCACTGATGGGAACCATCCATTCATTTTCAACAAATGTCTATTTGTATCTGCAGAATGACAGCTGAACACAATAACATTATGTGTTGTGACAGAAATTTGACAAGAAGGCAAGAAGCAAAAAGATGAATGATTTTTACACATTGGTAATGTTGAGGAAAAGAAGGTAACCCTTGTTTAGTTTCCTCTCATCCAGGTTCGTTGTTGGAAGCACTGTCCACTGCGCACAGCAAATGTGAATGTTCACATCACTTTCTGCACTGAGGCCGCACTTTCATCTCAAAGGGAAATAACTTTGTTTGAATGACGCACTAATTGACTGCTGTTGTTGTGTCCTTGGGAAAGACTTCTAATCCCACTTTGCCTCAAGCCCCCACTGGAAGATCAAGGCTCCTGTGGACTCACCACCTGCAGGAGGATCAGTGAGGGGCTGGTGCTCTGTGTACTGGGGGCAGCTCTGACTGCCACCCCCCCCCCCGACCCAGAAATGGATTAAGGGGAAGAAAACGGATGGATGGATGGATGAATGACACATTGCTTTCAGTTGGACCAGTGACACAATCAAAGCATGGATGTATGATTTTATCTGAATAGGAAGTTGCTGCTTAAACCCTTCTCCAGCACGGACGAGGGTAAGGTTAGGGTTGAATTTAGGCTTTTTAGGGTTAGGGTTGAATTTAGGCTGTTTCTGCAACTTAAACACATAAGGCAGGCTGTGATTAAAAGTGAGGATGTAAAAGCATACCTGGATCCTACATAATGTTTGAAAGCTGTGGGGTAACATGGGTCAATCTAATCACTGATTGTTTAAAAAAAAATGTATGTCTTCAGAATTCAAAGTAACTGATTTTCACTTTTCAAAAAGTGAAAGTGAAAATCCCGTGTTTGTACCAGTGACAGTCTTGCGGGAGAATATGTGAAGTAGAAATTACTCAAACATGCATGCATCTGCTTTTAATAGAACAGCGATGCGTGTACAGTATGTCCTGTAGACTGTAAAACTTGCTGGTTCCTGGGGGCACATCTGTCGAGGACATCTGTGGTACGTTTCTTTTATCAGGCACCAGCCATTGTTCTGAAAAGGCAGACATCTTGGAGACCTGGGGCTTGGTTCAAACGCTGGAAAAAAAAAGGGAAGCCAAAGGAACCACTCGACCAAAACGTATCTGTCCTCGCGCCATTCCTCTTCACCCTCTACACTGCGGACTTCAGACACAACACAGACGGTTGTGTCCTCCAGAAGTTCTCCGATGACTCTGCCATCATCAGACTCAGCTCCGAGGACGATGACACAGAGTATAGAGGAGTTATGCAGGACTTTGTGGACTGGTGTCAGCGGAACCACCTCCTCATCAACGCGGGGAAGACTAAGGAGATGGTGGTGGATTTCCGTAAACGCCACTCTGTCGCTCCAGCCCCAGTGAACATCCAGGGAAAGGACATCGAGAGAATAGACTCTTACAAGTACCTGGGTGTTCATCTGAACCACAAACTGGACTGGACTCATAACACAGACGCCCTCTTCAAGAAGGGCCAGAGCCGGCTCTACCTGCTGAGGAGGCTCAGGTCTTTTGGAATGCAGGGGCCACTCCTGAAGACCTTCTATGACTCTGTGGTGGCATCAGCCATCTTGTACGGTGTGGTCTGCTGGAACAGCAGCATCACAGAGAGGGACAGGAAGAAGCTGGACAAGGTCATCAGGAAGTCCAGCTCAGTCCTGGGCTGTTCCCTGGACACAGTGCTGCAGGTGGGGGACAGGAGGGTCCAGAGCAAACTCACATCTATGCTGGACCATGACTGTCACCCCCTGCAGGACACTCTCTCAGCAGTTTCAGTGACAGACTAATTCACCCTCGCTGTGTGAAGGAGAGGTTCCGTAGGTCTTTCCTTCCTGCTGCTGTCAGACTGTACAATAAGAACTGCTGAGTCTGCCAATGTCATTCATCTGTAAATAAGTAAATACTAAATCATGTGCAATGTGCAATACTGCTCCTTCAGAATGTCACTGAACAATGTCACTTGACTTATATACTTCTTATCCAGCACTATATGTACAGTATATAACTCTGCACGACTACATATTTGTATATTTTATTTTGAAAGACTGGTAGCGAAGTATTTACAGATAGTTAAGTCATATAGCTACCACTTTTTGTATATTTTGTGTGCTCCCTGTGTGCTCTTACTACTGTCCTGTCTGTGCGCTGCAACATCAACATTTCCCCACTGTGGGACGAATAAAGGAATTCTTATCTTATCTAGTTGTTGCTCCCAGACACGTGTCACATGTTGCACAATGAGATGGTTTTGGCATTTATATATCAGTGTGACCACATTCCCTGTTTTTATTCTCACTATATGCGGCATCATAAGCACTAACCTTAAAACTAAAAAAGTAATGTTTCCAAAACTTTTTGCTTAAACTTTTTATTGTTTTGACTTTTATTCATGAAAAGTGAGAAGCAATTTGTCACAACTTAACAGATCACAGTGAAGCATCTCCACCCAAACAAAAGATCTGTACAAAGACGTTTGAAATAACTGTCAATACCTTCATTATTCTGTACAAAATCTATCAATGTTGGGGACTATTCTCTTTAAGATTGAATTCAAATTAAACAAAGCTGTATGTGGTGGGGGCTCCTGTGGGCAACAATCAATGCGTCGCTGGATGTGTAAGACAATACAGAAGGAAAACAAATGGAAAAGTTTCAATGAGCATCTGCAAGAACCAAGACTTTGAGAAAGTGTATGTGTTCCAGCTTTGAAAAGAGACGCAGGTTTAACCGGGTGGAGGCTTTCATAGGGTCACTTGGGAATTGTGCTGAACTTTGCTGCCAGTTTTGGAAAGTGGGTCCTTCTTGTCTACATTAAATTGTGGTCCCTGCCTGTTAATGTATGTAGTGAGTGGTCATTTGTAATGAGCATCTGATTTTGTTTTACTGTTTTAAAACAACCTGCTTAGGGACTACAGGAGAAGATAGGCACTCTTGATACAACCTGGTGCAATGCACCGCTTTTTTGGCTAATGTTTTTAGCACATTGTCCCTTTGAATATGATAATTCCTATCCTTGAGAAACGTATTTTTGTCCAAGACTATTTAGGTTTTTGCCCGAAATGCTTTGCAAATTGATATTAACCTAACAGAACCCAAATACAGTACATATATAAATAGAGTATTATGTTCATGTGTGCATACATTCAGATATACTCATACTGTACAGTACATGTGAAATAACACAAATACACACAATACAAATCCTACATGCATTTGGTATATAAACACACACACACACATACAGGGCCATATACAAGCATACATATACAGACATACACTTACACACTCATATGCATACACACCACACACATACATATACATACAAAAACACCCACATACTTATACACACACTCATATTGTACAACGCACAAACTGACACACACACAGTGCACATTATAGCTCTCTCAAGTGGAAAATGTGTCTTGACTTTATTTTTCTATTCCTCGCCACCCTCACATTTCTGCCCCTTTCATTGAATTAACATTTAAATATCTTTGAAGTGGCACTTTTTAATGCTAAAATATGAACGCCACATTCTGGGGCCGGTGGGAGGGACGCAAGCACGCACTCAAAGGGACGACTACTTGTTGTCATTACTTATTTATTTCTTTATCCGGAACCACTGTCTCTTTCCTGGCAATTACTTTTAATTGGTTAACCTTTCCGTTTGCAGGGGAAACACTATTTTTACCACACTCATGCGCACGATCTCCCCTCAGGAATTTCCCTACGATTTTGCACCGACAGGTAGGATTCCGAGTCTTTAAAATGGAAACGAGATGCAGAGGGAGGACACATCAAACGCATGGAAATTCCTTGTTTTTGGGGTGATTTTATATAAGTACAGTTTTGAAGGACCGAGGAATTTATGAAAAAAAGATTCCAGACGTAATAAATATTTATCAGATTTGACTTTGAGTAATAAATGCTGGACTTTAACCATTCATGCGATTGTCAATGTTCAGTTGTTAATTTGATTAATCAATAACTCTCTGTCGGCCACAGGGAAGACAGGAATGTGTAAAATAAAAAAGGTCAAAATTAACTTCTGAAAAAGCCAGCACAGTCCTCCACAACTTTAATCAATATTAACATACCATTATTTAAAAAATAAGGACATCTTCATATAGAAAAGACCAATCCTGTTTTATTATATAGTTAAAAAAACAAGAAGTGTGAATAAGTTAAATAAAAACAAATCCCAATCACTATAAATAAAACAAACATAAAAAAAAAAAAATAGAAGTGAGACTCAAGTGGAGATTTAAAACTCTCTCCAGGGGGTTGTTCACATGTGGAGGGGCAGAGCATTCCACAGCTTAGGGCCGACAACAGAGAATGCTCGCCCCTCTTCTGGTTCTCCCGTTCATCTGAGGAACCACAAGCTGGAGCTGGACATCTACATCTACAACTGCTATATCGGCTCAGAGTGCCCGCAAGCACACGCCTCGCTAAAAAACTAGGTCGTGAGGCGGGTTGATCCCCCTGATCAGTGTGGGAGGAAAAGGCTCCCCAGGGTTCTAGTTTGAAACTCCTGTATTTTTGTGCAGTATTTTTATTCAGTATTTTATTATTAAGTGTCAAAAATCAGAATGGAAAAAATATGTTCACTTCAAGAATAATGACCTCTCCAGAGCTCACCAGAGTTCACTGCAGTTCAGTGTTCAGGGTTTTACACTGGACCAGACAGGAGCGGATTTATGTTCTGAAACAAGCAGATCAGGCGAAAATCCACCGGAGGAGGGCTAACTTTTTGAAAAATGCTAACAAAGCATTTAGTATTTTACTTTGGACCAGAGCAGAAAAATATACGAACCTCTGCTGCTATGACCTGTCCTGCTCCACCCAGAGGCTCCCCCATCTCTGCAGCTGTGGCATGTCCTGCTCCGTCTAAGGGCTGCACCCCCACTGCTGCAGTGGCCTGTCCTGCTCCACCCCCAGCGGATGGCCCACCTCTGCTGCTGTAACCTGAAGTGCTGTTTCTAATTATTACTATTACTATTGTTAGCTTTTTAGAATGATTAATTCATTTGTTTTGTTTGTGTGGATGAATGTGTTTTGCTATGAGGGCTGTTCGATGCCGCTTGCAGCTTTTAATATTATTTCGATTTTATCTTTGCATTGATTCTATAAATGAATGAAGGTCTTTCTTTTGTAAAGCCTCTTTGAGTTATTATAATTACTTTTTTACGGATGCACCAATACAAGTACCTTAATTCGAGTAATTGCCAATACAGAATACAATACTGATATGAGCGCATCTTGTTTCTGGGAATGCATAAAACTAATACAACTGAAAGTCAATATATTTTATTTATCATGTCAACAATGAGAAAACGCTTCAACAATTAAATGTTTTGGCAATAGTTTGAACAGTCAACAATAAGAGCCACTGTCATATTCCACTCATACAAATACTATGTTTTAGAGTTGGTTGTTGATGTGCGCCGGTACTAGCTCCGGTGCTAGCTCCGGTGCTAGCTCCGGTACCGGTAGTAAAGGTGGTATACGCCGCACGGTGGTGAGTTTTCAGATGTTTGATCAAGTTGCTGGTGTTATACATGTTTGTTTTGGACCCACCTCGGGACAGTTTTTTTCTGTCTGCTTTACTCTTGTCACTCATTTACTTTAAAAAACTGCTCTCTCGTTGCCGACTTTTGCAGATCACCATGGCAAAAAATGTGCCACACAGCTGTCTGCTGTTGTGACACTAATGTAAATTAAAAATGTGGGTAATGGTTGCCGGAATCGGGTCCTATGGTATGAGTACGAGTACAAGCCTATAGTATCAACCCAATACCAGTATCGGTATCAGTGCATCCCTACCTTTTTATCTGACCAACCTAAACCAGCTGTAATATGCTCAAATGAAATAAATATAATTATTATAATAAAATAATTATCCAAAGGTTTGGTCTATTATTTTCCACATCCAATCCTGGAATAGACAGTGAGATCTATAGGAGGAGAGGTGATGTTGCTCGAAATAGTAACTTCGAAAAGCAATTGATGACACCAGGAGAGACACGTTGCAATCAGGAACATGGATGTGGCCTTTGAACTAACAACACACTGTAATATCTTTGATGCCATTATTGGACCATAGTTTTATCCTACCACTAAAAAACCTCTATCTCGGGTAGATCTTACCAAGCTGATCACCAATAAAGTCTAACTTATAACTTACAAAAAGTAGAACAACAACAGTAGAGAAATACAAGATAATAACTCATCCATGCAAAATTTACTTTCATGGGAAAATAGTGGGCGATATTGGATCCAATCTATTGCAAACCCCTCAGTTTTTCATATTTTCTGGAACATTCTGGTCAAAGCTTTAACATTCAACAAGAAGGGAACAAAAACTATATATACTATAGACTCTCCTCTTCCCCTTTGAACCTCTCCGATATTTAACAGACTCTCTTTCCTTTCCTTCCACCTGTCAGTGCTACACGTTTGCCGCTGTCCTCTGTGCCAATCACATCTCTCCATCTCATTTCTCCTCCGATGTTACCGACCAGCTCCGCGACGTCTGCTGCATAATTCAGGCGTGGATCTTTTATTTATTCCAGTTGGGCTCAGGCAGTTTCTATAGCGGGTCACAGGCAGAGTGCAGGCCGGTCATTTTCTGCCGCTTGTCTGTCATATACTTGAGTGATGTGTATTCAGGATGATGGAGTAGCGCCGACGGGAAGAGGAGAGCAGATGAAAAGAGGGGTCAGAAGAGCCAGAGGACAAGTTGCGATTATCCCCCAACACTGGGAGCAGCGTGAGCCGTTTTTCAGGGTATTTTGGGTCATTTTAGTTGACTCTTTGAGAATAACCTTGTTTTTTTAAGGGGTGAAATAGCCTGGTTTATAGCCTAAAGTGAAAATGTTATCTATGTAGTTAAATAGGTTAAAGTATATGAATGGAGAATGGGGTTAGTGCAGGATGAGGCTGACTGATTTACTCAGATTATAAGTGGTTACTAATCTTATGAACCGATCCTACAATCTGATGAAATTGGAGCCAAGCTGTTATGTGAAAATGCAAGGTAAAATACTGGTGTTGTATTTATTTATGTTGGCTTCACACAGACACACACACAAAAACAATCTATTCAAACAGTTTTCAGTTTTTCCCAGTGGGGGCGGGTCCCGGCTCAAAAGTGGCCAAAAAGACGTGCGTTGACATGCTTGCAATACCACCCCGGGCCGATGGGAGTGGACCCGGAATGAGAATTAGCCAATGCTAACATATAGCAGCCAATGCTAACATATAGCAGCCAATGCTAACATATAGCAGTCACTCGTTTTGATGAATGGGGCTCGTGCCGGCTGATGCATGCGCAGATGCGTTTTTTCACATTTTCCACCCCCCGCCGGCCATTTTGAATCACTCCATGAGATTACCCCATTAGTTAGAACGGCGGAGATGGGCGTGACTACGTCCGTTAATAATATACAGTCTATGGTTTATTCCAGATAACCATAGATAACCATTGCAGTGAGCAGGCAAACAAAAAGACTACTGTACAACCAGGAAAGACAGTCCTCACAGTCTAGTATCAGTCCCCACTCAGAACAAAAGGCCTTTTAAACAGCTGTAAATAATGTAGTCTTTTTTATTGAAGCTCCTCCATTTGAACAACTTTATATCTTCCTACTTTTGGGAAATCCATCCATTTTCTCCTGCTTTATCCGTTGCCGGATTGCAGGAGCAGCTGTCTGAGCAGGGACGCCCAGATTTCTCCATCCACACACACTTCCTCAATATCATCCAGGGAAATCTTGAGGTGTACCAGGCCATGTGAGAGTCTCCTCCCTGTGGGACATTCCCAGAACACTTCTACAAGGTCCAGGATGCATCCGAAACCGAGCCACCTCATTTGGTCTCCTCCTGTGTGACGGTGCTTCTCACCCAATGTCACACTCTCACTTTGGGGAAAACTCATTGTGAAACAGTAATAAGTGACACCACAGCTAGTTAACAGAGTTTCAGTACTAAATATTCCCTCTTAGGCCAAAGATCAGCAATCAAATGCAAAATCTTGTCCCGATTAAAAAGTTGCCCACTATAATCTTTTGAAAACATTCTACCAAACAATATAAGCCCTTGAGAGAGAATTATAAAGCATACTGACCATGATTTGTCCTTCACTTAACCCAAAGCCTTTCGCCTATACTGCAAACACTGTGTCCGCTGTGCTCCTAAGCTCCAGGGCCAGTGGCGGTCTGTGTGATATCGCCAAGAGAGCAGCTTACCCCTGTGCGCACTGGCCAACAAAAGCTTACAGGCCGTGTGTATGTGCGCCCAAAGAAGCCCTCACTAACCACTTGTCTGTAAGCCGCTGTCACAAGCATGTTTTTGGGGCGGCGAGGGCTTATTTCCACTGTACATGCTACACTGACTCGACTTTGACCGAGCCACCAGGAGGAATGAGTGCGGGGGCTTACATGGAGGAGCAGAGCGATGACAACGTCCATATTGTGCGCAGCCTTGATGTTCTTTTGAATGTGTAATCTCAAGAGTGTAGAAAATGTATGTGTGTGTGTGTATATATATATATATATGTGTGTGTATTGGTCCCAATGGAGAATCAATAGCTGCCTACAATTGTATGTACATTGAAAGAAGAATTGTTCACATTGATTTCTTGCTCTTTGTGAACACCAAAGACGGTGAATACAAGCCACAATGGTGTGTCAAGTCAATAGCTCTATAGCATGGGTGTCAAGGCCCGGGGGCCAGATTCGGGCCTTGCATTATCTTGGCCCCCGGATAATTGATTTGTATTAGACAATCCAAACTAATAATTTGGATTATTAATTCAATGTTCAGTACAGAAAAATCATTTACACTTGAAATATTGGATTATTAATTTTATCATTAAATAAAGTACGGTACACTGGGTTAGGTCTTGGTTCAATAGGTTGTATTCAATCATTTTCATATGTTTTAATAAACCAGTCCGGCCATCGGCTTGTAGCAAATTAGTTTTTTTGCCCTCTGATGTATCTGACTTCGACATTCCTGTTCAATAGTATACGAGCAGTGTTGGGAGTAACAGAGTGTGAGTATAATGCCGTTACTAACAGCATTATTTATTCAGTAACTGAGTGGTCTCATTTCTTTCCCCATTGCCACGATGTCTGTGTATGTTTGTCTGTTTTGCTCTTTGGTTACTTTCAGTGGTTACTTTGGCTGGTAATTAGTTAATTCTAAAAGGAGTTTAGAAGGTAACTATAACCAAAGACTTGTATGTGCTGACTGAGTGAGTGAGAGGGTTGGAAAGAGTACTTCTGTATCTTGTTTGTTTCATGTTGTGCTGTATAAACAATAAGAGTTTAAAATAAAAACTAGTTTAAATAAAAATCACTTTTTATGAAGCAGGTGGGATTCAAAAAACAGGGGTGGAATGTATAAGACAGAGCAAAAGCTAAAACTGAGAGCACTTATAATATTTACTGTTTAATGTTGATGGAATTAGTAAAAGAATAATCTACTGATCATGTTTTTTAGTTGATTGAGTTATCAATTACCTTTTCTATAAATTTTTATTTCAGTGGCAACACTAAACATTAATTATATTGTTGAGATTATATGATTCATGGTTAAGATAAATAAGGAGTTTCAGGTTTTGCATTCGGCCTCAGTGCTGTTTTTGTGTACACGTTATTACATTGAATAGTCAATAAATGCAAAATATTGAAATATTTTGATGCTATTTGCAGATGCTACTTTATGCTATTTTAAGACATTGTTGCATTACAATTCTTACATCAGATGATCCTTTAAAGACCTCCACGTCGATCCAAAGCGCCTCTAATACCACATACCGTGTCATTTTCTTTTACGCAAATTACAGTCTCAGCCCTCTGTGTTTAGACAAGAGCAGAAAGACGGCTTCTACAATTACCGTCTTCTTTATCTCAGAAAATGTATAATCTTTGCCTTATGTGATGAGATTAATTATCCTGTCCCAATCTAGACTTTTGTGTCTGGTGGCATTCTTTCTTCTCTTGCTGCTAATTCCTTGCTTTGATGTCCATTGATGGTGTTAAGAAAACATTGCAGAATCAGATATTTATTGAGTTCAATATTTCTTCAATGTACAGTATTTGTGATTAGCCCTAAATCACAACAGTGTTGTTTTGTAGGACGTCTAAAAGTTGTTTATTCACCGACAGCAGTTCAAGCTCTGGAATGGCAAGAGTAACAAGCACGTAAGTTTTTGTGTGAGCACATCCAAGCATGGTCAAGTTAAAGGGCTAAATACAGACTCAGAAGAATTTGAAAAGTTTGGATATTGCGTCTGCCGACGTGAAACATGGAGACAAGCGGATCCCAGCAGAAAGACTAACACATCTATTAGTCGGGTCCGGGCCAAGATGACATGTGCTGAAGTCGACCGCGAATCGAGCTAAGTTGCCCCAAAAACCCCTCCCTGATGCTTGTAAAATAATATAAAAGGAATTTCTGCAGTAATGTAAAGAGACAGGTTTCTTGTGCTGTCCGAGTGATGCCTGTGTCCAATTTATGTGCATAAAGACTATTCTTCACAAACCAAATTTGAGTATTTGGTGAGTAACAAGTAACAAGTTTAAGTAATTTACTTGAAACTGTTGAATGATCTGACTCACGTTGAGCATCTATGAATGTGACATCACTCCGACTGCAGTAGTACCCCTGAGCAGGACTGGGCTGTGGTGTGTGCTGCTGGCTTCATTATCATGGCAGACAGCGGGGGGCTTCGTGACGTGCCTGTTATTTGGCTGTGTGTGTGTATGTGTGTGGGATGGGATGTGTGTGTGTTTGTGTGTGTGTGTGTGTGTCAGAGGACAACACATCCTGCAGGCTTCAGTCCAGGAATAGCACCATAGGCGGCAGTGGCTTATGTAACACACACATTGGGGGACACATAGGGGTGAAGCAGAGGGCATGGGGCTGTAGACAACATGAGGGAGGGACAGCAAAGACTTTCATTTCAATCCCTTAGTTTTAATGAGGAAAAACTGTATGTAGACATTTAAGTTACTGTTACTGCTTAGGTTGAAAGACTAGTGGTTGAGAAGTAATTTCAATCTCACATCTCAATAAGTAGTGGTCTATAAACAATAATTATGCTGTATATTTTATTGAGTTGATTAAGGTTGATGTTATCTGTTCAGAACTTTTTGACTTATTCATTGGGTAAAATATGTTTTAATTGGTCCTGGCAGAAGTCTTGTAGGATGCTTCTTCTGCTGGTTACTGAACATCAGAACCCAGCCCAGTATTGAAGTTACTGTGTGTGTCTGTGTGTGTGTGTGTGTGTGTGTGTGCGTGTGTGTGTGTGTAAAAAGACTGTTTTTAACCTAAATGTATTGCACCATGTTGCATTTATTTGTATGAAAAGTGCTTTATTTAAAAAAAAAAATCTGAATGATTGATTGATTGTAAAAGTAAAAGGTTGTGAATTAGACCACAAGAGGCTTTGCATCTGGACTACTCCAAATCCTTGGGGGAAAAATTTTTGAAAAGATGATAAAATTATACATTACACAGTGTTTTATACAGTATGTATTTTAATGAACTGCCTATGCACAAGGGTTTCCTCCATATGAATAGTGATACACAAAAGGGGTTTGTGACATCTATGGACTTCTGTAACTTTTGTTTCTGTATGAACATGACCACTGTTATTTCTTAAAGACCTTATGCCGGGTTTAAAAAAAAAAAATTGTGGCTATCAAAATTGCATGACAATGTTGATCTGAAATAGATTCCGGCAAAAAAAAATCTATATTTTATAAAAAGAAAGTGTTTTTCATGAATTTAAGTTGTCTATGCTCTAACCTGTGTGTGACGTCATAGTGGGTAACGCCCATGCATTGAAAACCATGGATCTATGCCACAGGACTGCCTTTTCTCTCTTCTCTCCACTGATGCCCAACACAATACTGCACTCTACAGGTGACAATTGCTCACTACACCGTTGCCGTTTTGAGAGTGAAAATGTGGCTAAGCTGGGAAATGAACCCCAGTATCTAGATTGAAAGTTCATCGACACAACCACTGGACTATCTCAGTTTCAACAAAGAGTTGCAATCTCGTAGTAATCTCATACTCGCTGTACACGGCCTTGTCATCTTGAATATCCGCGAAAAAAAAACAAATACCAAATTGTAAACAACTTACAGCGTTGAAACGTACCCACTCTGACGTCACCAAGGGCTGTGAAGTTTTTTCGTCTCTAAGGGCGTTGCTATGGGGTTTTTTTCGATTTGGAGGGATCAGAAAAAAAAAACAACTGATTTTGAAACCTTTAGTAGTTCTCTTCTAATATAAAATTGTATTAAAACTGTATTTCTAAATAAATCAAACCCGGCATAAGGTCTTTAAAGACACCAGAGGCCATATTTATCTCATCTATAAACACACTCGTACTTATTTTACAAGAAACACAAGACCAGCTAAAGTTCTTAACAGCCCAAGTTTGGCCTGTGAATATTTGTTGCTGAGCACATTTTTAACTGAATCAAATTCGCTCTGCAATTTATGCTGCACTGGGAGCATTTAACAACTTATTTTTACACAGCTTCTCATAAAACAGCACAACCCAAACCACATCACGGGGAAATCTTTTCACTATATGAATCACCATCCGGTCACGTTCGGACAATAAAGCCGTTCATAAAATAGAATTAGCGCTTCCCAATGTGGAGCAATCCCAGTTTTTTTTTTTTTTTACATGGATGTCTTTTGGTTTGCCTCACCCGTGTTTGTGCCCCTGCAGGGTTGGGTTGTGGGGAGCACCCAGGGGCAGGGGCATGTTATTGGCCCTCGCACTCAGCCCTAAGCCGCAGAGAAGGACCCTTTTTGCACAATCCGGAGTGGCTTTGTTCGATTAAGAAAATTCTTTTTTTGTGAATTGTCTATTCATTGCCGGATCACGGGGCAGCTGTTTAAGCAGAGCCGCTCAGACTTCCCTATCCACACACACTTCCGGGGGGACCCGTAAGGCGTTCCCTGGCCAGCTGAGAGACACAGTCCCTCCAGCGTGTCCTGGGTCCCCGGGAAGACCCAGGACCCAGACCCTCCTCCCGGTGGGACGTGCCCGGAACACCTCCCAGGGAGCCGTGCACGAGGCCTCCGGAACAGATGCCCAAGCTGCCTCAACTGGTTCCTCTCGACGTGGAGAGCGGAACCAGAGGGAGCGCCAGCCACTCTGCGGAAGAACCTCACTTCGACTGCTTGTCCTTTTGGTCATTACCCAAAGCTCTTTACCACAGCGGCCCGATACAGCGAGCGCTTCACTGCACACGCTGCATCAATCCACCTTGGCGGAGGCCAACATGCACCGGGAACAGGTGTGACTTGCTGCCTGCAAGGCAAACACAGCTCTGGCTCCGGTCATACAGGGACCGGACGGCCCTCAACAGAAGACCCCCTAAGGTCACCCAGGGGAACACTGCCAAACGCCTTCTCAAAATCCGATAGTTGGGCGAACACCCATGAATCCTCGAGTATCCGATGGAGAGCAAAAAGCTGGTCCAGTGTTTCGCGGCCGGGAAAAAAACCACACTGCTCCTTCTGAATCCAAGATTTGACCATCAGTCGACGTCTCCTCTCCAGTAGTATCCGCCCCAGCATCCTCAGCCTTTGCCTCCGCCGATCCTGAGGCGCCGGACGGTTTGCCAGAATCTCAGAATTTGTCTCTGCAACAGCCCGGGCTGCGGCACTCTTCGCCCGCCAGTACTGGACAGCTGCCTCAGAAGTCCCACGAACCATCATGGCTCGATAGGAATCCTTCTTCAGCCTGACAGCATCCCTTACTACATGTGTCTTCCACCAGGTTCGGGGGTTGCCCCCGGGACCAGCACCAGAGACCTTGCGAGCTACGAGCCGCCCGTATTGGCAATAGAGGTGGAATACATGGTCCACTTAGACTTGATGTCCCCCTCCTCCCCCGCGACCTGGGAGAAGCTGTCCCTGAGGTGTGAGTTGAAGGTACGCTTGACTACACGCTTGGGTCTGCCAGGTCTGACCGGCTTCCTCCCTACCAGCGGATCCAACTCACGACCAGGGGGTGATAGGTTGTCAGCTCCGCCCCTCTCTTCACCCGAGGGTCCGAGACACGCGGCCGATGACCAGATGATACAACAACAAAGTAGATAATCGACCTCCGGCCTAGGGTGTCCTGGTGCCACGTGCACTGGTGGACACCCTTGTGCTCGAACATGGTGTTCGTGATGAACAAACTGTGACTAGTACAGAAGTCCAACAGCTGAACAACACTCAGGTTCAGATTAGGTGGACCGTTCTTCCCAATCACTCTTCTCCACTCTTCTCGAAGAGGTCCCCCGGAGAATAACGGAGTCCCCGGTTGATGCACCGTCCAGTACCCAAGGACTCCAAGTAGGCTGAGTACTCTGCACTGGGCTCTTGGGTGTAGGACAAAACGTTTGGGAACTACATTTACTGTATTACAACAGCCGTGAAGCACCTTACCAGCACACAGCACTTTGTAAAAACTTTTGCACATTATAGCACATTTGCACTGATAATTAGCTTTGTGACAATCTCTCTTGTTCTTGTTTTCTTCAATGTTATGATTTTACTGTATCTGCCGGTTTTTAGATTGTGTGCTGCAAAACCAATTTCAGTGTCCCAGTGGGACAATAAAGAGAATCCCTCTGAGCGTGGTGGTCCCACAGGAAGGTGTGTCCAGGTTGTCCCTTCGGGCAAGGCCCGGCCACCAGGCGCTCTCTTTCAAGCCCCAACCCTAGGCCTGGCTCCAGGGTGCGTAAAAGTAATACAAAATTTAATAAATCATGGAAAACAAATCTTGGTAAAATTCTTATATACAGTATAAATACACACAGTTGTTACACCTCTTTGTTAGTCACATGAGAGCTAGTATTTCCTCTCTCACTTTAATCATAATAATAATTTTAAAAGTAGCGCAGGTCTGTGTGATTGTTCCACCTCTGAAGGAGCTTCCACCGGCCCCAGCTGTGGTGATCACAAAATGACTTAGCGGGAGCTCCAATAATAATTTTTAAATCCTTTTCATTTGCTGAATATCCAGCCGCCTCTCCCAACAGAACTTGTTCATTAGACTGCATAATGACAACTTACTTCAAAGGATCCCTGGTGTAAAAGTGAATCATTTTGTGTCATTTACAGTAAAGCCCGGAGCCTGAAGAGAATATTTCCTGATCACACTTTTAAAGTAGACACAGATGGTAATAGATAGACTGTAGTTCCCAGAAGAGAAGGTGCACTGTATATTTGGATTAATAACAACGAATTAGAAATGTAACATCACAGAAGGCTTGATGCTTTCTTCTTTGTGTCCTGCTCTGCTAAACTCTGCATGTCACAGAATAAAACTGGACCAAATAAAAAAAATATCATGTACTGGTTTCAGATGAATGACAGAAATGTTTTAACGGTGTTCTATTTTTAGCCCCCACGATAAACCAGGGATTACCATACTTAACCCTTTTAGTTATAATTATTAGTTTATTTGTTTCATTGTGCATTAATAAACGTCTCTGTAAATGCACCAGAATTATCCAAGCAGGTAATTTTTCATCTGCAGTCCCTGGACACAAGTTCATAGTCTCCCTAAAGATAATACTAGTATATAGTCATACAAAATATAATGCAGAAAACATACATCACACAATAAAAACACAGTTCACATACAAAATATATATTTACTAGGGCTGGGACTCGATTAAAATCTAATTAATTAGAGGCTTTGTAATTAATTAATCACAATTAATCGGATTCTTATCACATATAAATATTTGACCTGAGAACAGTGAGAAGTAATTTTTTTCCCATCCACGGGGCCAACCAACACGGTCACATCAGCTTCTTTGTTCATGTTCACTGTGTCACTGTGGTTTGTTGTCAGAACCGAATTCATGCGCGTTAGTTGGTGCTCCCGTACAATTGGTCCGTCTGAGGCCCCGTTCACACGTAGCCGGGTATCTGCTTAACCGCGAATAGGTGTCTTTGTTTGCACCTGTCATCCACATGACAACGCATCATAAACGAATATATTAAAAAACTCAGGGCAAAGATTTTTGAAAACTATGTTTATGCACTACTGTGTTTTTCCCTAACGCAGGACAGGACGTCAGAGAACACACATGTTTGGAATGTTATGAATGTGATTGAAAACGCAGATGTTCGGTTATGTGTGGAAGCAAATCATTTTCTAAACGGAGGGGGGGGGGAAATATTCGCTTTTAAAAATACCCGGCTACGTGTGGACATGGCCTAAAACTCATCCAGTGTGAAACGCTCCACCGTGCGAAAATATATATGATGAAAATGCGTCAATTTTTTAAGACGCTAATTTTTGTGTAATTTCTTAATCTTAATTAACGTGTTAAGTCCCAGCTCTAATATTTACTAAACTAAACTAATGCATACATCTCTGTTTTACTAACCAGTTTTTCAGATGTATTTTGAAAATGGTGATTCTCTTATATATTTGCTGGGATGGAGTTCCAGTCTCTAGCAGCGGTTACAGAGGAGGCCCTCTGACTGAAGGTGCTCCGTCTCAGAGGAATCAGGCAATCTCCGCTGCATAAAAATTTGTTTTGGTTTGTCCCAACAGAAAGCTATGAAAGCCCGTTTCCGCCATGTAAAAATAAAAAGACCACTAGAAATTCAAAACTATAACTTTTAAACTTAAATTTACCTTTTAAAACTCAAAATTTGTACTTTTTTAAAGTTGTAATTTTGTGTTTACAACAGTGGGTCAGTATGTGTTGTGAGTTTGTGTGTGTGCAGGCCGAAACGTGAGCGCTCTCTGGATAGCTCTTTGGATGGCGCTCTGTGTGGAGCTCTGGATGGCATTCTTCTGGATGGCGCTCTGGATCCCGCTCTGGATCCCACTCTGGAGCGCGCTCTAGATGGCGCTCTGTAGCGCGCGCTGTAGCAAGCGTTCGGGTAAAGTTGAGCAGGTGCCTTCAAAAATTCACAGCGACTAAACTAGACTAAATTCACTCCCCTCAGCATTGACACACATGTGGAACGGAGCTTTGAGCCAAGAGCCAACTTTTGGACTATCCTGTAAAGACGTTTTCGAGAGGTAAGAATGCTATATGTTAGCTATATGTTAGCATTGGCTAATTCTTAGACCGGGTCCACCCCCATAGGCCCGGGGTGGTATTGCAAGCATGTCAGCGTACGTCATTTTGGCTACTTTTGAGCCGGGACCCGCCCCCACTGGTTAAACCCCGGGAACGCTTTGGACTACATTTGGATGCAAAACCAGCGGAAATCTTTCAGTTATTGTACTGTATGTTTTGTCAGCAGTGCATTGCTTTTGATACTATTTCATCAGTGATTGCCTACAGCTCATAGGAAGTTGTGCTAATACTAACTAATGCCTATCAGATCGCTACTAAAACTAGATTGCTCAGTGGGAGGAGAGCGTAGGGGAGAGTTTTCAAAATGAGAAGCCTGTGAGTGGCACTTCTGAGAGTTATTATGGGATGCATGGGCGGGTCATTCGGCACAGTCGTGTCAATGCGTTAATTCTTTTAAACGCAATTAATGAAAAAAAAATTGGGTTAGGGTTAATTTTGACAGACCTAATCAATATTGAATAAACCTAAACGGCTCTCCCTGTGTGCTATAACTCCTTTTCACTGAAAAAGCTGAAAAAAAGTGACAGAGGCCAAAAACACACGCATGTGAAAACAACATAATGTTGAGAGCGAGGAGGTAGTTACAAGGATTAATTATTGATTATTATAAGCTGCCCAACGCACATGCACAATATATACTGTATATAGGAAAACATTACAAAACACACCTTATTTTTTATTTATTTGATCAGGAACAATGCACAACTGCCAACAGTCTATGACAGGAGAAATGCTATGTGCCAGTTTATTGCATGAGATCCTAATTTCCACTGGTAGACCCTGGACAGAAGTACAGGAAAATGTTAATATCAGAGAAAGAGAAATTCTGTAAAATCAATCCAACTACACGGGAAACAATCAAACATTCACTTATAATGTAATACAATGTCAGAGTCACTCAATGGTTTTGAGTGAATCTAAAGGTTTGATGTGACAGTAACAAACCTGTCTCAGTCAGGCGTTTAAACAGTGTTATCTGTGCATGAAATGATTTGGTTTCGAAGAGTGTTCCAATGGCTTTATAAGAGAATGATTGTTGACTAAACGTGGTTCTACATGTGGGAAGCCTATAATCTACGAAAAGTTAGCTAGTGTTAAAAGTCAAAGAAAAACTTCAGAAAAAGCTCAATATAAAAGTCTCCTAGGAAGTAGCCCCTGGTGAACTGTGGTTAACTCTTCACGCTGAGGGTCAAAGGTTCTGTCACTGGCAGTTTTCAGTGGAGACCTGGGAGACCTGCGTAACAGCTGGTTTTCTGACCTCACTGATCTGACCGCGGCATGAGGAGAGAACAGATCTGACATATAATCAGGGGCCTGGCCATTTAACCTCACATATACACGTTTACCTCAGAGGTTCATGTAAATGTTAAACTGTAACAATCATATCAGAGTACATTGTCTTAGAAATATACATATTTTACGTACTTGCGAGAAAGAGCCCTGTGAGTCACCATGAGAGCTGCCTGAGGGTGGTCCTCTCTTTTTCTCTTTTCTGTCTGAAAAATATAACTTCAAAACATGACAAAGACCAAAAATACATGCATGTGAAAACTAGAGATAGAAGCAAACAGTTTCAAGTACAAGAAACACGTCAAAACGACAGCACTTGAAATCACGCTTGTCCCATCAGCAAATATTGTCTTGCAATTAAAATGTCCAGCTTTTTGAAAATATAATACTGATAACTGGCTCACGGCAGCAACAAAAATCAAGTTCTGGCACCACTGACCGAGTGCCTAATCTCAGGGAAGGGCCTGGTTAGTACTGTGATGGGAGACCTCTAGGAATACTAGGTGTAACAGTGGGGCGGTGTGTCCTGTACAAGGATAGTTGAGGGTGGTCTGAGGGGCCGATGGCACATAGTGATTGCCTTGCTTGGGCCAGTGTGCGTCAGGGCAGCTGTGGCTACAGTAGTTGTTTATCACCACTGTTTAAGGAGTGAATGAATAATTATGTGTTTTTGAGTGTCCAAAAGGTATTTTATAAAAACTGAAGCTTTATTCTAAAGTTTTAAAAATATACAGATTTGACCTTTACTAACTGAGTGCTAAAACTGGCCATTTTAACGGAAATACAGCAAAACAAGGCTGATAGAGGTTTTGCACCTACATAGCTACCGTCACTACACCGCCATGTTGGATGGCAGGTTATAAAACTCTATAGTCAGATTTTTTGCAGCATTTTTAATTGTGGTAGAGTTTCTTTTCCTTGATGGCTAATTACGGCCGGAATATAAAAGAAAAAAAAAAAAACATCTTTGTCTCGCTCTGAGCATTTACCACAATTAAAAATGCAGAAAAACTTTCCTATCAGTCTAAGTCTTGAATCTGACTATAGAGTTTCATAACCTGCCATCCAACATGGCGGCGTAGTGACGGTTGCTATGTAGGTCACGCGGTGGTGCAAAACCTTTATTCTAACTTCTGACAGTAAACAGTGCGTTGCTATGGTAATTAGCACTTGATATTCTCTGATTAAAAATGAGTCAAGACATAATCGTCAACATTATAACCACATTGTCCTTCTGCAGATAATGAGCCTGTATGTATGATACAGCCTCATGATTGGTTTTCAATTTTAAGTTGAAATTTAGAAATGAATGATCTCTTGGACAATTTTCAAATTTTCCAAGTTATAATTTTGAAGTTAACGTTGACAAAGGGTCCCTACAACACACTGACACAACAGCTATTACAAAGAAAGGCACTGTCTGATGTACTTCCCACTGGTTGTGTTGTGTTGTGGTGCCGCACCAACAATAGTGATGGAGTCATTATGTGCAGCTCTTTCTTCTGCAGATCTGTGAGCTGAAATCAAAGCCCCCGTATCACTCTGCACCCCACATACTGCTCTTCATCCACTGTTCCTCTCATCATTTACACACGCTTTATTTTTATCTCTGCTTTTGCTCAAACTTCTTCCTCTCAGGCACTTTCACCACCACTCTGGGAGGATTCTTTCAAAACAGAAATCAAACTGAAGCAACAGGAATCGGTGAAGAACTGAAAGAAGACACCGGCGAAGACAGGAGAAAGTTTGACAATTATAATACCGTTCAAAAGTTTCTGTAGTTCTACTTAAAATATGAAACCAATACATGATACGGTCTCCTTACAAGCGAAGTGAAATATGCCAAGCCTTTGTTTGTTATCATTTGGATCACTATGGCCTACAGTCCATTACAACATTTTCCCATTTCTGAGATGTTCTATGGCTCTGTAGATTTTTATCATAGCATTTGAATCATACCATTGAACTAACAAACAATGGATTGGTTTATGTCACTTTGCGTGTAATGAGTGTGTCCTAGTAATTTCAGAGTTTAAGTTGAATTGCAGAAGTAAATGGACTTTGGAATGGAATTTTCCGACCAAATTGCTAATGCTTCCCTCAGAATGAGCTGTGTTATATGTGAAACATAAATGAATAGTTCATTTACAAAAAGTGGCTTTGGATAAATATTGGTAGGCTTATAATTTTCTCTTTACAAAGTCAGATTTTGAAAAGTCAGATATCATTTCAAGGCGACAGCAGCTCAGTTGGTAGAGCATTAGTCTTTGAGCCTACTTCACAACTCCCATTGATGTCTGTTGTAATTTTGCCCTTAGACAAGACTTTTAACCCCACTTTGCCTGATGCCCCCGCTGAAAGATCAAGGCAGCTCAGACTAGAGCTAGAGTGGACTCACACCACCTGCAGGAGGACCAGTGACGGGCTGGTGCTCTCTGTACTGGGACAGCTCTGACTGCCACCCCCCCGATCCAGAAATTATTTTGATCATTTGAATTACTTTAATATACCACTATATTTGAAGAGTTAATTTGAAGAAACAAATTGTAATGCCATTTATCTGTTTTGGCAAATTAACAATTATATAACCTTTATTTATAATCTTTGTTATCGATCAATATTGTTGCAGATGGTAAACCCAATCTTATGAATTCCATGTTTCTTGTCGCTTCCCGCTCTGCCTCAGCTCTCATAACTCCACACACTCCCGTCCTGATGAGTTTGGCAGAGCGTGATTCAAGCAGACAGACGCGTGCAGAGGAGCGCCTGACCTCAATCACAACTATCCCAGACCGACGACCACATCATCTCTGTCTGACACGCTCAGTCCATCTCCGCTGCTCTGTGTGAGGCGTTCTCCCACCTGACCTCCTGCGTCACTCCACTGCTCCTTCTCATCCCTCAAGCCGCCGTCCCGGGTTCCCATTCTCACCCGGCAGGCGATGATCGGTCTCCATATGTCGGCTTTGTTCTGTGAAGGCGATCCGTCCGTCTGTGTGGGTCTGTGGGCTGCATCAGTCCTGCTCTGCATGGCCTTGATCCTCGTTCTACAGCCTGAGTCCTTGATCTATAACGTATATCCGACTGTGCAGAGCAGATCCCTCCCTTAATGTGAGCCTACCCCAGGTTTCACATTTTTCCAACTGTTTTTTTTGGGTTTTTTTGTGATTCCTTGCCAATACAGGACGTTTTGAGAACAGTAGTGATTATCCAGGACATTTAACAACATTTATGGGCATCTATTGACATTCATGGACATTGATCATCTGCCCCTTACGGACCAATGGCTTATTATTATGTGTGTCCTATTATTGAATTTCCAGTGTGAGTTTTGTTTGATTTCCGATTTGTGTTGGTAAATCGACAACTTTGTAAAGTGATTTCTGGCTATTCTAAAATACATTGAATTGAATTGAATTGTGTGTGTCTTTGTGTGTCTGTGTTGATCTCCGGCTCCATAAGGCAAGTACAACACTCGGACTCCCAGGTTTCTGAAACTACTAAAATTTCCAGAGCAGAGTTTGACGTCATCCATTCAAATCAATAGAATTCTGAAAAAACCCAAAATAAAGTTTTTGTTTTTCCTTACTTTTATTACAATTAAACCAGTGTAACACATTACAAAGTAACGCATTCCATCTTAAAGCTCCTGTCTCATTCCTGTAATAGTATGATGTCATTGAATCACCATGACGTCACACATTGAATTACATACAGGTAGTTCAATGTTTTGTTGTTAGAAAGTTAAGAATCCAATTTTTAATGCATTGTTTATGTTTCTAAGCAGGTTCCTTACAGTGTGCCTGTCAGACGACCAGTGTAATTGCATCGCAGCTTTGACTATAGCACAGATTCACACAGTAGCATTGAACACAAGTCTAATTACGGCAATTTCTGCACCGACCACAAACACGTGAATGTGAAGGCGCCTCTGACAGCCATTGATTCCACATGTAATCAAACAAACGTTGGGACTTGTGCAAACAGCAAATGTTGACAAATGACAGTAAGTTTGACAAGAGCGAGACTTTTATTTTAATGTAAGCCCTTCTCTCTCCAAAGAAAGCTCTTTCTCTCTTAGTTGACAATACACAGGGAGACAAACATCATGTTGGTATATACTGTATATGGCAGTGCTTTAAAGAAGAGAAGGATCTATTTTATAAGCTATCATACAAGAATGGGAGGGCCAAAAAATGTATCATTTACAACAGAGGTATCCAAATCTTTAATAAGTGGGTCTTTTTTGGTCCAGAGGTTCTGAGCTTTAAAATGTAATATGACAGTACTATATCGGTTCACATTTGACAGAGCTAAAGTTGACAGATTGAGTGTTTATAAGTGCTCATTAACCAGATACATCGGGACCATACAATTAAAAAAACAATGTCAGTACAGTAAAACGAAGCCATATACAATTAGATTCCAGAGATCCTGAGCTTCACAACGAGGTATAATGTGTTGGCAGATCTGAAGCTGGCCGGATGATGATGCATCAGTTTTATATAGCGCTTTTTTGGACACTCAAAGATGCTTTACATGTCATTATTCATTCACTCCAAACATGGTGGTGATAAACCACTACTGTAGCCACAGCTGCCCCAGGCACACTGACAGAAGCGACCTGTGAACTTGTGTTTATGGTTACTATGGATTACATGACGCAGAGGGCAGCAATTGGCCCGATGGGCTTAAGTTTGGACATGCTATATCTAAAACATGATAGAGGCAATAAATGTAATCATTGAAAATTTGAAAATTGACCCTGTGAAAATGAACCCTGACCAAGACCGAACTCCCGTCTCTGTCCATTTGTGTGATGTCATTGTACCACTATGTCATCACACACCTTAAATTAGTTTGGGAAAATTCTCAGGTGAAATGATGCTCTTTACAATTGCATGGCCGGATATCCTCCAATATCCTCTTAAAAATATATAGTAAATACCACTTAAAACAAAATACCAGACCTGACTTCATTCATCTTGTTAGACACAAGTTTGGTGCACATGTGAATAAATCAGTATAACCAGTGTTCAAGGACAATGTGCTGATATTTCATGCATGACCAGACTCTCCAGTAAAGAGAGCTCTGACCAAGGCTGTTTGACCAACTGGATGTATGATCATTTTGGACTGTGGGTTATTTTTCTACTTGGTTTATAATTTACTAAGGGACTATCAGTGTATGTGTCTATCTAATTTCCCAGTGCAAACATTTCGCACATCATCCCTGACATATCTAAACATCTTGTACTTTTTCATTTCTTTGTTGAAGGTTTAACAAGATAGAATTGCAGAGAAAACATGCAAAGAATAATTGTATCTACAGTATATATTTACAGCAGATACCAACAGTGGTAATCTAAGGGTTTTAAAGGTTGAGGTGTGATGGGTACTTTCACTAATTCTCAGAACTGAAATTAATCTGATAAAGTTTCTGTTGAGCATAATACATGTAGATGGAAGCGCTCAAGCAAATGAAGGTTACAGACTGCTTTTTGTTGAAATTGCAGTGCGACATTCTCTTCAGTTTCTAAATTTGGAAACATTCAACTTATCACCTCTGAAAGTGCAAACATGCCAAGAACATCTATTTCACAGCTCTCTGCACAGCAACAATCCAAGTTTTAAACTAATAGGAGAACTCATTCATGGGTGAAGTGAAGTTGGAAAGTTGAAAACGCGTGTTCAGTAGCCTTGCGAGAACCCGTGTTTTGCTCGAGATCGTTGACGCTAATACAAAATTAAAGAGTGGTTAAACTAATGCAGTATCTTGAAGGACTCGCCAATCAATGTGACCAAGGTTACTGCATCAAGTCAATGGGCTCGTGTGAAATCAACCAAAAACAACAACGACTCAGGCCCTCCTCCCCCATTGCAGGGTGTGGTGACAGTTTTTGGAGTAATTACATTAAAACCAGCCGCAGCAAATACACGGACGTCAAAGGCCTTTTATCAATGCAGACGACCTTCTGACGCCATGCTGAGCTTTGTGAAGGTCCCTGCTGTCTGTCACCCTTGTGTCTTTCCGTCTTGCATCTGTATGACCTGCATTTCCACCATTGTCTGTCTGTTCACACCCCATGCCACTGCCACCACAGGGGATAGCCGCCGGCGCTTCCTGTGCGCCTCCCTCACCGGTGGCCCCCCTCCGCTCCGTTGTGGGCGTGACTATCTTTGGTGTGTGTCTTGTATACTGGAAGCTCGGGGCTCTGCCCCCAGAGCTGGGACATGCTGCTTTTGGAGTGTATGTGCTGCTCTCCGCACTGTGCGTTAACAATAAACTTACGCTTTTGATCAGACAAAGGACCTTTGAGTTTTATCTTCATGGGGGTATATAATTCTATAACAATTTGGCGTTGCTGGCATGTCTTGGCATGGATACTTTCGGCGGGGACGAGCGGCTTTGTTTGGCCGACCTGGATCACCAGCCTCTGTTCCTTTTTGGAGACAAAGGAGGGCGCCGCTCGTCCCGCGCACGGAAGGAATCCTTTTGCCACACAAGACCAAAAAGAACCTAATCTGGTGAGTCTTGTCTTTTCATCTGCGTAACGAGCCCAGGGCAGCACTTAAGTGTACACGGGGATTTGTTTATTTATGTATTTTTGGGGTATTTCATTCATTTCCACAGCATAGTCTGTGTTCGGGATTTTTTGGGGGCTTTTTGTTCTAGATTGAAACTAGCGGGCTGCGCGTTAGTATCGCATTGTAAGCGACCCTGGAATCTCTGAGTGTCTTCAGCCAGAACCGCTCCGTTTTTCAAGAACGCGCGCGCTCGCTGGTTGAACCAGCGGGGGGGGGAACGGAGCGCCCCAAAGTGGGTAGGAGCAGGGAGAGACTAAGCGGGTTAGGCCCATTGTTCGTACGAGAAATGGGTAAAATCAATCTACAGATGCAAGCTGTGAAGCGCTTGCCTATGGTGCAGGTCATCTGCGTGATAATTTAGAAGAAGAAGGGAAGAAAAAAAAAAAAATATATACTTGGTTTTAAGAATATCACGGCAAAAGAGGTTAGAGAAAGAAATATGTAAAAAACAATAGCTCCTCCGCCTTTCACCAAAGCGGAGAACACACAGGCGCACACACACGCCCTCGTTCTCACCTACTAACCCTTTCACACTAGGAGCAGAACTCCATGCTAAGTACGCGCCCAAACAAGGCGTTGGGTTTTTAAAAATGAAGCAGACTACTGTTGTCTCTTTTCCCTTTCACTATCAAGGGTCTGTCGGGAGCTTTCTACGCGCTCATGTTACTCTGCCTCTAAAGCACCAGCCCACGACCCAACCACTAGGCGGAGCCGAGGCGGATCCGCACCAGATGAGACCCCGCGAGATGTGGGCCCAAACCGCAGATGAAGAAGAGGCGGAAACAGACTACATCTAGCTCAGGAAACCACAAGAAGAAGAAAGCGGAGGAAAAAAATATGAGTGAGACACGACAACTGATTTGAGCACTGTGAGAATACTGAATCCCAAATCCCGTGACTGTTCTCAAACGGAGGGGGCAAGCGTGATATACCAAACGCACCGCGGAAACCCGCTTGAAAGTTGTTCACGCACGAAACAGAAGAAGATCCATTGTGACCGGCACGGTTTGGGTTATTCACCAACCTCATGGACCACATGCTAACGCTTGGGCTACCTGGGCCTCCTGAGGACTTTGCAAAAATTCCACAGCCCGGCGGAAAGACGGTGTGCTACGTCATGGGTCGAAGGAATGTTACCGGTGGAGGCGTTTAAAGGCAGAGGGGCCTATCAAGCTCACACGGGGCCACAGAGGACGGCTGAGGCGGGCACGTGAGGAAACACGGAGCGACTGACCCAAACCTGGGTTACAATTCGTCACCAAAGCGACCGCTCATGTAAGTTGAACAACAACAAAATTGCAATTTGCATTTTTAGAGATATTCATGCCAGTAATCATACGCTAACAACTGTTGGTGTTACATGTTTAATTTCTGGGATGGTGGGGGACATCAGGGGCAACAAATTCTGTGCTGGGGGGGGGGGGGGGGGGGGGGGGGGGGGGGGGGGGGGGGGGGCGGGGGGGGGGGGGGGGGGGGGGGGGGGGGGGGGCGGGGGGGGGGGGGGGGGGGGGGGGGGGGGGGGGGGGGGGGGCGGGGGGGGGGGGGGGGGGGGCGGGGGGGGCGGGGGGGGGGGGGGGGGGGGGGGGGGGGGGGGCGGGGGGGGGGGGGGGGGCGGGGGGGGGGGGGGGGGGGGGGGGGGGGGGGGGGGGGGGGGGGCGGGGGGGGGGGGGGGGGGGGGGGGGGGGGGGGGGGGCGGGGGGGGGGGGCGGGCGGGGGGGGGGGGGCGGGGGGGGGGGCGGGGGGGGGGGGGGGGGGGGGGGGGGGGGGGGGGGGGGCGGGGGGGGGGGGGGGGGGGCGGGGGGGGGGGGGGGGGGGGGGGGCGGGGGGGGGGGGGGGGGGGGGGGCGGGGGGGGGGGGGGGGGGGGGGGGGGGGGGGGGGGCGGGGGGGGGGGGGGGCGGGGGGGGGGGCGGGGCGGGGGGGGGGGGGGGGGGGGGGGGGGGGGGGGGGGGGGGCGGGGGGGGGGGGGGGGGGGGGGGGGGGGGGGGCGGGGGGGGGGGCGGGGGGGGGGGCGGGGGGGGGGGGGGGGGGGGGGGCGGGGGGGGGGGGGGGGGGGGGGGGGGGCGGGGGGGGGGGGGGCGGGGGGGGGGGGGGGGGGGGGGGCGGGGGGCGGGGGGGGGGGGGGGGGGGGGGGGGGGGGGGGGGGGGGGGGGCGGGGGGGGGCGGGGGGGGGGGGGCGGGGGGGGGGGGGGGCGGGGGGGGGGGGGGGGGGGGGGGGGCGGGGGGGGGGGGGGGGGGGGCGGGGGGGGGGGGGCGGGGGGGGGGGGGGGGGGGCGGGGGGGGGGGGGGGGCGGGGGGGGGGGGGGGGGCGGGGGGGGGGGGGGGGCGGGGGGGGGGGGGCGG